>OY992515.1:9837587-10214194 GCA_963921215.1 Scoparia ambigualis | reverse complement strand
AAAAGCGTGGTGATTAAGCCAACACCCATCTATTGTAGCGATGACTTAATTTCAATGATGGAGGCCTTTGCCCAGCAGTGGGACAATTTATATGCTAAACTTAAACTTCACACTCAGATGCAATTTTTTTTTCATCATTCTATTACTTACGTTACCGAATAACATTGTAACTGCTAGAACAACACTCTTTTTATTTACGTCTTAAAATTTAAAAAGAGTCACGTATTGGTAGCCCTGAAAAAGTGATGGATCTCCCGAAAACTAGTTTTACTGGTCGGATGTTAGTTCTAATTGAGCCCGTTACTTGTCGGATATCACTGACAACACTCCTTACGCCACCTTGTCGCGTCAAACTAGACGTCAGACGGCCTAGGGCGAGTTTTCTACTAAATTCTACTAACTTCGATCTAGTAACCGACAATTTCCGTGCTTTGCAAGGCACGTAAAGCCATTGATTAGTCCAGGTTGTTGTCGTAAGATGGCCGTCGTTAAAACTCACCAACCCACATTAGGCCAGCGCTGTGGGTGATGGCCCAATCTCCCCACGTGCTGTTGTCCATGTGGGAGACCAGTGTCCAGCAATGGCGTTGATAGGCTGATGATGATGATAAACCAACTATTTCTGGGAGAAAAATACAGTGCCTGTTAATTTTGTGTAAAACGGAAAGCACAAATAATTAGTAATAAATAATAATATTAATATTAATACATTGTAAGATGTACAAACAAAAATAATTACGATGTACATACATACATATACCTAATCACGACTATAATCCCCGAAGGGTTAGTCAGAGACTTGGCAATGAGGACCGTAAAAGCAAAAGCAGTTCTCTACTATAGTCGACTTTTTACCAAATATGCTTAGCGTGACAGATGGTGCTTCTACGCTGTTGGTTGATGTGCAGTATTAAGTCCGTTAGTCGCCTTTTACGACACCCAAAGGAAGAGAGGGGGGTGATAGTATTCTTTAACCGCTACGCGACACAGTTGTGTCGGTGTGCATGTTACAAATTAGTTATAATGAACCAAATAAGCCAGTCTCCCCGCAATTATGGTCATAGTGAAAGAAACGTCATAATTAAATCAAGTAGTATCACAGATAAACAAATAAGTCAGTAAAGTTTTACTCAAATAGATTTGTTAAAATTGTTACATTTCTTTTAGCATTTCTTGTGAGCGTTATCGTGGCGTTTGGTTTAAAAAATCTATATAACACTTAAATCCTTAGTTATGACTATTTAATAATACTATATAAAATAAAAATACCAATTATGTATTACCACTGCCTACTAGTAAAACCTTGCAGGGTTATTCCATACTAGCTTTTGCGCGCGGTTTCGCCCTCATTAATTTTGACGAGTATCGTTTTTAAGCCTCTATCTATCTCTATACCAAAGTAAATAACTGCTCAGCGGTTTATGCATGAAAATGTAACAAACAAACAAGCTCACTTTCCCATCTATCTATAATATATACAAAAGAATCAATGGATACGAATGTATGTTCGCTCATCATTACAGAACGGTTTGACCTATTTGGCTAATTCTTTTTTTTGTTGTGTTTGTGTGTGTTTAAAGTCGCGGGCGGCATTATCTTTCTTTTCAATAAACCCGTTTAACTTTTTCTTTTATTTTTACTTTTTTTCATTACAAGCTTTTATTTAACTGGCAATGTACTTTTGTTCGGGTGAAATCTTGCAACACAATTTTGAAGCAGCATATCTGCTTCAAAATTGCCCATGTCCGGTGACCTGATGGTCCTTGGTTTGTCTGTATCAGAAGGCGTCATTGACGATAAAGGTTGATAGTAAAAGTTTATTTTTTCTTTTAAGCGCATTTAAATAAAAGCTTGTTTTTTAAAAAGGTTTTTTTTAATATTGGTTAGGATTAGGAATTTAGGAATTTAGGCAAAAGTATCGATAAGTATCGGGCACCAACCTAGTGTCGAGCTCAACAATCGCCATTAAGGCATTAGTCTTGGTTGCTATCAGTAGTCGTTAACACCCATTAACTCGCATAGTCTCGGTGTGAGACGTGTGTACAGGCGCCAACAGTTCGACCTACCACAAAATGTTAATTTCTTCAATACATTTTGAACTCTATGCCTTGGGTATAAATATCAATATCAATTAGATAATTTGACAGTTTTGGATAAGTTGACCTGCTAGCGTATGTCAATAGGTACAGTTAATATGAGGTTGGGATAGGCCCGAGGTCGTAACAATGTCATGATATACGGTTCTAAGTACCGAATGAAAGTAAGAGAATGGAAGTTACATTTTTAACTAGCCTGACCGCGCCTTCGTCCACGCTAACTTAGAAGAACCGTCATACTTCAGCCATTTTCGACGACCTACTCCTTGGTCGCGAGTGATTTGTTGGTTGGTTTGTTTTCATGGTGTCGCCATCTCTAAGGTCCCGGGTTCGATCCCCGGTCGGGTCAATTTAGAAATTATTGTTTTTGTGTTCTCTATGTATAATAAGTATGTATTTAAGTATTTTAAGCATGTTTATCCGTTGTCTAGTAACCATTTAACGAGTTTCATAACGAAGCATCTCTTGGGCTAGATAATTGGTGTGAGTGTACGAAAGTTTATTTATTTATTTTTTATTTTGTACGAATTATCTACAACATATTATAATGTTTGGTAATACAAAACATCGTCTTTCATCGATTTAGATATCAGTGGAAACCGCTTAACAATCCATTGCGTTGTTAAGAAGGGGACAACGGAGCCACAGGCATAGGAAAACGGGCGAGTTTGTCTTTATAATTATGTAAAGATGATAATTTCCTCCACAACAGGGAAGCGCTTGACTTCATTGCACCTGCCCCGCTAGACAAGTGGCAAACGCTCCATGTCTATTCGTTAGCCTTTATCAAAGTAACTCGGTAGACATGTTCCTTAGTATCTGTATACTTGGTGAATGTTAACTCTAGACGATCGCAACCACAGAATAAAATGATTACGGATAAAGAATAAATAAATAAAGAATTTTACATAACTAAATTATATTATAACCGTGTCCCTTGGGTGTCGTAAAAGGCGACTAACAGACTAAAGACTGCACATACAAGCCAAAGGTAGGAAGCGACATTACCCGCAATTGTTGATAGCTAAACTGGCTATCTAATCTCAAACTGTCGGACCATAACAAACCTACTAACTAACATTGTTGAAAATTATACATTTTAATGAATCACCTCTTTGTTTAAGTAGGTGTGCTATCTGTCTTTAGTCCAGTATGATAGTCTGTAGACTTTGTTTATTCCATTAGCTGTGCAAGTTTTTAATAACTCCGTTGATCTCTAGGTAATAACGAAAATGATAAAAACTATGAAATAAATAATTGCACTATTTGGATAGGTACACAGTGTTCGAGAATTTTCAGTATCAAAATAGTCACTGGGGTCACTTTGAATAAGCGTGAATTATCATTTGTTAATGTCACATGTGTAAAAAATCGGATGGTGCGAATGCTATTTTGTCAACTAATTTTAATAAATAAAAATAAAATCCTTGTCCCATTTTAATCTTTATGCGGCCTATTTGAATAGAACTGTTTTGTTTAAAGTGTTACTAATACAAACTAACCATAACGTAACAATTTTTAACATATTTTTTTCTCTTTTTTTCAGGTCCAGTGCCATTAGCTAGGAATATACGACATCTTCCATGTATATCAAGAAGAACGGGCCAAGAAGGGATGTGCATGTTCGCCATAGATTGCCTCAAAGCCAACGGTTCACATTTAGGGACATGCATCGACAGGTTCTATTTCGGCTCTTGCTGCCAAATACCCGACAAAACTATCCTGCCACAGATAATAGGCAACAATATAGAAGATAACTCAATAGACAGCGCTAACTTCGTACACCCGCAAACTGAAGACAAAATACACAGCACCGTCAGCAAAATTCCGGACATATTCCCAACGAGAAAGACTACAACTGAAAAAGTGACTGAAGCGACCACTGACAAATCGACAGTCCAAGATAGGACGGAACCTATTGATATGGAAACTAAATCTGATGATACCACCTTGAGAGATAAGCCAAGTGATAGTAAATTAACTACGGTAGTTGAAGCAACGACAAAGAGTCAGAATAAAGTCAATTATCCCACAGCAACAGAAATACCAATGAAACTGTCAACTTTCCAAACAGTTTCTGGTGATTTGAGCAACTCGATGACAGTAGAATCTAAAACTACAGAAGGTGTGAAGGAGAGTCCGTCTACAACTTCAACTACAGAAAAGTCAAAACCTTTAGTGACTAGGAAGCCAATAAAACCAACGTACAAACCCAGACCGTCTTACAGACCTACAAACTTCACGAGACCTCAGTATGTACCAACTACCACTAAACCCAGGCCTACGAAGCCTCCTCTAATTTTCAATATAACAAGAAAACCTCCATACAGATTACCTCCGAAAAGAAACACAACCAAAAAGCCTTTGCCCTCTCCGCCTAGATTGAATATAACTATTATCCCACAACCCACTAGCAACAGACCTTTGTTCACAAGACCATCTGTACCGTCCATCACGTATATAAACACAACAGTTGCATCCGAAGAGAAAACTACTACTACTACAACTACAACATCTACAACAACTACAACGATTGCACCTCCACCTCCTCAGACGACAACGACAGAAGCTGTTCCGGTAGTAACGGAGAGAATAACAGAAACCGCTGAGACAATAACGGAAACTGCTATTGTTTCAACTGAAGCTTTAACAGAGAGAATATCGGAAGTAATGACGACAAATTTGGAACCATCGTCAGAGTCTCCAGCGCCACCTGAAGCCACATTGACAGAATCGCCAATACTCGTATCCTCTTCATCTGAATTCCCATCCTCTCAATCGTCATCATCCGAATCAACTATATCTGATTCTCAATTAACAGAAATACCATTGTTAAAACCACAATCGTCAGAAACTCCATTAGAAATTCCATTATCTGAATCCCCTTTATTAGAATCATCATCACAATTCTTAACATCAGAAACCTCATCTTCTTCCCCTATATTAGAGTCATCATCATTATCAGAAACACCTTTAGAAGAGCCTATAGCAGAAACATCTTCAGAAGTCATACCTTCTGAAGATGATAAAGAAAACAATACTACAGACTATGAGGTTGACGTTTTAAAACCGGTGACCGAGGCTGATGCTCCTTCATCACCTACTACAGTGGTCTCTACAGAGTTCCCGCCGTTAGTTACGTGGTCCACCATAGATGGAGCCACCAAGATGCCAGAGAACACCACAACCGTTTCTGATGGTGAGTTCAACTCTTGTTTTTTTTATTGATTGGGAAAGCGTAAATTGTGAATACAGATGCAAAGGTGTGTTAATATAGAACTGTGTAAATGAAACGTTGTAAAACCGTGTATTAACGTTGAAAATAAAAAAAAATTGTTAGTACCTAATTAAAAAGTTTTCACTTCAAATTGAATTCTAATTACTAAATTAGACTCTTTACTGGACTCTTTATACTGGCAACAATTTAATATTTATTAAATTATTACACCTGCATCTATATTCAACCCGTTTTACCTGTTTATATTTCGATATTAGTTTATCGAAGCGTTTACACAGTCATATTATACAGACCTGCTAATGTTTCCATTACATGTTTTTTGACAGGCGTATTAAATCTCTTGCTGGGTCAATTGATCATTAAACCAGTATTTTAGAAATCTCAGGACAACATAAACTATTGCATTTTAGCTTCACATTAAACTTAGCGCCTGTTTAAACTAAAAAAAGGACTTTGCTCACGTAGTTATTTCAGGCGTTTAAAAAATACCGTAGCAACTGGCAACATAATGAGTAGTAACAGACTTTGGATAAGTACGTAAATTAGAACATTACATATTGACAGTTGTAATAGTAAAAGGAAAAATAAATGAACTAAGCAGATTTTAATTTACAATACCTTTTTGATATCTCTTAATTGAAAAAAGACTTAATCCAATCCAAATCCGAAGCAACCGTAACCATGTCGCGTAGCGGTGAAAGAATACTACCACCCCCTCTCTTCTCTTGGGTGGTGTCGTAAAAGGCGACTAGCGGACTAAAGACTGCACATATATCTACAGCATAGACCGGCGATGAGCTCACCACGTGTCACGCTGAGCAAATGTGCAGTCGCTATTTGGTGAAAAGTGGACTATGGAAGAGGACTGCTTATGCTGTTCTCATTGCCTAGTCTCCGATAAGCTCTTCGGGGATAATAGTCGTGATTGTATGTAGGTATGTATGTAAATCCGAAGCATTGTGTTAAGTAAATGATATAATGTCTATCAATATCAACATATTTTAACCCTAGGTGTTAGTTAAAAATTTAAATAACACGTTCTTAGAAATAATTTTTGAAATAGTAAACAGTAAAATTAAAATCTGCGAAAATTATGAAATATTCTTGAGGCTTTATTCTGTAGAATATACCCGATGGAGATACGATTTCATGAAGTTAGCTGATAGAATAAATTCACAAAATTACATATTTTTGTACTATTTTATCTTTTTTTCTAGGTTTTATTCTTAAAAAAGTGATTTCAAATTATGAATTATTTACCAAAATAAAGTTCATAGATAACTTGAGGGATTATAACCGATCGTTTTTTAATTATTACATCTATCAATTTAAAAAAATATATAAAACGCGATTATTCGCGCCGCTTTGCTGTTATCTTATCGTCGTACCGTCGAGAGAGCGAGAGAGAAGCGCCTGAAATACCTCCCCTTAAACAAATGTTGCACATATTCTATGATGTAATACTCGTACACAAACATAAACTTAATACTCGCACACAACTTTTATATATTACTCTGCTATTATAGTGGTTTAAATTGAATTTCCACTTGTTCTTTAACCATGTCAAATGTATGAAATATATTACACGATCTGCTTTACTTTACTTTGATAAACTAGTAATTATATTTTATTAACAGTTGGCTACATTTATAATTTAAGTCTATAAAAAATAATAGAATCAAAAATAACAAGACACTGGTGTAATCTAGATAGACCTTGAACGGATTGTCTACCGTCTCTAGATCAAGAATAAATTTATATTATAATAACAATAGGTCAAAGAGACCTATTAACCGTTTATTCTTTTAAGTATGTTGAACAAATAAAGTATTTCTGATTTCAATAGTCTGGTATTAAGGAAACATTACAGGTCGTAATTAGAGAACTCATAGACCAAAACGATACTTATCAGAAAAAAAGCATACTTATTTTTATAAAATCTAGCCAACTTGTGCAATGCTAGTGACCCTGCCTTCTAGTCAATAGGTCTGATACATACATAGATTCAAGACTATTATCCTCCATAGGGTTAGTAGGAGACTATACAATGTGAACCGCAAAAGCAGTCCACTGCCATAGTCCACGTTTCACCAAATTACAACTGCACATGTGCTCAGTGTAATAGGTGGTAAGCTCACCGCCGCTCTTTGCTGTTGGATGTATGTGCAGTCTTTATTCCGTTAGTCGCCTTATTCCGACATCCAAGAGGTTGAATGAAATAAACGAAGTGCATAAAGACGAATCTCGAAATGGACGAACTGCTTAATGATGATTTACTTAATGGTCGAATCAAATTATTGACGAATTGAGTAGCAAGCGAACGGCAAAATGCGAAATGGACGAAATGCGTATTGGTAACAAATCACCGAATACACATACGGCTCCATAGGTCTGATACCCTGATAAATCTGAGTTTGAGACTCTGTAGATGTATAGGTACCAACACATAGGGTGATGGGTCATATTATTAAGTCCATAATCCATTACCTTTTTTTAAACAAGGAGAAATCCTGTAATATACGGATTCACAGCGGGCCTGGGGAAGCCCGCTGGTTAAGTGGCGACTCTCCCCCCCAGCACCTGCTTCCCTGTCCAGGTCCGACCACAATCATAAACCACAATCAGAAGGGTGGCGTTATTTTTTTCAGTAACTTTCTTTAAATTACTGAAGAAAAAGAAAACCACCCAGGGATTTAGGGTACAACTGGTCATATAAAAAATAAGTTATAATTCGCTATATTGCGAAAATTTCTTAAAGTTTTAATTGGTCATACTTTAAACTAAGTTTCAGTTCGTCATATCATGTTTTAGTATAGATTGGTCACGTTGCAACTTAGTTTCGATTCGTCACCTCGCTAAATTGTTCTGATTGGTCACATACAAGGACCTCGACTTTAAAAGTTACACATTTCTGTAATGACTATATTTTCTAAATAATAAATATATATACACATATATTAAGGGGATCCTGCACGAAATTGTAAAAATTTACGTATTTTAAAGTTACTTGTACTATGCGCTGAATTAGTTAAAAAAAGAACTTACGTAAGTTAGCCTGATCATTGCAGAAGGTCGTGGCCTTGTTGAAATTTGAAACAAATCCTTTAAACAATAACAAACAATACATAAATGTAATGACTCCTAAAACCATTTTTTTTTGACAAGCGCTTGTACATTTCATATAAAAACATAGCTCTAATCAAATTACTAGGTCTGAAACTTCAAAGCAGAATTGTTCTAATTTTAACAATCAATATGATTGATTTTGCTTTTAAGTTCATTATGAGACTTATATCAGTTTTTGCGACCGCGCGGCACCCCCTTAAGGTAGGCCGATATATGGGAAATGGCCCAATCTCAGCATGTGCTATTGTTCATGTAAGAAGGCCAGTGCCCAGCAGTGGGACGTTAATAGGCTGATGACGATGAAGATGGAGTTTTCTTAAAAATAAAATATCGGTTAAAAACTCTTACAAAGTGGACTCGTATTCAGTAACGCTTGAAGTTTTACTAAATTACCTTTTTCTTATTATTGAAATTTTGCATTCACATAGCTATATATATATGTAGGATAAAATGATTACTAGAAAAAATCCACCAGTCTCAGGAAGCTCGAATGGGATTCGAACCCATGGCCTTTGGTATGCCGGTCTTTTGCTTTGATTGCTTTGAATACCGCTGGCTTGCAGCGTAAATCATCAAATACTAGAAAGAATTCAACGAGTCTTCTGGGGTCTCGGTAGCTTAGCGGTTAGAGCAGTGGACCGGCAACCCAAAGGTCATGGGTTCGAATCCCATTCGGGCTTCTGAGACTGGTTGATTTTTTCTAGTAAACATTTTATCCTACCTTTTTTTTCACTTACTTATAATGTTTCAATAATATTCAAATTATGCGAAACTGATATCAACAAAATGAGTAATTATTATCTTATCTTAAAAAAAATAAAAACAACAACATGGATTCAATTTTGTTATCTTGTTTGAACATAAAATATCGAAGTGGTCAAATTAAATTCGTTAAACGATGAAATTTTATACTCAGGTCTTAGAAAACTCCTAGTATGTAAAGGATCGATAAAACAAGATTAGAAACAAGTTAAATATAACAACAACAGAGCTTTCACTTCCACGAATACCTATATAGTTTTTACGACAAGGATGTTTGGAATTCCAGTTTTTATTGAATAAATATTAATGGTCGACTAAAACGTAACATAAAACCATTGAGTCAACAAAAGAAGCCTTAAAATATTTCTACATTAATAACTTTCACACAAAATTTTGGAAGAAGATGAGTCATAAAATAAACATATTACGAGTATCATACTGTATAAACAAGGCGGCATTAAAATTCTCTTTGGTTTCCTGTAGAGGAACTGTGAGTCATAGACGAATAACTGTCACCGTGGTTAGTGAAACTGGCAGAGACAATAACACGTTATTTATGTATGTTCGAGTGTAAATATTCATATTAATATATTCTACTTAAATTACGACAAAAAGTACAATAACATGTTTGTGTTTTATAGATTTAGTCAAAAATATAACTTTTCAAGGCATAGGGAAAACACCGGTTAGGTAATTTAATTACAAGTATTACACATAACAAAACGGCTTAATAATTGAGTCAATAATCGAAGTAATAATAGATATTCTATATGTAGAAGTATGAGTATCTATCTGTATGTATGAGTATAAGTGTAGTAACGAACTGGCGACTCATTATAAAAGAGTACTACCAATCTATTTCTCCCAACAGCATTGAGCGGTTGTTATTTGGTGCAAAGTGGAGCGTGGTTGTCCTATTGCGGTCCTTATTGCATTAGTCTCTGAAACATTCGGGGATAATACTCTTGTGTAAGTGTATGTATGTCTGCATGAGCCTTGTGTTCGAACCTCCCCGGAGGTTATCTCTGGAGGTACTCTCAAGCGTTGGTTTTTTAGCAACTATTTCCAACATTTTGGGATTCGACTAAAATCGATTAACAAAAAGATAGTTTTTAAACCAGCTTATCCTTCTCTCGCCACCACTTAAGGTAAATTAGCCTCCTTCATTCCGATCACAGGTGATGAATGATGACGTATTTTAGCTCAGTGGGCAATTTTATACGCTAGAGATTTTGTAGGCAGTACTGTTATCCAAAAAGTATTTTTTGTTATTCACCATTGCGATGTCTAATAGGTTATTAACCTGACGCGGAGGTGTGATGACAAAAAAACAAACAGATACCAAATTCATATTCCTAGTATTGAGTATCGACACGGCATGTCAAAGAACTGATGACCCGGTTACAATGTTATGGACGACTATATATTTGAATTGTTCAAATAATCTATGCTAATTTCGTTTAAGACAGTGAACGCTAAATGCCACTTCATAATTATAACTTTATTGTAACTGGTTGTTTGAAAGAAATGAATCTGTCTTAACTTTGTGTTTAACAAAAGCTCTAAGTTTTAAGTTCAATGTTCATTCTTTGTGGTGTTGCAAAAAAAGTATTTAGAACTCTACTTAGATAATATTGAGTTAAAAATTCAAAAGTGACTCTATGGATTATATGCATAGGTTAAATAACTGTCAAGAGATAATTAAACATGTTTTTGTTTTTTTATTGCTAACGTATAATTTAAGTACCGTTAATGTCAATACGGCCAGTGTGCGGACAGCATTCGAAAAAGGTATACTATTACAAATATTAAATCTAATAGATTTGTAAACGTATTCTTACAACTTTCTCCGTGCGTACAACCGAATTGTAATTAAATAATATCACGCCAAACAAAGTAGAAAATTCAATTTAAACTTTTACCAAGGGCAATATTTGATACATTTTGTAAACTTTTGAATTCAGAATTCGCAATATCGCACGTAAATGTCATGACGGTAAAAAATAATACAAATACGAATATAATCGCCAATTGTACCATGAAGCTTTTTCTATTCTCCCACAAAAAGAAAAGTTTTCAATAGGTAGGTACCTTTTAAAACGTTTCAATTTGGAATTCGCAATGGCGCCAAGCGCTCAAAACAAACTGCTCGCTCACGTATCTAGGCCGCGCACGGACGGACGGTCCGCGTCGCGCGCGTTTCGTTCGTCGGTCGGTCGGTATGGCTCCACACTTTCGACCATTGATTTATTATTACATCGCAAAACAATTTTTTTACTCCCTGATTTGCGGCATTGTAAGTCTCTGAGTAACCCTTCCATGCTGCATGCTTGCTTGCATGCTGCTATAAAGAAAAAGTTAAGTATGCAAAACTAGAGTTCTGTCGGTTAGGTTAGGTTAGACTTTTGACAAATAACGGATGGGGGCCGCAGGACTCCTGACCCCCCCCCCACCCCCTTTTCATAATAATAAGTGTATTTATTAAAAACAATATTTTATGAGTTCAAATATTTTGTAAGTTATGACAAGGTTATGACATTATTAAAAAGAAAATTATGATAATTGTCTGTTATGGAAGGAAACAATTATAAAAAAAAGATTACGATTTTTAACTTGTTCTTAGTAATGACAGTATTAATAAAAAAATATGATAACTGTCTGTCATGACTTCCGATAGTAGTAATAAAAATTTTTGAACAAAAATGAGGATAAAAATTTGGAGAAGTCATTATTATGAACAGAAATCGGTAGTAAAACAAATAATAGAAATACCTATTAGTTTTATGTGAGCCAATATGGACCCTAAAAATATAACTAAATCGGATACTTCAACGACTGAACAAGTGGAGGAGTAAAAAGAAGGAGGGAGGAGGCCTTTGCCCTGCAGTAGGACGAATACAGCTGATAATCAAATATAATAATAAAATTAATCAAACAAATTAATAATAATAAATACATACATACTATTATTCCCAAGGGTCAGAGACTAGGCAATTAGGACCACAAAATCAGTCTACTGCCACAGTCCACGTTTCACCAAATAACAACTGCACATGTGCTCAGCGTGATAAGTGGTGAGCCGTATACTGTTGGATGTTCACTTTAGTCCTTTAGTCGCTTTACGACACCCAAGGGAAGAGAGGGATTGGTAGTGTTCTATTAATGAGCTGCCACGACCACACAGCTTCTAATACTAATACATACATACATAAATACATACATACATACATACATCACGCCCGTTTCCCGGAGGGGTAGGCAGAGACCACAGCCTTCCATCTGCGACGATCCTGTCTGACACACATCCTTTGCTTCACTTACTCTCATAACATTATTTGACGACCTCCTTGGTCGAGTGGTTTGTACACCGGTTTTCATAGTGTTGCCATATCTGAGGTCCCGGATTCGATCCCCGGTCGGGTCGGGGTTAAGAAATTATTGTTTTTCTAAATTGTCTCGGGTCTGGGTGTTTTCTATGTATAATAAGTATGTATTTAAGTATTTTTAGTATGTTTATCCGTTGTCTAGTAACCATTTAACGAGTTTCATAACGAAGCTTTTCTTGGGCTAGATAATTGGTGTGAGTGTAGGAAAGTTTATTTATTTATTTATTCTTCATACATGCCCGTGGGTTTAATGTACTCTTTACTCTTTTCTCTAATAATTTCATATCTAATAATAAATTTTGAAACAAAGAAAGTGTAAGTAAAGATATTTCGGTGTCAGCAACTGTGTCAGCACGAAGTCAGGCGCGCGGTCATAGTCGTGACAATGACCACGGTGACTATTGTCAAGTCATGTCTTCTCATAAAAAATGCAACAATATGCCATGGGTTTTTGTAGATTCACCCGAGGCAGATTGTAGTACTATTTGAAGTGTACTATAAAAAATGACTTTAAAATTGGCTTTATGTTTTTACCACGAATACTAAGTACTTAACTTAAATATAAACCACTATGAGTACTAAAACTAAAAAAAATAATTTTAAAGAACAAATAGTAAAAAAGTAAGAATAATATTTAATTATATTACCATCATCTTCTACAGTGTTCCCTATAACGAAAATAAAAAGGTACTTTTAGATTTACGTATGTTTTTTTTCATATCAATGTTAATAATATGTTCTTATTTCTAGATAACTGGTCACCAATCACTCCTCCTGAAGGTTGGGTATTAATTTCAACAATACCACCTACAACAGAACCAACCACAACATCATCCACTACCACCACAACGACAACCACAACAGAACCGCTAGCAACAGCAACTGCAACCATCCCATTAACGACACAAGAAACGACACTGCAAACTGAAGCAACAGAAAAACCAACGACTTCTAGTAGTACAACAGAACAAACAACAACACCGCTTCTGACTACCGTCACAACAACAACAACAACAGAAACTACAACGTCACAACAGCCCATGCTCGAGTTCACGGTCAACGTGACTTTGTCGCCGACTATGCCGACTTCGACAGCCAGTGTGACGGTGCCGACTATCGTAACAGTGCCAACTACTGTGACGTCAGAGAATATAACTGAAAGTGTTGTGAACGCCACAGAGAGTTCTACGGGTCAGGAGTCGACAACCACCTCGACAGGTAAGATTTATAGTTAGATAAAAATATATATAAGGTGGAAAAAAAAGACCGTGGTTGAAGGAAAAGTACACTTAATATTGATGATAGCAAATTTTACTGAAAGGAAATATTTCTTTATTTTCTAAAATAATTAAAGCTGCATTTAAAGTTTTTTGAAAAATCACCTGCTGGAGCCGGGAATTAACCGGTCAAATGTGAAATAAAAACATCTTTTCTTGGTATTTCTTTAATATAAGATAAATACTATGTTGTTTAAAAGAAATTGATCCTTATGAATAACTTTTTCGGTTGGTATCAAAAATATGTTTATTTTCACATTTCACCGGTTTGATTCCCGGCTCAAACAAGTAATTTTTCGAAAATCTTTAAATGCAATTTTAATTATATTTGAAAATAAAGAAATGTTTCCTTTCAGTAAAATCTGCCATCTTAAATATTAAGGGTACTTTTCCTCCAACTACGGTCTTTTTTTCCACACTGTAAATATATATACTTATATAGAATACTAGCAGCCGCTCGCGGTTTCACCCGCGTGTTGCTATTCCCGTGGAAATATCGGGATAAAAAGTATCCTATGTGTTAATCCAGGTTGTAATCTATCTGTATGCCGAATTTCATCCAAATCCTTTCATTAGTTTTTACGTGAAGTGAAAGAGTAACAAACATCCATCTACACTTACAAACTTTCGCGTTCATAATATTAGTAGGATTGGTAATCATCATCATCATCCTATAACCGTCCCACTGATGGGCACATAACATCTCATAGCTCATGGAGATATTAAGCCATAACCCACCACGCTGCCCAAAGGCAGGTAGGGTGGCATAGGTAGATCGATAATTAACCTTAATTTCCCAAATAATAAGTTAGATACTGTAAAAATTTCTTAACTCGTAATATTTCATATCAACCGTGTCGCGTAGAGGTGAAATTTAACTACCACCCCCTCTCTTCCCTTGGGTGACGTAAAAGGCTACTAACGGACTAAAGATTGCACATACATCCAACACTATAGAGCGGCGATGGGCTCACCACCTGTCACGCTGAATGTGCCGTCGCTATTTAAAGGAAAGTGGACTATGGTAGAGGACTGCTTTTGCTGTCCTCATTGCCTAGTCTCTGACTAACCCTTTTGGGGATAATAGGCTTGATTATATGTATGTATGTAAATATACAAGATATTGAAACGTTGACAAAAACGTCGACAGCTTTAACCGATACCTCAATAGCCCGGATTGCGGAGGACTTGGGTTCGATCCCCACTTGAGGAAGTCGTTTTTGTTCAACGTTTCAGTACCATGAATTTATTTATTTTCTTTTTTTCGAAGAGTCCATTTTATTTAGTACAATGCAGTTATACATAACTTTCAATTGTACGACATAATGGTTGGTAGAGCCGGGTGATTCTATTTCTTCTCTGACCGTGCCTCATTAGCTGCGCTCGAATTATTACGCGTTAAAAATGACATGTAATCTTCTTTTGCAGCCACACAAGGGACTACCACGGCGGCACCCAACTTCAACATGTCTAACTACAAGGAAGGTGAGCTAACAGTTAGTGAAGAATGCCGAGTTGTTTTTTAATATTTCTAGAATTCGGTCGAATAAATGTTCTGCTTATTAAAAGAATACTACCGTACAATCTCTTCCCTTGGGTGTCGTAAAAAGCGACTAACGGACCAAAGGCTGCACATACATCCAACAGCATAGAGCGACGATGGGCTCACCACCTGTCACGCTGAGCACATGTGCAGTTATCATTTGGTGAAACGTGGACTATGGCAGTGGACTGCTTTTGCAGTCGTCATTGCCTAGTCTCCGACTAACCCTTCGGGGATAATAGTCGTGACTATTTGTATGTGTACAGTATGAATGGAATTAACGCTGGATGCGAGCAGCACAAGACCGGTCGCGGTCTTCGGCTGATGATGAATGATTCATCATCATAATCATATGCCAAAGGACTTCCACTGCTGAACAAAGGCCTCCCCCAAGGATCTCCACCGTGACCGGTCTTGTGCTGCTTGCAACCAGCGGCTACCCAAGACCTTCACCAGATCGTCGTCCTTAAAATGGGTTAAAAAATAATATATTCTAATTGTTGTGTCTATAGAGTAATTTGTGCTGGTCAAATAATTTATATAAACATTAACACAATTGCGACTTTTAAATACTCGCGAGCTTTTAGCCTTTTCGTACTCTTTGCAAGGTCACATGAAGAAAAGTTCGTTTATTTCATTTTATTTTAATGTGAATTTTATAAAACTATATTTTTAATCTACACAGGGTTAAAGGTTAAGTCGACCTATATCCTTTATGGGGATGTAGTTTCCATCATTTCTGACTGATTTGACTATGAAACACCATACCCCAAACCACCGTACAAATTCTGTAAAGGACTTACAGGGAGGAGCGCAGGGAGTAACTTAACGTAATACCGCTATTTTGATTACTACCTGGGAGTCTTTCATCAAAGTTTTTTCGGAGAATCCTGATAATGCCCTAGCTTGTTATACCTTGATAGAAAGCTAAGGAACTGTTTTACAATTATCTGTGGCACAACTGTCATAGACTTTTTTTTAAACAGTTTTTTCCGAATTAATTTCGTTTTTATACTGTTCATCGTCTACTACGACTCAGTTTGTACAACTACTTGCAATTTTAGTGTTCAGAATAATTAAGCAACTCATCATCTATACAATAATACCAAAACTAAATAAGTTAGAGGCACAAAACACAAAAAAGAGGACAATAGATAAAAAAACAGCAATTTTTATAAAAAAAACTTCAAAGTACTATAACTTGAGAACGGTTAAGTTTGAGTTACGGTGTTAAATAGTCAAATCAGTCAGAAATAATGGAAACTACATCCCCTAAAAGGATATAGGTCGACTTAACATTTAACCCTGTATATAAATATAAATAAAAGTCAATTGCCACGACTGTTTTCTTCGCGCGTTTTTGTAATTGTCAGGACAAGATTTGTAGGCAACAATTTTTTTTAGAAATTTGTCACGGGTTAGTGAGTGTTCCCGCAGACGAAGTCATGTGCGAGCTACTAGTTATTCACCAGATTAGCTCGACTCTCACTTATTATCAAGTCAACAGTCAGTTGTTGTCAAGCCCGTCTTAAATATTAAGTGGATAAATCCATAAAATCCCTTAGCTCATCACTTAATAACAATATGTAATGAAGTAACATACAACAGACCGAAAAAAAAGTTATTTCTAACAAAAAAAACTAAACAATAAGACTTCAAGATATTTCTCAAAAAAAAAATATAAAGGCATAGATTAAGATCATAAGTTCGATAGTTAAAACTCATAACGCCTCAACCAGGAAGCGTTGAGATGAAACCAAATGTCCTTCACTTGACGTAATTGGCGTTTAATTACAGTCACATCGCAACCATTGTTTTTATTATTCGCAACTAAATTGCTACAAATTATAACGGCTGTATGACTGCGGCTTATTAATAGAATGCTACTGACCTGTCTCTTTCCTTGGGTGTCGTAAAAGGCGACTAATGGACTAAAGACTGCACATACATCCAACAGCATAGAGCGGCGATGTGCTTCCCACCTGTCAAGCACTCGTGCAATTGTTGTTTTGCTGAAACGTGGACTTATGGAAGTGGACTGCTTTCGCGGTCCTAATTGCCTAGTCTCTGACTAACCCTTCGGGGATGAAGTCTGGTCAACGAAAGCTGAACCTCGTAGTTATTTGATTGGCAACACTTTGTCTCTATGTCTGTCTATCTGAGGTCATCATGTCGTATGTCAAATTGAAATTGTTCTGAGAAAATTGTAGCTGTGTAAGTGACCCTGTGTTACCCTGTCATGATTTATTGAAAATGCCGCGCTTTTCCTGGTTCAGCTTTCGTTGGCCAGACTTAATAATCGTGATGTATGTATGTTAATTATAACGGTCAAATGACAATAGTTAAACGGCTGTGATTCTGAATAACCAGTACGAGATTTTACGTAGCCACTAGTGGCCCGCCGCGACTTCGCTTGCATGAGCACTCCGTATCGTGTGACGAAATTCCAAAAATGTTCTTACTTTTAAACCTTGTACATACAATAACAAACACAACAGAAACATAATTGGGCAAATAGATATATTATATTTATTTATTTATGTATATAAGTACTTATAAAGATTCGATCTCGAAGTCTAAATAAAACTCGGTACTCCTACTTTTTTTGTAATATTTAACGTTATCAAAAGTGGATAGGCTTCAAGAAACGACAGGTAAAAGATAACGGTACTAGTAAACTGTGCTGTGCTTAAAAAAGCTCATTTCGAATCAACAAAAACAACTGTTTGTCGAATCAGTCTACTAGCAAAATCCTTGAAAAAATCCCGATAAAAAGATATTTACATACTTAAATAAAAATATAAATGATTAGGTACTTACCTATTAAAAAGATACGAATTTTAAAATGTTTTTAAAATATAATTAACTTTTTTGCAACAATTACCGTAACAATTAACCTTGTCGCGTAGCGGTGAAAGAATACTACCACCCCCTCTATTCCCTTGGGTGTCGTAAAAGGTGACTAACGGACTAAAGACTGCACATACATCCAACAGCATAGAGCGGCGATGGGCTCACCACCTGTCACGCTGAGCACATGTGCAGTCGCTACTTAGTGAAAAGTTGACTATAATAGAGAACTGCTTTTGCAGTTCTCATTGCCTAGTCTCTGACTAACCCACCGGGGATAAAAGTCGTGATTATTTAAATGTATGTAAGTAGGTATACATGTATGTTTTGTGTAACAATTGAAAAATAAAAATATGGAAAATAAAAAAAAATACGTAAAAACTTGGAAGTCTAACCGCAGGATCCCCACTCGTGTACGTACTTGACAGTAATGTTTTTGTGATATTTTTATTGCGATATCGTGCGTGACTCGTCTTATCATAGGGAGGCATACGAAATTGACATTGTTAAAAAACTCTTTATACGACTTGTTTAGTTAGATCTAAAAGCAATTTTCCAAGTCCCTAAATTTTTTAGTAAATATAATAATGTACTTTGCAAACTGACGCACATAGGTCAAAGAACCATAACAATGTGTTCTTCGTCAAGTAAAATAATGAAAAAAAAACGCACTCCGCTGTTCGGAATTCAAACAAAGACTTGACAGCGTTCGGACGACGCGAACGTCACGGCCAAGGCAGACGCAAGGACGTTGCACGTTTGAGGCTGTATGAAGAAAAAAAAGAAATATTGTAAACTCTTCGTTAAAAATAAATCGGAGGCAGCGAACGGCCAGTGCTATAAAGTTTATTGTGTTTTTTTTTTGTTTTTAAGTGCCAGTGTCCAAATAGTGTTGCAAGCGTCTTTGCTATGTTGTGATATCAGTTTATAATCTTAGTTTTTTAATTCATCATTCATTTTTCATTCATCAATCAGTTTTCTCCTCCAAAGTGCCAGGAACAACGAACGGTCTGTAGTTTTGAAGAATGTCATGGGAATATGAAGACCAGTTGCTGGACTGGTTTTAAAATAATGACTGAAAAATAGAACAAACAATTTAATCCAGGCTAGTGAAAATAAAGTTTTTAAGCGGGGCAGTTGTAATCGTTTTAAAACAGTATTAGTGGTTTTACAATCTTTAAAAAACAACTAAATTAAAGTACCTACTAGTTACTTTGCCATAAAAATAATCTAAGGGACGTGAACTAACAAAAACTTCATAATCAGAAAGTATACAGATACATGCAAAAAAAATATTCTCAAAAATTATGCTACTTTGCCATAAAAATAGACGAGACGTTAAATAACATAAACTTTAAAATCCCAAAGTATAGAAAACAAATGCAATAAAAATAATTAAAAATAAATCTCTAAATCTCTATGAACAGAACGGGCATATAAGCACTGACACACAAATTATTTTTTCTAATAAATCTCTAAACCTCCATGACTAGCACCATATTCAAAAATAGAACTGTCCCACAATGATTCTGAACTCGACGCTGTTGATGCTGGCAGTGTGCGGTCGGCGGCTGTGGCCACAGGCACGCATCGTCGGCGGCCAGAAGTCGGCCTTCGGCATGTGGCCGTGGCAGATCTCGCTGCGCCAGTACCGCACATCGACGTACTTACACAAGTGCGGGGCGGCGCTGCTCAACGAGAATTGGGCGATCACGGCGGCGCATTGCGTGGAACAGTGAGTCCTACTTTTTTGTTACTTTTTTAAAGGAGGTTTCTTTCAGCCTCTTTTGTTACTTAAAATTTAGCGCCAATTTTAATTTGTAACTTTTGTACTGCTTACCTAAATTTTGGTCTCTGTCTACACTACTTTTTTAATTCATCCTCAAATGTTACAAATCATTTTGGCGCAATTTTTTATTTATTTTTGTACTTACTACTAGTAATATGCTGTGTTAGCTACTGTTGCCGCGTGCAGCAGGTTGATGAGGATGGTGATAATTAGTTAAGTTAGTAAAAATGTTAGTTTAGTACAGAGCAGCGTGCTGTTGTTCAATTTATCGATTTTCCAAAGATGACATAAAAGTGGCAGTTTTTGTCTATGAACGTGCGCTTGCTTGTTCATTTTGCGATTTGTACATTTTGCGTGAAGTGTACATTTTGCGTTTTGCACATTCTGAGTATTGTACATTTTGCGTGTAGTGTACATTTTGAGTTTTGTACATTATGCTCCGAAGGGGTTGTTTCTTCTCCTTTTTTCTAATAAAGCCACAACCTTAGAGTATTTACTCTAACGACGTAACAGCTACGATTCAGATGATATCTATCATTAAAACTATTTATGCTGTGGTTAATGCATTAGCATACCCCTCTTGGAAACGGTCGTAATGGTAAGTATGTACACATACATAATCGGACATAATACATTTTGTTTTTAGAACTATGTAATATTTTACAACATACTTTGCTATTACTTAAAATTATAAGTAAGAACTAAAACCGTAGCGGTGAAAGAATACTACCACCCCCTCTCTTCCCTTGGGTGTATTAAAGCTATCGAGATCAGGAATTTACCACCAACTGCAAAGACTGACTCAAGAGAG
Organism: Scoparia ambigualis; assembly: GCA_963921215.1. Lineage (NCBI taxonomy): Eukaryota > Metazoa > Arthropoda > Insecta > Lepidoptera > Crambidae > Scoparia > Scoparia ambigualis. Next base: position 10,193,316 of record OY992515.1, on the reverse strand, counting down.
GACCTGTGCAATGTAGTAATAAATACCTGTAAAGCCCTTAATGTTAATCTCAACCATAACGAAATAAAAGATATATACCGTATTAAAGGGAAAGCTGGTAAGACAACTATTACAACTGAGTTTTTATGTACAGCTACAAAACAAGATGTAATAAAGAAGGTCAAAATCTTTAATAAAAATAATCCAACCCAACGGCTGAATTCAGAGGTTATAGGATTGGAAGGACCAGCAACACCAATCTATATTTCCGAAGCACTTACTAGCAAAGGACGAAGATTACTATACTTAGCAAGAGACTTGGCGACAACGTGCCAATACAAATATTACTGGACAAGCAACGGCAGGGTCTACGTCAGAAGAACAGAAAATTCGCCTCACATCGAACTCAAGGACGAAGCCCAGATTATTAACCTTAAGAACGAAAAATGACTGTGGAATAAGGTGTGTGCACTCATATTAATGTCTCATCTATTATATTTATATCTTATATTTAATATTATTTTTTACATATTTACATTATGCAATTTTGTTTACATTATCTTTTTAAAATCACACATAGCAATTATATTTACAATAAGTTATAGATCGAATACCATCACCATCAATAAAACTTTGGGTATTATAGTACTTCTAAATGATCTGGTGTTAATACACCGATTTGGCATTAAATGGTACCTAGTTACAAAACAACAAAATACGATACTATAAACACTTTAAACACTCTAAATGATATAGACCAAATGCCAACGGGTAAATCATACTCATTCCAATGTGACCCTGAAAACTGTAATTCTTTCCTTACCACTAATAATACAGATAAAAGCAAAAGGATTAACTTACTTACGCAAAATATTAGAAGCATCACTCGCAACATAAAAGGTTTTGAGGTTCTCTTGTCTAGAATTAACATTGATATCGACGTATGCATACTGACTGAAAGCTGGAATTCTAAGACAACCGTCTTTCCCATGTTAAATGATTACACCACCTATTTTACCAAAAATAACATCAATCAAAACGACGGCATAGTTACGTACATCAAAAATGGAATTAATGCTTTAGTACAGGAACCTCCTTTTATTGATGCTAGTTGTCTTGTTATAAAATTTAATCAGAATCTTACAATAATAGCACTATATAGGTCTCCATCGAAAACTGATATTAGCTCTTTCATAAATTCACTTGACTCTATTTTAACGACACATAAATCTTGTAAAAATATTATAATAATGGGAGACATAAACATAGACATTAGGCACCAAAATGAAGACCATAGTAATGAATATCTAGACTTGCTAGCTAGTCATAGTATGCTTCCCACTCATGTCTTCCCAACACGAAAAAATAATTGTCTGGATCATGTAATAGCAAAAACAAATTGTCCACTTACAACACTAGTATTTAAAGCTCCCTTAACTGATCACTCTGCTGTCATAACTAGTCTTGATCTATTTATAAATAGTAAAAAACAAACAAAAGTTAAAAAAACAATAGATAAAACTAACCTTGATAGAGTAATAAATGACCTAAAAACTACCAACTTTAGTCACATACTAGAAAACAGGGATATTATCTGGTCATCTGAGCAGTTAGTAACTATTCTCTCCAGTTATTTCATCAGACACACAACAAAAGTACTTATTCCAAAAAAACTAAGATGTATTAAACCGTGGATAACTCCTGGCTTGGTACGCTGTATAAGAAACCGCGATAGAATGCACCTGAAATGTTAAAAAGAACCAAATAATGTAGTACTTTATATAACTTATTATAGATACAGACATTATTGTAATGATTTACTTAAACGATTAAAAAGAATCTATGAAAAAAACAACCTAGCAAAACATGCTCAAAACCCCAAGATGACCTGGAAAGCTGTTAAATCCATCATTCACACAACCAAATCTAAAACAATACCTACTGATCTCCTGCAGATTGAGAACAGTCCCGACAAATCTGTTGATGTAGTAAATAGCTTCTTTGTAAGTGTTAGTAAGGATCTAGCGGAAAAAATAAAAGCTACAAACAATTCTCAACAAGCTTTAAAGATGGATACTCAAAAATTACCTATTAATTCTATGGTTATGTTAGAGACTACAGATGAAGAAGTTAATTCTATTATACAAAATTTGAAAACCGATGCCGCAACAGGATGGGATGGCATACCTACGAAACTGTTGAAATTGGCTAAACCTCAACTAATTCCCTTATGTGGTTAATCTATGCATGAATACTGGTGTCTTCCCTCCAGTATTTAAAACTTCCATAATTCATCCAATACATAAGTCAGGGTTAAATCTTGTGTAAATAACTACCGCCCAATCTCGGTTCTATCAATTTTATCTAAAGTGGTGGAGAAAATAATTAATAAACGTCTTCTTACATACTTAGAAAAAAACGATCTGATTTCTCAAAACCAGTATGGCTTTCGAATCGGGAAATCAACAACGGATGCCGTCGCCAGTCTAACAGAGTATATTGCCTTAAATTTAGACAATAAGCAAAAATGCGTAGTCGTTTTCTTGGATTTGGCGAAGGCATTCGACACAGTCTCGTTTGGTCTTCTGATTCGAAAGATGGATAAGTTGGGCATACGTGGTGTGACTTTGGATGTTTTTAAAACTTATCTCTCCGATAGATTTCAGAGAGTTAAAATAGGAAACCATCTAAGTGCACCGTTGCCCGTCACCCATGGAGTTCCACAAGGAAGTGTATTAGGTCCTAGCCTCTTCCTTATCTACATAAATGACCTTTGTAAGCTAAAAATTGACAACGCTAAAGTTTTTACATTCGCAGACGATACAGCTTTAGTATTTCACGGGAAAAACTGGGACGAGGCTAGGACTAATGCAGAAAAAGGCCTTCAAACTGTAATGGCTTGGCTTAGCAATAACGTTCTGACTCTAAATATATCAAAAACAAAATTTATAACTTTTGGTATTACAAATCGGGATATCCCTAAAGATTTTAAATTACAAGCACACACCTGTCTTGATAATAACTTATCATGCAGTTGCCCATTTGTTGATAGAACTAGCTGTATAAAGTACCTTGGAATCACTTTGGATCAAACCCTTACATGGAAACCGCAAATTGAGTTACTAACTGCAAGGGTTCGTAAACTTATGTACGTATTTAAAACGTTACGACATGTGGCCGATACTAAATTACTCAAAACTATCTACTATACTTTAGTCCACTCAATACTGAGTTACGGCATACGTACATGGGGTGGAGCCAAAAAAACTCACCTACTACGGTTAGAAAGAGCTCAACGCTCCTTACTCAAAGTAATGACGTTCAAGCCTTTTAGATACCCCACCAAGGATCTTTATTCCGTTTGCGAGGTTTTAACCGTAAGGCAACAATTTATAGTTGATACAATTTTATCCCAACATAAGTTACTGGAATTCGACACTGATAAATTAGCACGCCGCAGAAGCGACAAGGTGTGTGTTACAAAAAAATTTAGAACATGCTTCGTTAACAAATTTCAAACCTATTTAGGCCCCCTTATTTATAATAAACTCAACAAAAACCTTAATATCTACTCTCTTAATAAATATAATTGTAAAGAAAAAGTAACCAAATGGCTTAAATCACTTAGTTATGACGAAACAGAAAAAATATTGACTACTTTTAAGTAATTAATGAATTATTATATTTTTATTTATTTTTTTGCGAAAAGATAAGTAAACTTAATTTGTATTGTCTTAATTTGTGTGAATATTATATAAATGAATAAATAAGTGAATAAATATATTATATGGTATTTATGTGTATATATATGTAGTATAATATATGGTATGTATAGTATTTATATGTATTAGTATAATTTTATATTTACTTTAAAAAAATACATGTGCTAAACTTGTTTATACCTGATAAAGAGTGTGAATGCACGTACTTACATCTGTAAACAAGAATAATTATAATTTTATACCGTAGGTACCTAGTTGATAATCTTTAAGTTAATTAATGTAATTCTCAAACACTGATCAAATGTATTCTCTTGATTTCACAGTTTATGTAGTCGCACTCAATGCGTAACTCATTCCTACCGACAATGTTTCACTTTACTCATTCTGTCCTTAGTTATTGATGTTCGCACCTTCTTGAATGACCGATGCGTGCACGAATTATTATATCGTAAAATACAAAGGTACCCGTAACTAGTTGTTAATTGAAAACTATCTTGCAAATGACTACATACAATGTTCCAACTGTGTCTTTTTTTATTGTGATGTATGATGGATCCATATTCTTAGTGAATCATTACTTTTTGTATTTGTGACGTGTTGTAATGCGTGTGCTAAAATTAGACAAATGTCATAGGAGGAAACTAGCATCTAGGACACAGGCTCGGCCTAGTTTTGATGCTAGTGATCTTGTATAAAAGTCTTATATTTAAACATTAACATTAATCTAAGTCACATGTATGGTTTTTGATTAGTCAATAAATACTATTATTATTATTATTATTATTATACCCCTCTTGGAAACGGTCGTAATGGTAAGTATGTACACATACATAATCGGACATAATACATTTTGTTTTTAGAACTTTGTAATATTTTACAACATACTTTGCTATTACTTAAAATTATAAGTAAGAACTAAAACCGTAGCGGTGAAAGAATACTACCACCCCCTCTCTTCCCTTGGGTGTATTAAAGGCGACTAACGGAATAAAGACTGCACATACATCCAACAGCATAGAGCGGCGATGGGCTCACCACCTGTCACGCTGCGCAGATGTTAAGTCGCTATTTGGTGAAAAGTGGACTATGGCAGAGGACTGCTTTTGCTGTCTTCATGGCCTAGTCTCTGACTAACCCTTCGGGGATAATAGTCGTGATTATACGTATGTATGAATGTATGTAAGAACTAAAACGAAATATTTTTCGTGCAAATTCTGCTGTATTCCGACAAATAGAGATAAGATAGCCACTTCCTCAGTGCGCTTCCACCTTCGGCCTTATCATCACTTACGATCGGGTGAGATGAAGGCCAATCTTATCCGTTGTGGAATTCGGACGGAAGCTATTACTCTAATATGAAGCGAACGGCTTTTCGTAAATTTTTTGCAGAAATATACATAAATATACTGGTTGTTGCCTATGACCTTTACAGCGTAACTGAATATAAGCTTTACTACTGTATAATGACTACTATCAACGGTCTAATTTATGGCTTAAGCTCTGGGTGCCAAGTGTCTTATCACTAGTATGTATAAGGAGTACAGTCGAGATAGTTCCCGCCGTGCGATTCTCTAAGCTAAAGCAGCGGCTTCCGCATTGCTGAGAAATGACTTCGTCTCTTTCATATTCATAGAATTGGAAAGAGACAGCAGATCACAGCCATGAGCGCAGCGTCTATGTGTCACTTAAAGAATCGCATAGCAGGTCGACTAGTTTACGGAGATATTCGCTTGCACACTTACGCGCACGCTACTGTAGTGCGATTCTCTAAGCGCAAAGCCTTTGTAGCAGCGGCTGCAACAGCGGTGAGCGTACTATTAGTATTCTGTTAAATAATTTTCAACGCTGTTCGACACTAGCTCCGCACGGCTGTACTGTAAGTGGCGTGATTGGGAATCACTTCTTTGACATTTCTTGCAGGTTTAGAATCGGTATTCTGTAAGTAAAACAGCCTCAACTTTGACCACAGCCGTGACTGCAGCGAACGATGTGACGGCTGTAACTTCTATGATCGATCACAGCCATGCACGCAGCGTCTATGTTTTGCTTAGTGCTCTGCCAGACTGCACGCGAGGGCGCGGGGCGGGCGCGGCGCGGCGTACTCAAACATAATATGTATTCTTATTTGAGTGTCCTTACTGGGCACGCGGCGCGGGCGCACATGTGCGCAGCGTGACAGGTGGTGAGCCTATGTATGTGCAGTCTTTAGTCCGTTAGTCGCCTTTTACGACACCCAAGGGGAAGAGAGGTTGTATTCTTTCACCGCTACGTGACACGGCACGACCCCCTAAAAGGAACAAAAGAGTTTTTACACCAGGTTGATGTGTATTTAGGATTTGTTTGAATAATGTAGGTACTTGAGTGAAAAGGGTTCTCTTAAAACAAAACACTAACCTCTTTACACACTTATTTAACTGATTTCCCTAAGCGTCAATTAATAATTTAGATTGGCATCAAAGAAAAGATAAGATACTATTTTAGACATTTTTTTTGGGAATTTAAAGACACACATTGCTAGTTTAAATGAGTACATAAGTTTTATTCGAAATACAATTTTCACTACTACAGAGGTTTTATTCACCAAATTTTAGGCACATAACCCTGTTATGATTTTGTATACCAACAAACGCGAAAGATTATAAATGTCTAAGATAATAATAACATATTACAATATAATAAGTAAATTATTATGTGCGTTCCGACCCGGCCAACGATCTCGCCTTCAAAGGTCGTATGCAGGTAAATAGGCTAATAAATAAATTATATAATTAGTATGCTCACATAAAACTGACCCCGTGTCAGCTAATTACCTTTAAGAGGATAAAATGTAGATTTACCTATTGACGAAATGAATGCCATTGCAGAATATAATATAATATTTATGAGAGAAGATGATAGATATTGTAACCGTGTCTGGTAGCGGTGAAAGAATACTACCACCCCCTCTCTTCCCTTGGGTGTCGTAAAAGGCTTCTCTGACTGACTGAAGAGTGCTCATACATCCAACCACAGAACAGTTAAATAGAAAAATAAATAGAAATATCATTTATTTGCGTTAGAATAAGGTACACAGCATATGTTAGTAGCAAAATATATAAAATCTGCCTATTCAGCCATTACAAACAGCATGCAAATATCTTTAAATATAGAATATTAACATTAATGTCAAAGTATGAAAATTCAATTATCATATTTAATTTAAATTACATATTATTATTATTATTATTATATAAACATTATTAATTACTAGATGTCAGGTTTTATTAAAAAAAAATCATTAATCGTATAAAAAGCATGTTTCTTAAGCCAGTTAAAAAAGGTAAAGCAGCAGCAGCGTAATAAGTGACGATTTGCTCACCACCTGTCACGCTGAGCACATGTGCAGTAGTTATTTTGCTTCTGCGGTCCTCATTGGCTAGTCTCTGACTAACTCTTTGCGGATTATGGTTGTGAGTATATATATATGTATGTATTCAGTGCTGTCTTTAGTCCGTTAGTCGTTTTTACTAAAACCAAGAGAAGAGATGGGTTATTAGTATTATTTTAACAATAAGCTTCCACCACACAGCTCAATGAGTCAGTATCACGAAGCAAAGTCAGGACATTATGTATATATTTTTATTATAGTAACCGGGGCTATTGCGTTTTTGGGGCTAATGCGTTTATTTGGAATTACTTAAAAACTTACACAGATGGCGCCATCTGTGTGTGCTTTATAAGAAGAATTTAGTTATACTGATTTTCACTAAATAGCAGAAAATGTCGTAGTTCGATTAGTTTTTAAGTCATTCCAAATAAACGCATTAGCCCTCGTAGACGATAATAATCTTATTTAAAAAAAAAAGCACAAAAACACCTGCATGAACATATGTTGCGGGATTTCAATAGTTTTTAAACAAAGAATTTTTGAAAACTTCAATAGATCCAGACATATAACCCTAAGGCTGCTCCACCTCTGGGCCTCCGCTTGATCCTATTTCTTGGGACTCCCTGTATACTAGAACGGAAATATGTACTATACGTATAATAGTCTAAGATCCGAGTATAGAACGACCTTCACCGGGAAGGTTAATGGATGAAAAGTATTTTATATAGTATGTTAAAAAATATATCGCGAGTGGGTTGGCTGAAAAATTTCAGTCCAGTACCTATAATGATTAATTTAATATGAAATATTTTTTTTAGCATTGCTCTGTTTTGATGTGTGTGTGTTTGTAATGAGATTATCTTTATATAAACATAAATTTTATTTATTTAACCAGACGGTTGCAAATTACTAATATTGACTTACCTGTTTACACCTGCCTACCCAATGTTATGATGGTAAAAAAATAGTCAACCTAACGTTTGCATATTCTGTAGGCTTTATACTTTCGATTGGTACCTATGTAATTTATCTAATGTCCAAACCAGTGCAATGTATAAAAAAAAAAAATTTAATTAATCATATACCGGACTGAAATTTTTCAGCCAACCCGCAATATATTTTTTAACATATTAAATTTGATATAAAATACTTTTCATCCATTAACCGGCCCGGTGAAGGTCGTTGATACTCGGATTCTTTACTATAACATATATATACAATCAATCAGTAATTCAGTAGGTATACGTTTTAAAAAAACTGTTTATAGATGAAGCCCGGTGAATGATCCCACTCCAACTGATGTTAGGTAAAGATAGCCCGTTAAGCTCAAGAGTGTAACAATATCGGACTCCGTCAATCCCACAGTCACACGTAAGAGGGCCTAGACAAGTGGCAAACGCTCACTCTCAGTCTATTCGTAGTTCGTCATACACAGCTGTGTACTGTTTGTACCAATTGCTAGGGAAAAATGAAGCTGCGCGCGCACATTGTACATTGTATTGTGTAGGGGGGTCTTTAGTACCTTGTCACTTCAACTCACTCATAACTATAGCACTCGTGCAACTACGTTTTTAACCGCCTCTGTGGTCTAGTAACTAAGCTACCGACCAGCGGAGAGTACGTCTTTGTGTACTTAGTTTGGTAGGTGGTAGGGCTTGCTAAGACCGCCTGGCTAGCTACTACCATGTTATTTAAAGTGTGGCGCCATAAAAACAATGTTAATAGCATTGGTGTGTTCCGACAGTTTAGTGATAAGATAGCCAGTTACTCAGTGCTTGAGGATTCCGGGTGAAGCGCGCTTCCACCTTCGGCCTTATCGTCACTTACCATCAGGTGAGATGAAGGCGAAGTGCTAGATAAGACGTCCATTTGGCCCTACTAACGAATAATGGAAAAATAAATCCATAACTCTAGCAGGGGGGATAGTTAGTAGACATATATGGGTTTTTTTTCTACCTATCTCTACCAGTGGGGACTGGTGGAAAAAAAATCTACCTGTCCCTACCAGTGATATCCTGGTAGGGATAGATGCAACAGGGGATATGAACGCGGTAGTTGGTAACTGTCAAGCTTGATGTGCGGTCGACTGTCCTACCGATAACAGAGTTTGCTGGTTTATTCAAAGAGTACTCGTAAGAGCGCTTTCGGACTACGTTTGAACCGAACCCGTGAAAATACGGATCTAGAAAATTCGGACCGAATTCTGATATTGCTTACGCACTAGTCCGGATCGCTAATACGAATCCAAGCAATTTAGGGATCGTCTACTGGCTTTCCTCATTTTACGCGAATAACGGAAAGAAATCAGATGACGGAAGTCTGATCAAATTGCGTATATTACCATAGAAATAGTTCTACTACTACTCCGGGCCGTATTTTCACAGGTTCGCATTCGGATTCAGATCGGACTAAGTGCGAAACCTTTTTAACAGTACAAATAACCACAGTATTCAAACTACAAAACAAAACAAATAGAAAAAAACGCAGTCACATCCGAGTGTCCTTAAGAAATACCAATAGGTACCTACTTACTTACCCGCCGTTCCATCTTAGAGGTTGTATAAGTAAAAAAAATGTCGTGACAATATTGCAAAGAAAATCTGTATGATGTTTTCCTTAACGCCGGGCATCAAAGTGACCTTTGAAGAATTAAAAATTGCGAACAGTTTTCCCCCTACTCCGTCTCTACCTTGAGTCATTGGGTCCAGTTGATTACATACATAGACTCACGACTATTATCCCCGAAGGGTTAGTCAGAGACTAGGCAATGAGGCCCGTAAAATCATTTAAATGTAAAAAAAAAAATCTCTCCTATAGTCCACGATTCACCAAAAAACAACTGCACATTTGCTCATCGTGATAGGTGATGTAGCCCACCGCCGTTCTATGCTGTTGGATGTATGTGCAGTATTTAGTCTGTTAGTCGCCTTTTATAGGTTGGTTTATAGTAGATATTCTTTAGTGAACCGCCACACACACAGCTCAGGGCGCTTTTTCATTTCGTCGTTAGCGCCCGCTTGCGGGTTGCGGGTAGATTTTTGAAACGCATGCCACAGTCTCCAAAGTTTTATACTGACATTTAAAAAGGTCGTCTCTTTATTTCTGAATCCCCTTAAAAATCCATAGGCAGTTGTAAACCATGAAACCTTCGGTTAGTCCTAATGCGGGGCCTCCCCGCGTTCGGTCTAACGACCTACTTATCGACCAATAAAAATGCGCCCTCAGATGCAACAGTTGAGAGATACACCATTCGGTTAAGTTAGCGAAAACGAGTCACTAAAAGGGCTCCACACACGATCAGGTCGCCGCCGGCATGTATCGGCCTGTCAGTTAGTAGTACAACGCACGGGCGCACTATGGGAAAATCGCGTATGTTTTCTTTACGCGATTTTCCCATAGTGCGCCCGTATGTTTCAAAACTTCATATCTCGGTTGTTTTCAACTGTAAAAAGCTATAATTTTGCACACACCTTACTGTATATATAAGGCTTAATTGATATAAAAAAAATATTTTTGGTGTACTATATATTTATTAAAGAAATAAAACATAAAAAATTCATACATTTTTATAGAAAAACAGTATTTCTTATTAGATTTCGACAAAATAGTTTCGTAAAGCTAAAAGATTAACCACCTTCCAACCTACTTTCAACAGTTTGGGAAGTCTGGTCACTTTAAAACTTTATTCTAAGATTTAGTTATAATTTTCAACCACATAGAAGATTATACCCAGTAAATTTTAGTTTAATGTCTTTATATAATATTACGTAAGTACGACTAAGTTTAATTAAATGTTTTATAAAGAAATTTATACACAAAATGCATTTTATGTAACTTATATAACTTTCCTATAGATTTTCGTTAATAGCAAGGAAGGCTCTCCTTGCTCCTAGCTTCATCCAACAACTCCTTTGGTATTTTTTCTGTGGTAGTTCTCAAGCTTGATATATATGGATCACAAGTATATAACAAAGGAATACGTCTTCATTGGTAGACGCTCTTGAACACTTTCTAGAATGATGAAGTCTATTCTTCTTGTAATTCTTATTTCTGGTTTCTGCGCGTCTTCTGAAAAAAAATCGGTTGATTTCCCAAAATTTTGAAAATAGGTAAGTAGGTAAGTATATACTTTTAGCTGTATAAGAGCAACTGAATTGTATAAAAACAACTGTAAATATTTCGCTTTATATAAGACTAATAAATAGTGCGATGTGCAAAATTAACCACATCAATTGCACTCTTCCCTTAAACCTGCTTTTAAATTGACCTTAAAAGATAAGTAAAGAAACTATACATTATTATTGCTTTTATGTAATAAAATACTATTTGAATTGACCACTGTACAGATAGAGAGATAGAAAGAGCGTTTATATTGTGGTTGTTTTTAAAAAAGATCAATTATTTTTTTCTTATCTGTGGTACTTACATTTTATTTAAATATTTATAAGTAAACTAGGTCTTGTATTCATTAAATTAAAGAAAACGGCAACAGTACGCTGCCAAAACAGAAAATTTAAAAAAAAAATGTTTTGTGAAAATTACATTTTTATTACCTAGCCATATTATAAAAAAAGCGTAAGTAGGCGCAAATTTTTTTTCTATAGTTAGTGAGTAATGTATAGAGATCCCATTACAATGAATATCTTGACATCGGCAAGCATCGGTAACCGGTAAACCTTCTGTTAAAACCAAATCACCATAAATATTATTATCTTGGATAATATTAATTATTATACTTTTCTTACTACTACATAATAAAATATTGTTTTGGAAACAATAAAACGATACTATAAGCTTTCCAAAAATATATAATACTCATATACTTCCATTGAAAAATTTCGAGTAACGTGGCATTGAACTATCGTTTAGTATTGTAAAAAAATCGTCAAATCGAGCGTGAGCTAGGTTTGGTGCCTATTTTAAGAGATATGCTTAGAAATAAAAAAATAAAAAATACACAAATGAAAACTGCATTTATCGCAGTAACTAAATTTTATATTTTTATCCCTTAACATCGACTTACGTAACAGACAGTTTCGGCACGGCTTTGTATGGAGCTTTACCATAGTGGGGCGGCGCGCGACGGCGGCTGAACTGACAGGCTGATACCTGCAGGCGAACTGATCGTGTGTGGGGCCCGCTGGCAGGTATCAGCTAAGAGACAGGTTGATACCTGCAGGTGTGCCGGCGAACTGATCGTGTGAGGGGCCCTCTGGCAGGTATCAGACTGACAGTTAGTACTAGCCGCCCGCCGCTGCCTCCCGTGCGTTGTACTACTACCTAACAGGCCGATACCTGCCGGCGACCTGGTAGGCTACTCTTGAAACAGAATTGCATTAATCAATTTCCAATCACAAATCTTAATAATGTTAAATGGCACTTTTGTAAGCGACAATAGCGCAACATTGGAATTAAATTGCGTGGAAATTGATTGAACAAATTATTATGGAGTTGGCGTTCCGGAATTATCTTTACTTATCCCAATATCGATACATATTAATCGCATTGGAATTGTATTAAGATTGAGTTTGCGCTCGAGAGTAACCCCCCTGATCGTCTGTGGGTCCCTAGAAGAGGACTTGGCGCATTTCGGTTTCTCGTACAAACTGTAAAGTTCAAAATTTTAATGCAACTTTGCATGCTAAAGTAAAATATAGAGATCTTAATACCTACTTTGTTGAAAATATTTTAAAAAACGTTGATGTATCTGAGTTATGGCTATTTAAAGTCCACTATAGAATGTTTAAAATGCAATAACTTAGCTAAATGTTTTCTACGAAGTATTTAGATATCTGTTTTATATGTATTAGATTTACGACGACCTAGCGAATGACAACGAACCTTTCTGTTTTTATATGTATAAGGGTTCAGCAAAATGCTCTTCCATCCCTTTTCATACTCGTAGAACACATTGCATAGAGTTTGTTGGGAAGCAAAACATACTCCCTAAACTGAGGTAAAATTCACAATAACATAAGAATATCCAAAAAAAAAGATGCTTACGAAAATATTTACAATGTTTCTGTAACATTGACCCAGGAGGCAAGGTCTGATTTGTGTTGATCTGAAAAACGATTAGATAACAGAGGTTCGCAACAGTTTGCGTAAAACGTACAAATATGTATTTTTTGTTTATAATGACTTGGTGCTATTTGCACATTTAGCCAAGTAAAGAAGATACCGAGTTAAATATTTTCTAAAGTTGAGTAGTGGATGATAATAAGTGATACATACATATATAATCACGACTATAATTCCTGAAGGGTTAGTCAGAGACTAGGCAATGAGGACAGCTAAAGCAGTCTTCTACCATAGTCAACTTTTCATCAAATAGCGGCTGCACATGTGCTCAGCGTGACAGGTGGTGAGCCCATCGCTGCTCGGTGCTGTTGGAAGTATGTGCAGTCTTTAGTCCGTTAGTCGCCTTTTACAACACCCAAGGGAAGAGAGTTGTTGGTTGTTTATAGTACTGTTCTAATTTATTCAATCTTTCACTCTTCCAGCGTACCACCGTCTGAGCTGCTAGTTCGTCTCGGTGAGCACGACCTAGCCAATGACAATGAACCATTCGGCTTCGCGGAGAGGCGTGTGCAGATCATAGCCAGCCATCCGCACTTCGATCCGGCCACCTTCGAATACGATCTGGCACTGCTGAGGTAAGAAATTTGTTGTACTTAGCTTTCTTTTAAACCACTAGTTTTTAAGCAGCAAATCTGTAGTAATGTTTTCGATCACGTATAGAAACTAGATGCGCAACCATCGCTCTCAAAACATCTGAACTAATAGAGTACCAAACATTTCGTTTAGTAATGCTAGCTAAGTAACAACATGACAAAGTGCTGCTTCGCGGAGAGGCATGTACAGATCATAGCCAGCCACCCGCACTTCGATCCGGCCACCTTTAAATACGATCTGCACTGCATAAGCATTTGTGATAGCTTCTGAATATGGCACTTCGAGAAAAATGTGGTTTGTAAAATAATGTAGCGAGGAGATGATGGAGAGAGGTATTTTGAGATGTTTCGGACACATAGAGCGAATGAGTAAAAAGAGATTGATGACAATTCCGATTCCTTCCTTAACCCTATTCCTTCCTTAAAGGACGGGAACGCGCCTGCGATTCCTCTGGTTTTGCGGGTGTTCATGGGCGGCGGTGATTACTCTCGATCAGGGGCCCAAGTCTGCTAATTTTGTTAAGATCACATGCTATTGATATTCAATTACGACTCCATCACGATTAACACCAATTGGGTAGTCTGCAAAAACATAGAAGTAGTCACAATCTAATCGTAATGATATCGTAATAGACTCTAATAGAGACCGAATGATTGAACAAACTATTATTTTAGTTTAAATAATCGTATTAATTTTGTTCGCATTGAAGCGCCTTGATTAAAAACATGACCTACGAAGACTAAAAACGCTTTAAAAAAAATAATTAGAATGCCATTTATCCACAATGGAGTTACATTGGAACACGATTGAAGAGCAGACTAGCAACATAGTCCAATGGCAGTTCAATGGAATGTCACTGCAAAACCATTGGTCTTAAATGAGTAAGAGAATACCAAATGTGTCAAACAATTCCAATGCGATCCAATTGCGATTCAATTATGCCATTCGTAAATTAGCAGACTTGGCCCCCAGATGACCCACCTGCTCGTTTGCCTCCTTTTATTATAAAAAAAAAACAAGCTTCTTATAAATAAACTGCAAAGGGATCAAGTTTAATTATCTAGAGTCAGAAGATGAGTGACCGAATTAAAATCATCTCGAGCTCCTCCGTGCCCTCGGTTGTTGTCGTAAGAAAGCAGTCTTTCAAACCCTCTAACCCGCATTAGGCCAGCGTGGTGGATTATGGCGCAGGGTGCTGTTGTCCATGCGGGAAGACCTGAGGCAAGCAGTGGGACGTTTATAGGCATTAGCCTATCAGATCATCATCTTTAGATGATGATGTAATCTTTAGGCTTCTTTTTTCCGCGAAAAATTAACGAGAGCGAAGCCGCGGGCAAATTCTAGTTAATTATACTACAGCCTGAGGTCAGAGTCAGAGGTGCGCTCTGCCATGCGTGTCACACAAAAAATAGCAAACTTATCATAGATAACGTCACTCAAACTTTTTACCGCTGTCCTTGGCAGTTCACGGACCTATTGGATAGCTAGGTTTTTTTAGGAAACTACTGAATACATTATGCTTCGGCAGGCACGGAAAACCGTTGGTACCGGTTGTTGTCATAAGATGGTAGATGGTAATCCGTCTCAGTGGTGAAAGAATACTGGCACCCCTTCTCTTCCTTACTTTCTTCCTTTAGGTGTCGTAAAAGGCGACTAACGGACTAAAGACTGCACATACATCCAACAGCGTAGAGCGGCGATGGACTCACCACCTGTCACGCTGAGCACATGTGCAGTTGCTATTTGGTGAAAAGTGGACTATGGTAGAGAACTGATTTTGTTGTCCTCATTGCCTATTATAGTCTCTGACTAACCCTTCGGGGATAATAGTCGTGATTATATGTATGTATGGTAGTTGAGAAAACCCACCAACCCGCATTGGGCCAGCGTGGTGGGTTATGGCCTAATCTCCCTAGCAGACGTTTATAGACCGATAATAATGACAATTTTTAAAATTTAATTCATGTAATTTAAAAAAGGGTAATTTGTATCGTAGTTACTCTTATAGTCAGTGGTTATAGTAATAAATTGTTACTATTTATAAGTAATGATATGGCAACGATTAAACAAATTTAATCAAATCCCACACATTTATCATTCTTCTCTATAACGTTGATGCCACTTGTCTTAGGCCTCTAGACACGGTTTTTTCTTCGGTATTTCAGTCACGGAGATTATAAATAATGTATTATTATAGTCTGTACGATTCGCCTCTTGGAATCCATGGAATGCAGATTGTATTTTAAATTAAACAAAACAACTTTTGTTTTCTTTTCATTAAAAAACAATGTTTTACAAAGAATGTTTTGACGCCACATAATATAGTGCCTGCGGTTACATCGCGACTTTTATTGCGAAATTATGCTAAAATCCGTTGAATATCATTTGGAAGTCTGTTCTCACGTGTGTTTTGTGTTTGTAGGTAAACAACAACATACCGTGTTGCGTAGCGGTGAAAGAATACTACCACCCCCGCTCTTCCCTTGGGTGTCGTAAAAGACGACTAACGGACTAAAGACTGCACATAGTAGAGGATCCGAGTATACAACGACCTTCACCGAGCGGTTAATGGATGAAAAGTATTTTATATTAAATTTAATGTGTTAAAAAATATATTGCGAGTAGGTCGGCTGAAAAATTTCAGTCCAGTATATGATTAAATAAATATTTTAAAATATTTTTTTTTATATATTGCACTTGTTTCGATAATAGATAAATTACATAGGTACCAATCGAAAGTATGAAGCCTATAGAATATGCAAACGTTAGGTTGACTATGTTTTTCCTGTCATAACATTGGGTAGGCAGGTGTAAACAGGCAAGTCAATATTAGTAATTTGCAACCGTCTGGTTAAAT
This sequence comes from Scoparia ambigualis, assembly GCA_963921215.1. Classification (NCBI taxonomy): domain Eukaryota; kingdom Metazoa; phylum Arthropoda; class Insecta; order Lepidoptera; family Crambidae; genus Scoparia; species Scoparia ambigualis. The sequence continues at coordinate 10,176,716 of OY992515.1, read as the reverse complement.
AAATAAAATTTATGTTTATATAAAGATAAGCTCATTACAAACACACACACAACCAAACCAGTGCAATGTAAAAAAAATATTTTTTTTAATATTAAATTAACCATTAATGGTACTGGACTGAAATTTTTCAGCCAACCCACTCGCGATATATTATTTAACATATTAAATTTGATATAAAATACTTTTCATCCATTAACCTTCTCGGTGAAGGTCGTTCTATACTCGGATCTTAGACTAACATACAGCTTAGTCACACTGACCACATTTTGCAGTCGTTATTTGGTGAAAAGTGGACACCCTCTTCCATTGAGTGTCGTAAAAGGCGACTAACGGTCTAAAGACTGCACATACATCCAACAGCGTAGAGCGGCGATGGGTTCACCACCTGTCACGCTGAGCACATGTGCAGTCGCTATTTGGTGAAAAGTGAACTATGGCAGAGGACTGCTTTTGCTGTCCTCATTGCCTAGTCTCTGACTAATCCTTCGGGGATAAAGTTCGTGATTATATGAATGTATGTACGAGTATGTATCAATTTAACCGTAACTACTTATAAGTGTTTACACGGCTGAACGGATTTAGATGATATTTGCACAGACATATACATGACTTAGACAGACCTTGGACTTGGTCACCTATAACCATGAAATGATAAAAGTAACCAAATAGCGACTGCACATGTGCTCAGCGTGACAGGTGGTGAGCCCATCGCCGATTTATGCTGTTGGGTGTATATGCAGTCTTTGGTCAGTTAGTCCCCTTTTACGACACCCAAAGAAAGAGAGAGGGTGGTAGTATTCTTTCACCGCTACGCGAAACGGTAAAAAAATATATAAAAATACGTCTAGGCTGTTTTGTTGTGCGTCTAGTTTTTATATTTGATCAAAGGCTTTGATAGTTCTAATTGGCTACTTGACAGTTTTCGAAAAAGTATTTAAAAAGTTACAAACGCTTATTTTATACCCCGTACAATATTTTCTTTCTCGAAAAACCTTTATTTAACAGAAAAAAACATATTTTTCTTTGTTGATTTCAAACTTCGTGCGAAAACGGTTGGTCACGTGACATTTTGCTCGGTGACGTCACATTTCAATAAATATAGAAACTTAACTTGAAACCTGACAGATAGTTTCTGTATACTTTGTGAAATGTGACGTCACAATTCGTCACATGAAGCTCAATCATGGCCGCCCGTGTTTCGGGTCTTGTAATCCACAGATAAAAAAACGCAAATTTATTTTGTAAAAATAAAATATTTACAATTTATCTTAATAAAAAAAACTATTGGGTGATTATCGTTTAATCATAACCTACCATTTCCGACATATTTCATATTTTATTGTTACAACTGTCAAATAGCCAATTGTATAGTAATAGTGCTGTGCTGGTACCGGCTTATTAATAGAATAATATTGCCCCATCTCTTCCCTTTTGGGTGTCGTTAAAGGCGACTAACGGACTAAAGACTGCACATACATCCAACAGCAAAGAGCGGGCCGGGCGGGCAGTGGGCTTACCTGGTCTAACCCTTCGAGGATATTAGTCATGAATATATGAACAAATTGTTGTTATCTTATCTTATCTCAGGTTCTACGAGCCCGTGACGTTCCAGCCCAACATCCTGCCGGTGTGTGTGCCCGACAATGATGACGATTACGTCGGCAAGACGGCATTCGTCACCGGCTGGGGGCGGCTATACGACGGTAAATACATTTATTATTTATGTAGAATTATTTTTAACTTATTCTACCTTTAAAGTGTCCTACCGCTCGACAATATATTTTTTTTATATGAAAAGGATGCAAAAGAGCGCGCAGGTGATGAAAGAAATCACCGACGCCCGTGGACACACGCAAAATCATTGGAGTCAAAAAGAAAAATAACACTCTCGATGTAGCGTTTTAGATTTAGTTCCTGGCCGATGTCCATGACAAGAATGCTGAGGTCCACTGAAATGGGTAAAGGAGAGTTCTGAAGAGAGGGAGGAGTAAGAAAGGGAGTTACCTTGGACGAGAATGCACAACTATGGGTTTTTCTGGCATTATGGCAGTATTGCTCATGCACCTGTCATCCGCATAACAATGAATATTGCCCAAGGACAGCATGTCATTGATATGCAGAAGAAATAGAGTAGGTGAGTCATCCTCACCTACTCGTTGTACCTCAACAGTTTTGACAGAAATTACGATAAAATGCCTGATCTTCCCAGCTGGGCTCTCGGCTGTATAACGCTCGAAATACAAAAAAATATATACTGATCTAATGTACAGTCACGATCAAAAATATGTAAACAATTTTAACTTACAGTGGAAAAGGAGTCAAAGTGTATACATATTGGTGCTCGTGACTATACCTCCAATGTACTTCCCGATTTATGTATTAAATTCAATCCTAATTAAAACAGCTATGCGATTCTCTAAGCGACACATAGACACTGCGCGCATGGCTGTGATCTGCTGTCTCTTTCCAATTCTATGAATTTAAAAGAGACAGAGTGATTTCTCAGCGCTGCGGCAGCCGCAGCTATCAAGGCTTTAGCTTAGAGAATCGCACGGCAGAAGAGATCGGCTTGAAAGTTTTGGCTTCCTAGCGGGGCCCTCTGTAATTATAGTGAATACGAATAAAAAAAGTATACCATTTTTATGTTTTCCAATGTACCACTTAGTTCTTCGCAATTTACAAAGTTTAGATACAAAATTATGATATTGGTAATTAACAGTACAATCTATGTATGTTATATGATGCCTTCAACCTGTAACTGTCCACAGACGGTCCTTTACCGAGCGTGTTGCAAGAGGTTCGCGTTCCAGTGATCAACAACTCGCTATGCGAAGCGATGTACCAAGACGCCGGCTACAACGAGCATATACCCAACATATTCATATGCGCAGGGCGGAGGAAGGGCGGCGCCGACAGCTGCGAAGGTAATAAAAAAATAAATTAATAAATATGTACTTAGTAAAGATCATTAACAACATCAACATTTACATAAAAAAAATACATATATTATGAGTTTTTCCTTAAAATTAGGTAGGTTCGTGTGTTGCACCGAACAACATTGCACCGAAAACGCATCGAAACCCGATAACTCGATAGTTACAGGGATTTCTACACTAGGTTAGGCCTGTCCTGGTAGAAATCGATTTACACGTGTTTCCATAGATTCACTTTCATCAGTCGGGGTGTGTGTGTGTGTGTGTGTATGATGAGGTGAGCCAGAGCACTCACAGAAATACAATACAAGCACATGTACAGCGAGCACAAATACAGAGAGCACATACCAAACACATTCACATGCGCGGGGTGGAGAAAGGGCGGCGCCGATAGCTGAGAAGGTGAGGGAAAGCACTAACTCATTTACAATATGAGCACATATACATACATACATCATACATACATACATCATACATACATACATCATATATACATACATCATACACTCATACATACATACATCATACATACATACATCATACATATACATACATACATCACGCCCGCTTCCCGGAGGGGTAGGCAGAGACCACAGCTCTCCATTTGCTACGATCGTGACGCACATCCTTTGCTTCACTTCCTCTCATAACGTCTTCATACCATGCTCATCGGCTTATTGTACTCTTGACTTGTAGACCTAGCATGCGCAACACGAGATAATTATGTCGCGAACGATACTCTCTCTTCCTTCGATGGCGGGAACGACCAATTATCTCGGTTACAGTTGTCAAAACTCGATAAAATTATGTTGCATGTTACGGTTTGTAGACAAAAATACCACAGACAAGAAAAAACTACTATTATGTCTATTTTTGACATATCGTGCATAGACATAACACGAGAAAACAGGTCGAGAAAATTGTCTCGTGTTGCGCATGCTAGGTCTACTGACCTTTAACGAGAACGTCACGGATCTGCCTGTAAGTCGCCTTTTACGACACCCAAGGGATGAAAGGGGGTGGTAGTATTCTTTCACCGCTACGCGGCACGGTTATCTTATCTTAAATAAAACCTCCTTATTACTAAGTAATATTCCCCATTGGGTGTCGTAAGGACTGGTGACTGCACATGTATCCTACAGCATATCGGATTGTAACCTCCCCCCCTCTTTTTATAAATTGCTACACCTAAATCTAAACCTAAATCTAATGCCTTTCACACCTATACGCCTAGCTAGCTTATAATACATACACACATCCTCGCCGCTTTACCTTAACTTAAATTATTATCTAATTCTTAAAACTAATTAACCTAATTTATCTACAATCTAATGGTTGTGTCTGGAGTTTTGTAGAGTGTGTAGCGTTTGTATGAAGATGGAACCTTAGCATAGCTTAATTCTATTTGCAGTGAATTTCAGTCAAGCAATGTAATATTATAATAACTACTATTTTGGCCAGATCGTCTAGTGAACCCTCCGTTGTTAACCGCATTTAAGTAACTCAAGTTCTTTCGTGAAAGTTTAGTAATTGGCTTATACCTGTGTTAAATTATTTTCTCCTGACCTAATTACCTACCAGTCTATAAATCCTAACATAAATATGTGTAGCCTAGCAATGACTCCGTCTGAACTGTGACCTAAATCCTTCACTGCAGCTGCGGGGAAGATTTGTAACCACTCAAAGGTAATCAGATGATAGCTTAGCTTGTAGGTATTATTATTTATTATCAGTAGCATGATACATAAGAAGCCTGGTGCAATTTATGAGCCCCACCACCGCTCCATAGCGTACTGTACATCTCATGGTTTAATTACAGTTCCGTCACATTGGCTTTAACTTTAATTATTAGCTTGTGCCTTTAATTCTTTAACTGAGAATTTACATCTCTCCTCAAATTTAATTTCATTTTACATTATGAACTATGTGTTAGCAATTTAAATTCTTATTATTCCACATAAATCAATAGAGTTTATCTCAAGGCTTGCTATCATCCAAATATCCTTTTCACATTAAGAACTTAATTATTCAATGCAATAACTTATATTCAGTTCCGTAAAGGGTGGATAATTTAATAAAACGCCAATTCAGGCGGTGGCTAAAGTAGAATGCTATTAATACAGGTAAAACTACTTTTATTTATTCTTAGTATTTATTATACAAGCCCTGTAAAGCTCCAATATAACTACATTGGATTGGCTGCATTGGCAGATTATCACATCTTAAGTTTATTAAAGGATGTTTAATTCATTCAATATCCTTGACTTTAGGAAGTGAACTGAAATAGAATACTATCATTTGAAGTAAATTACTTTGGATTACTCTTAGTGTTCATTATACAGATCTTATAAAGTATAAATACATCTCAAGTTTATTGAAAGATGCCTAATTTATTCAACATCCCTGACTTTTAGGGAGTGAATGTAGTTAATTATTTTTCCATTAACTTACACCCTCTGTCTCTCAGACTGAGTGGTTAATTTGATAGACTACTAAATCATAGTTAGTATACCTTTAGTAGGTAGTTAATTATCACTGTTAATCATTAAATAAATTACATTTAGAAGTTATCTTTTACTCACTTTAATAAGTATAAATTAGACTGTACTAGGTATTAGTCTGATTGATTAGATTGTTCCCATCAAATATTTCTATGTTTCATATTATTAGAAGTAAGTACTTACATATCTTAAGAGGTCTATTCAAATGGTATTAGTAGACCATTGTCAGGCTAATTAGCTGGTTGTTATCAATCAATTATTTCTATGTTTCAGATTATTAGAAGCTCATAGCTTGCAATGTCTTCTTTCAACGACTTATCCTAGGTTCTAAACTGGTTTTACTTGTTCAGTTTGTATCAGCTTATTTTTGCTAAGGTATCGGATGTAAAATTTTCCATACTTTGAAGAGTATAGCCATGTGAGATCGTATTGCATCCCAGGGAAAGCTAACAAATGCCTGTTTGGTCATATCAGTGTTAGAAATCAAACATCACAGTACGACTAAGCTTATTTGCTATAACTTTTTAGTATTTTTCTTGTAATAGAAAACCAGTCTAGACTTTTAGGTACTCCAAAGTAATGATGGTACGATATTATCATACTTCTGTTAATTATTTAAAATGAATAATTAATTGGTAACAACTTTAGGAAAACAATTAGAATTTTACCGGCCTGCGGTAACAGATTACTTGCCTAGCTAGGACCCACATCACTTCATCATAATTTTATTTAGCGCCGTAACTTAATTATCCCTGCCTTATTAGTCTGAATTAATAACTAACCATATATATATATCCGCCTACCTATAGATTCCTACAACTTTCCTCACTTGAAAATGCCTATATTTTGTCGAACTAACAGTCCCTCTTGTGTACCTTGCAAACTAGGCCAAGCCTCATTTAATTTAAATTCGTGGTGTGTGGTGAGAGTCGCATTGCCCCTGAAAGCAACTAACTCCTAAATGTTCTATCAGTCGAGCCAGTATACTCAGTGTGTTATTTTCCTATCACTACACTGTATGTATGGAGATAGACTCGAGATTGGACTGGGTCATACGGGTCTACCTCCAGCTAAATGGTGTCTGACCTATCTTCAACTTTCACTAGGGAGACAACTGTCTCTCCCCCATTACTCCGTCGAAGATAGTGTATTGTTTAGCGTAATAGTGTAAAACGCCGATCTTATTAAATACAATCAAAGATCATCCAGACCGAAGTCTGTTGAAAGGTACATAGGGTTTTGTTGTCACCGTGACTCGTTTCCGCCGATGTACCCCAGAATACTTCATTCTGTTAACGGATTCGAGTTGCGATCGCAATAGTTTACTTTATTAATAACTTTCAATTTCACAAATCTTAATTAATATCGCAGCTCGAATATCACTTAGCGCACTATCAAGCTCGGACGCTATTTTTCCCGTATGAGTCGTACCGCACTCTTAAGTTGGACCGCTCCGTTGACGTCCCAAAACTCAATGTCCGCTAATTTTCCCAAGCATCTTAACTTTCCCGCCACGCGCGCCTAACATACGCCCCCGCGAGTCCGCTTTTCTTCCCTTCCACCAATCGCTAGCCGTTTCCCCGATGCCCCCCGCCTTCGCGTCGCGCCACGTGGAGCTATCATCCGACCTCTCTTTCTGTCTTTTTCTCAACCTCTCGCTCGCTCATTGCCGCTTTCGCCGCGCAATTCTAAAATTTTTCCATAATCTAACCAAATCTCGTCAGATAGCCAATATTACATCTTTGAATATCTAAAAGTAGCCTTCTATTAACAATTCCCTCTCAATAATCATCCACTTAAGCCAATAATCCTGTATTTTGTGAAATTATAAAAAGTTCCGTATTCCGACCATAGATGGCGTCCGCCCGTAGGTGAACCACTTTGCCGACTCGCAAAGCCCCGCGAAATTCAAAATAAAGATAAAGTCCTAGTCAACCTAGCAACCTTACGCGAAGCCCAAGTAAATGACTTCCGCTAGACGGCGCCTATGTCGCAAGGGACGCGCAGAGCAGTCCCCGCGAAATTCAAAATAAAGAAGTCAAACTAGCAACCTTATGCGAAGCTCAAGTAAATAACTCACGCTAGATGGCGCCTATGTCGCAAGGAGCACACAGAGCAGTCCCCGCGAAGTTCAAACTAAAGATAAAGCGTTAGACCACGGACCATTATTCTGAACTAGTTTATTATTCCCTTTTTCATGCTTATTATATTAATGGTGCTACGCATTAATATTTATGTTAGTGCTACTCCCACACATTCCTTACTAACGGACGGATACCATTCATTCTGTACCGTTACAGCCGCCCCCGATAGAATTTAAGCAGATAAAGTACCACTCTTATCTGCGGCGAATTATATCTAAACCCTGTACTTAATTAAGTACAAAATAGCACGTCCTTCCTTGCCAACCCCATTGTCATCCTAGCCTTCTTCCTCAAAGACATTCCTACTATTTATAGTTCCTCCCCAAATCCCTAATGACTCCTTCCTCAATAAGCATTCTCATTGCAAAAAAAAACCCACACCCCTCATTCTATTCAACTGACACAAAATCATAATTGCATACCCAGTTCTCGTGTTCGAAACGAAATCCTAGTAAACTTAGTTTCGGCAAATATTTCCCAATAACTTAGGTATCTACCATGTCTCTAATCATACACAACCTCCGAATAATGATTTGCCTTTTGTTTACCATCATAACAACAAATCTTAATATAATTTAAATCAATATAACAGTCTCTTGCGCTGTCTAGTAACGCCCCCTAGCGAAAACTCTTCAACTCTATGACGATTCCGACGTAAGTTTATAACATCTTCCGAACCATTCAATTATTCTATTCTTTAAATTATTTTCCTAGAATAATTTCAAGTACATCTGTCATCATGGCCTTCTTTTAACTTACGTCTTTTCTTACAACTTGTTTCGCATCTAAATGTTGCAACCTAGGGATCGAACCTGGGATCTTCCGTGGGTGAAGTATCAACCACTTCGCCGTCATGGTTTTAGTTCCAACTAGGCTAATGAATAATAATTAATAATTTGAATTAAAACTTTCCTTCATACTTCAACGCTACCAATCTCATCTTAACTTATATAATTACCTAAGCTAACGAAACGTCGGAACAATTGTCTACCTCAAGCAGGGATCGAACCCGCGTCCTCCACAATTCCTAATTAGCTACTTCTTTTAACGGAAACCTATTTTCCTCTCCGCGGATAAGAAATCTTAACCAAACCCCCATATCAACCAAAACCAGTAGGCATACCATCATCGCCCAAGAGTTATAACTTTATTTTAGATGAGATACATCTATGTCTAATCCTACAAATAACCGAGATAGAATACTAGACTCGCTTCCGTCCGGTACGCAGTGACACCCACTCACCGTGCATACAAATAGAGGTCTTAACGCCTTACAATAAGGTTGTCGATCGTAAATACTTAGGAAAAACTCATTCACTCTAAGGGGGTACGCATCTCGAAACACGTCCTTGAGTTTTGAACTAGCTACCCCGTAGTTCAGATCTATTAGAAGTTTGTGTGCTATGTATATCTAACTGTCAATGTATGCGTCATCGATAAGTACTTGTTAATACCCCGGTACGCGTTGGACATTGTATACTAATTGACAAGTACTGAGCTTATACGTATAAGCAAATACTTATGCCAAAACCTATCTAGTAACTATGTCTCATCCCTAGTTATTACTATGCACGAAAGACAACATTTAGTCTCATTTGCTAAAATATAATACGTCAATATCCCCTTACTTTCCTATACCTTTGAAAAATATAATTTTCTTATTAAATTAAACAGACCGGTAACTATCTTATCCGCCCCCACAACTCTACTTAACTTCCTACCTTTTATATTACTAATAATCGGTCAAATCGGTAAATAATAAGTCATTAAAGGTGACACTTCGTCTTAGTATTCATGGTAATTAATATCGTAAGTTCCTTCTCGTATTTACTGAATTCCAAACTGCGTGATTCAATAGTGCTAGTTTCTTTTTATTTTTTATTTTTTTATTAGATGATTTTAATTTTACACTCGCACAAGACACATTATTAAGATGGTAATCTCCCGAATGTTTGTAACTCTAATTGGTTACTCATTATGCATTCTACTTTACTTTTCAGCCTTCCGTCCAGATGGTAAAATTCCCCAGCAACACGAGATCCCCTGACCACGCCAAAATGAAATGCCATCAATGGCCTCTGTTTCTGCAGCCTAAGACATTATCTCTCTATAGGTTAGTCAAGTATAATTGTCCTGATTTAGACTTCACAAGACGCCCCCAAAGGAACCACCTTACAGCAGAATTTCCGCAACTTTAAGAAAGGCTAGTTTAGGAAATGAAGCTAAATGGAAACCACTTAATTTTATTGTGTGCTGAGTAATTCCCACTTCTACAGCACAGTTCCGAAACTTCGATTCAATTACTTCACCAGGTAAATCAAAATAAACCCTACACGCTTAACTAAGTTCTATTTGTGCCCAGTGCGACTAAAAATATTCGAACACCCTAAACAAGCTACTTTTACTAATTTAACAGTGCCAATTAAGAATGCTCCCTTGTGTCATCTATAATTTTATTGTGTGCATAGACGACCAAAGACCTCGCTTTCAGCATGCCTTCTTCGTTGGACCCGCTTAGTTAAATACTCTAATCAAAATTCTAAAGTTACAATTGAAAATGTCAAAAGTTCGAATATTATGCAATAGAGAATTTCTCTAACATAGTTACTCCATCTCTTCGCACTATTTAGTCAGGCATATTGCAATTCAAGTATTTATTTTAATTTATAATGACCTATCTTCTCCACCCCTGTTCACATACTTTAGCCATCCCTATCCACAGCTGCGGTGAAGATAATTAGTTAATGAACAAAACACCCTATAAACACTCTATGTTGCTACAGCAATCACAAGAAATATTTACTAGGAGGATTATCTATCATACAGCTGACTATAACAAAATGAGTCCCCCTTATCTTTCTCCGTTCCTTCTCTAACGTAGAAGACAGCAACAGACAATTAATATTTAATTACCTATAATTTAGAAAACCCTAGGTAAAACGCTACCACAAAACTAGACTAGAACCGAATAATACTAACCGAACTAAACTTTTGTATTCACACTTGCAAATAAAATATCTTTATCTTTCCGTGATGAATGATTTTGATAACACTATTTCATCAACTCAATGTCCCGGCCTACATGCCTATGTGAAAACTGCCAATTAATTAGTTTGTTTATAACAATCTAGATGCAACATGTAGTTTACATTAAAACTAACAATTTTAAGGTTGTGTCATAACTACGACAATAACCTACCTTAGTACTAATTTTAATCATCTACAATTACATCACGTACATATTAGATGCCAATAATCTAGATTATTTAAGAGTTCTAGCAATTCATATTAATAAAAATCCAAACAAGATAATCCCGCTGTGACAGTCCGCGCTGACCTTCCCACAAGTCAAAAACGCGTTTCGTTCGTCCTATCATTTCTAAACCTGTAGACATTTACTTTGTACTAAAACAAATTATTGAGTTAATAATTATTTGTCAATTGTTAAGCAACCCTATTTAATTTCATAATAACAATTTTAATATAGCATTATTAGAATATTATTATAAGTTCCGAACATCTATATTTATTATAATCAACATTACCGGTTAAAGTATTTGAATGGCCTAGTGCGAACTAGGTTTCAGGTCTCACCTCGGGAAAATAAATTTACTATTGACTTTAAAATCTACTACTTATAAATTTATTATTTTCTTCTGACATACAAAGATAGGCTATGACTCTAGGTCGGGTTTAGTAAACTTTGAACTATGGCTACCTCCACGATAACCTCGGTTAAATATATATATCCGCAAAACGAAATATGTCCAATACGGCCGATTTTACTAAATTTAAATTATGCTACTAAACAGTACGTGTCCTAAGAACGTCACACATCCGAAACCCATTTCAGTTCTAATGTCTTTACCCATCTAAATTAAAATTTGTACCTGTCGACGCGAGACAACATCTAAATAATTACCTTGTATGATTCGAATTGTGATAGTTGATTTTGTTTTGTAATCTCGATAACGCAATACCAGGGATTTACTTGTTAAGCGGTAAGAGATTTATTCTCAGCTCGCAATATCAGTCGCTTTATTTCCGGCTTGAATGTTTCTGCGGACTATGAGTTTAAAATTATCCTACAACTTAAAATTATGGTATATAAAATCGATCACTGTTTTATAAGTAGCTGGTGTTAACTTTTAAAATGATAAAACGATTTAACTAATGATTATGACGTGACATCCGTCCGCAACTCGCCTTTATAATTGATGTGATAACATACGCTATTGTTATCCCTATAGCGTAACAGTGCTATAACTCGTTAATTTTGCAGTTAAATCTCGACTTCAAGCCAGTCAACTATATATTTTTTTTTCTACTATTATTTTTTTTTTTTTCAACATCTTAATCGTTCAACGGAGATAGACAATTGTGAAAGGTACCCTTCTTAATAGGCTAATCCAACCCAGTGAATTTAATGATTTATCTATCTCTACCTATCCTAACTAATTAGTCATGTAGTAAAGTCTTTTCTTTTCACCGCTCTCCCGACTTAGATATCTCTAGGTAACTCACAACTGATAATATTAGGTAAGTAGGTATAGTAAACTGTGCCCAGCGAGCTTTACCTCTGCGTACGTTAACCTCATCTTAAGCTAATAATAATCCTTTATAAATCTTCATAATTAACTATTTATCACGATTTCAACTATACGGTAAGAAGCAATGATTACCGGTAACGACTAATTACAACGCTGCAAGAGTATTTCAATTATACATATTATTATTAGACAGCACCCTTTTACCATCATCCAAAATAAAATCTTTTATTGGTAACCCAACGCCATCTAGCCTCGCTAATAGGTAACCTCCCCACAATAGAGTAGATATTAGATAGTTGTTTCCAGACGGTAACGACTTTTATCGCCTACTAGACGTATTTATCCGTTTATATTATGCATCCCAAACTACGTTGCTTTTAAACCAAAATTCCTACTAGCAATGAATAGTCATATGATTCTATCCCCTACATGACATCCCTGCTACTTGTTATTACTTATAATCGCGATTCCTCATCAACGCGTGTATTTTGAACCGTAATACTATTTTATGTTACTTTTCCTAGGATTTTAGCGAACTAACAAAATGAAGCGGCATTTCCATTGTGCAGAGCAATTGTCCCCATTTACATGTCACATAATAATAATTCCACCACAATGTCATTGCATTCTAATCTACTACGTGATAAGTATTAGGAAAATCTCTTTCAATGTAAAAATCGCAGGTATTAAAAATAACAGGTATGGAAAATAACAGGTGATTCCACTTGCTATAACAAAATCACATGATTACGCGATAAGGAAGTTTCCTCTCCGATTGGTTTTATGACGTCATGTTTTATAATCATTCCTAATTCTAGATTGTTTATGGTCTCGCTAAATCATTTGTCTCTATGGTCCAACCATAGACAAAGAACGTTATAGTCCTTGACTAGCCTAAACTACTCTATGGATTTCAGATGTGAGACTCAAGTACACTATTATAATTTTTTTTTTCTCTAACATAACCAATAAAATAAATTATAATACGTGGAATAGCACATCAACTAAAAACCGCAATCGCTCAACGATTATTAGTCAAAATATAATTATTATTAGTTTTATATTATGCTGTTAGCGTCATAACTTTATAATATTGTACAGCATATCGCCGTCCTATAATATAAATTGAATCCAGCAATAACTTAGTTGGTTAATTCTGTCCAATCTCGCCCCCTTGCCTTTCCATCCGACAGCAATAATAATTAAACCGCCCCCTATTCTACAAATCTTTCTAAATCAATAAATGTTGAACTATGTCACCCTATCGACTTGTTACGATCCTAAAAATAACTCAACACAAGGCTGTATGAACCAGTTGCCTATGCCTATATGAAATCTATCACCAGGAATAGAAACAAAACTACAGTTACCATAGCTCCTAACGTCAACAACAAAAATTGGATACCTGGTTTCAGTATTCAAGGAAACAATTACTAAAGGTTTCAGTATTCACAGATAACTCAACAATTTTAAAATTTAATACTCCAGACCCCCGGAATAGTTTGGTTATTGACTATATCTAAGTACTTTGTTCACTCATTAAACTTTGGAAAACCAACAACGCACGGTACCTGATGCTGGCGAAATCCGCCATTAAATAAAGAAGAAAAAGATAATAACTGAAAGGTATTGTATTTCAAATAATACTCATTACGCTATTGTTTTGTAGCTTTATCTCCTCCTTTGACCTTTAACCTAACCTGAGAATCTTTTTGTTACAGATTTCGTACAACAAAATTTAGCTCCAGCTCTCATTGCGACTGTCTACAATATTGGTCGAACCCGTAATACAAAGTGTATGAATCAACTTTAGAAGATAACAACGTTTATTGTGAAAAGTGTCAAATTATAATTCACCCATTATCAAGAGCCCGTAATACAAAGTGTATGAATCAACTTTAGAAGATAACAACGTTTATTGTGAAAAGTGTCAAATTATAATTCACCCATTATCAAGAGCCCGTAATACAAAGTGTATGAATCAACTTTAGAAGATAACAACGTTTATTGTGAAAAGTGTCAAATTATAATTCACCCATTATCAAGAGCCCGTAATACAAAGTGTATGAATCAACTTTAGAAGATAACAACGTTTATTGTGAAAAGTGTCAAATTATAATTCTTCAATATCTCTGAATTAATTAATCTTCATTGAATTATTCCCTATTAAGCCAATTCTAAACTCACGCATCGCAACACGACAACAATTTGTGGGAAAAAATCCCACTTCTAAATTAAAGTATTACCGCTTGACTGAAATCCAATACAACTATATTAATGATAATTTATAACTTAACTTTCTGATCCTGGTCACGGCACCAATTTGTAACCTCCCCCCCTCTTTTTATAAATTGCTACACCTAAATCTAAACCTAAATCTAATGCCTTTCACACCTATACGCCTAGCTAGCTTATAATACATACACACATTGAAAACTAGTATTTTCCCTAGAGGTGGAAAACAATGTAGCTTTTCTAATAAGTAAATGTGTGGTAAATTGTTGCTTACTCAAATAATGCTGGGAAAGAAATCAAAGATGATAATTTGTCTCAAAGCCAAACTCTTTTATTTCATTCTTAATACATGGATAGTCTAGCAATAACGACGGTATTTATTACATATCATATTATGATGATATCAGAGGATTTACATCTATGAGTTAATTCTACCCTGTTTAGTCTAGATACAAAATTACCTACACGAATTAAATTAAATATAATTCTAATGCATGAGTTATTACGAGGCAATAACTTTATTGGAGTTCCATCATCAATTTAGGTGTTATGCAAAAGACTTTTTTTACTCTCAAGGTCGCTTTATGTTGATTCGCGACTGCAATCAAATTATCCCAAATCTCAAACGCTATTTATGTTAATAATTTAGGTACATTAAATTCTACGGTGAACTAACATCATCCTGCCAGACGATCCCGGCATCCAGAACGGTGGCGGCCTGGAGGGAAACCCTCGAGTGACGGTCCAGGCGTCCACCGAACGAATATGGAGACTGACCTGAAGAGCGCTGGTGATCCCTCCTTTACCTGGCTAGAGCTGCACATGTGACTGCCATCAGGTTGTCAGCAATCCACGGGGACCGGTGGTAGTTAGGTAGATTACCGAGACATTTCTTCCAAAATTGACCAAAGTAAGGTGCAAGACCTTTCAAGGAACCATTTTAAGAATGGAACTCGTCAAAAGGTTCTAACTACGAGTTAGAAAGAACATTTCTTAAAAGAAAATGCAAAAAATCCTATTAATAAAGTTAAAAAACACCCATCTGGAACAATAAACATGTGGTTGGTCAGAAAGGTATGATTTTGCAGATTTTAAATCGGAAATTTAGAAAATCGTTGAACTTACTGCCGATGTCTGCCGTTCCCGCTTCTACATCTTTTGCGGGTCGTTCATCTCCAGACAATGCAACAATCCCCTTTCCACCCTGTAAAACCACATGGCATGTTTTTTCCAAAAGACAATAAAAAAATAAACGATTTGAATGCTCCGCAAAGAACTTACCAATAATTTACATCGGCATTTTTTTTTAACCCTTTACATTCCGGGGCCGATGTCTTTGGATTCTCGGTAGCCCTGGGGCTCCGCCCTTGTCTACTTTCAAATCCTGTTCCGAGACGAATCAAAACCTCGATTACAAATGAATCATCACTCCTCCAGATGACATCACAAATGTCAAATTGTTTTTATCGTTCTTTTCTAGGAACAGGCTACGGTCGGGGACCATACAGCCAAAAATCAACTTTATTTTTATTAGGTAAATTCTCACTACGTTTTCGGAAAGACCAAACGCATCGATAAAATCGAATTCTACTTATCCCGTGAGACTGCTAGCGCCATCCATTGAGGTACTACAGAACTAAAGTCAACGAAACCAATAAGTTTGCTATAAAATTTTTATTATTTTATAAACAAGGACAACGTTAAAAAAATACAACGTTACAATACACCCCCTCCAACGAAAGTTCCGAGCGTAGTGAGAAACTACGCTGCCCTCAGCGTCACTAAAGAAAACCCTACCTAAGGAGTGTACCAACATTGATCATATCAATTAAACGAACCCCCGTCGAAACAAAACAGAACTCATTTAAAAAAAAATCTTGGAAATGAGACAAAAACTTACCCTAAAGGATTTGCCTTGGCATAGCCGGAGCTCCGAAGAGACACCGACCCACATTCGTGGCCTACGGCATGGTGAGTAAACAACGTACTTACCCAAAAGGAAAATCACCATAACCTGATAAAACCACCACCAAAACAAACTACGGCATGGTGGGTAAACAAATTACCAGTAAACACCCTACCACAGTAGCCTTATCAAAACTCTAACTAAACCAACTGAAAAATAAAGTTCCAATCCACCTAAGTTAAACCAATTCCAGATCTTCAAACCCCCACCCCTCTAACTTCAGGACTAAAGTTAATTAACCGTCCGGATATGCGTATTTATACAGTTTTACCACTTACATACTACTTTCATTCTTCTACTTTTCCCCCTCAACTATCGAAATCCCTTTTAAATCTTATCTGACATTCATCATCTGACCTAATGTAGCGAACCAGTTTATTTACTTTCGCCACTCCTGACACTAACCCCAGAGTTTTTATAAGAGACACTCGTAACTCCCTACTTTATGAAAATTTCAGGACAAAAAAAATTTTTATCCTAAGAAAATTATTATTGGCTTACCAATATTAATTAAACTAACCAACCGTCTTCGGGGTAAACCCTCGAGTGGTGAGAAGCACATGTTTTGTTTTTACGCAACCGTCAACGCAATTTCAGCTCGAGTTGGTTAACAAAACAACAACCGTCTTCGCGGAGTAAAGCCGCTCGAGTTGAAAAACAAAATATATATTACTCAACCGTCAACGCAATGTCAGCTCAGGTTGGTAACAAACGCAACCGTCTACGGGAAAACCCTCGGGTTGTTAAACGCAAACTTACATTCGAAGTTGTACTTATGTTTTTACGAAAACATCTAAACGCAAAAAAAAACCTAAAAGGCGCGTTGCCTTTCGTGCACTAGAAACTTAAAACTAAACTAAACCTAAGGTTCGCCTTGGCATCGCCGGGTCCCAAACGAGACACCGACACACAAAAGTGGCCTACGGCATGGCAGGTTAGTAACGTACCTTTATCTTTGAAATATGCCAAGCACCTAGTGGTTTCCCGTCTAGTGACACCAACTCATAAACTAGAGGGGAACGAATTTTAGCCACTATGCACTTCTCAAACTTCGGCGCCAGTTTTGAGGCTTTGTATTTCGCAGCATCGCTTTGGACAAATGTTTGCTTCCACACTTCCTGACCTACCTTTATGGTCATTGGTCGTCTGCGGGTGTTGTAATATTTCGCATTTGTCTGATGCGCTTTAAGGATCCTTTCTCGGACCTTTTCAAAGACCTCTCTTAAAATACCGAGCTCCCCCGCATATTCCTCTCTAGGCATCGTTACTTCATAGTCACCTTCTTGGGACTTTTTATAAAATGAACCATTTATAATTGGCTCCCTACCATGCGCTAAAAAGAATGGCGAAAACCCTGTGCACTCATTTACCGCGCTATTTAACGCGAACTGTATCTTGTACAGATTCACGTCCCAAGTCCTATGATCGTCCTTGACATAAGATGAAACTGCTGTCATGACAGTTTTATTGTAGCGTTCGACTAGGTTGACTTGTGGCGTGTATCTTGGGCCATAATGTACCCTGGGGATATTATAACGCTCTAATAGCTCACGAAATTCCGATCCCGTAAATTGAACCCCATTATCGGTAATTACGGTTTCAGGAACCCCATGTGTTAAAAGAACAAAATGTTCAAACGCCTTAGCCACTAAAGCACTAGTCGCGCGACGCAAAGGAAAAAGCATCGTATACTTGGAGAAACAGCAGGTTACCACTAAAAGATGTACAAAACCCGAGCGTGACTTAGGCAAGGGTCCCACCAAATCTACCGAGAGGACTTGGAACGGCCTATAGCATTGTTTCGGTTGACCCATAAGACCTGGAGTTAGTCGAGTGGAGTGCTTGTACGCGGCGCAAGTGTTGCAGTTTTTCACGAATTCCACCACGTCACGGTACATTCCTGGCCAGTAAAACTGCAGGGAAATTTTCCTGTGAGTTTTAAACACGCCGAAATGTCCGAACGTGGGTGGCTCGTGGTGATCCGCAATAACTCTTGCTCGCTGTCCTTTGGGCACAACCACCTTCCAATCAAACTCCTGAGTCAAACCATACTTGGATTTGCTAAACCGATACAGCGTGCCCTTTTCTACTCGATAGTTCGGAAAGTTTTGCGGATTACCTTGACAACCTTTAAAAATTCGGTCGTACCAGTCGTCTCTACTGTCGACGCCTACAACCACTTCGACTGGTAGAAGACGTGATAACGCGTCTGGCACGACGTTGTCCTTACCCTTCCTATGCACGACCTTAAAGTTGTATTGTGATAACCGGCATCCCCATCGTGCCAAACGACCAGTAGGATTTTCGAGCCGAAGGAACCACTGTAGCGACGCGTGATCCGTTACGACAGTGAACTCGCGTGTCCCTAAATAAGGTTCAAACTTTTCAACCGCATAAATCACTGCCAACGCTTCACGCTCTGTCGCACTGTAGTTTCGCTCGTTTTTATTAAGAGACCTACTGATATAAGCAATTGGGTGCTCTTCTCCGTTCTGTACCTGTGTCAACATACCGCCAACTCCGTAACTCGAGGCGTCACAGTGTACAGTAAAAGGTTGGTCAAAATCAGGACAGGCTAAAACTGGTGCCGAAACAAGAGCGTTTTTTAGCTCGTTGAAAGCGGAGTCTGCCTCCGAGCTCCACTTAAATTTTATCTTGGTGCTCGTAAGGGCGTTTAAAGGAGCAGCGATAGTCGAAAAATTCCTTATAAACCTACGGTACCACGAACACGTTCCTAAAAACATTTTTATCTCTTTAGGATTCGATGGTACTGGAAAATTCAGTATCGCGCTCACTTTATCCGGATCCGTTCTCAGACCACACTCATCCACGACATAACCCAGATACTTTAGAGAGTTTCTAAAAAATTTGCTCTTCTCAAAGTTGATGGTCAAAGCTGTACTTTTAATGCGATCCTGTAACCTATTTAGCAACAGAAGGTGCGTCTCGTAATCCTCACTCACCACGATTACGTCATCAACGTAGCAAAAAATCATGCCATTTGTGACGTCGCTACAAAATGGATGACCGAAGAGCATATCCATCAGTCTCTGCTGTCTAGCGGGCGCGCCACAGAGTCCAAAAGGCATAACTTTGAACTTAAATAGTCCTCGTCCAGGGACCGTGAAACTGGTCTTCTCCTGAGCAGCCCCCTCTAACGGGATCTGCCAGAAACTAGCTTTAAAATCAACGCTGCTGATAAACTTAGCGTTTTTCAGGCTGTCCAGGATCTGCGGAATGTAAGGAATGGCGTAAGCGTCACCCTTGGTGATAGCGTTCAGCTTACGGCAGTCCAAACAAAAACGCCAGGTACCGTCGGACTTCGGAACCATCAGTACAGGATTGTTCCACGGGCTCTCACTTTTGGTGACCACATCCAATTCCAACATCCTGTCCAACTCCTTGTGGAGTTGAGACAACTTCTCCGGGGACATCGGATATGGTCGACACTTTATGGGAGGAGAATCGCCGGTTTCGATCGTGTGCTGAATTAATGTAGTCCGACCCAACCCCTTACGTTCAAAAGAGATGTTCTTAAAACTTTCTATCATGGAATCCGCTAATTCCTTTTGGTATAAGGACAGATCCTGAAAAGATTGAACGGAAGTTACCGGACCATTCAAATTAGAATTATTTATCAAAAACTCAGGAGGTGAGTTAACGAACGCAATGCTCCTAAATATCTCTGGCATTAAATTAAAAGCTTTCCAGAAATCTACGCCTAAAATAATATTTGAGACGATAGATGGTATTACATGAAATCGAATTATCTTTGTAACATTATTAAAGGTTATGGGTAATGTCATGAAACCGATAGTGTCACACTCCGATCCATCAGCGACGGTTACTTTAGAGTCCGTGGAAGATTCCACCGGATAACCCGCGCTTATCAATCGTGCGTGAGCTCCGTTACCAATTATAGATACAGCTGCGCCTGAATCTAAAAGACCACACATTATCAAATCCAATAAATTTACATGTAAATATGGCCGTACATCACTAGAATGTGGTTCAAACAAAACCGGGGCGACGTCGTGTGATTCAAAATATTTAACCACTAAACCTTGCCAATATCTCCAATCTTCAGAGTCGACCTTCTCTGAAGTGGTCTCGCCGCGGTTTACGCGTATTAGTTTTTTAGCTTTTACGTTACATTTTGGACACGACCCAATTGTATAACCGAGCTCACCACAACTGAAGCACTTCACTCTTTTGTCGTCAGCCGTACACTGTGCTCGAGTATGAGTGTTTACTTTACACCTATTACAAAACCCGACCTTTTTGTTGGAATCGAAATGTTTGGGTTTATTTTCCGGTGTCCTAACAAAGTTGTTCTTGTTCGATT
This sequence comes from Scoparia ambigualis, assembly GCA_963921215.1. NCBI lineage: Eukaryota > Metazoa > Arthropoda > Insecta > Lepidoptera > Crambidae > Scoparia > Scoparia ambigualis. Next base: position 10,156,042 of record OY992515.1, on the reverse strand, counting down.
GTCCGAAGTTTAGTGTAGGTTTGTTCCCTACAACACTAACCGGTGTCTTACCCTTACTCTTATACACTAACTCTGGATTCAAACTCGAGGTCTTGGGTGGCTCAGTAAACAAACTAGTTCGCTGACGTGCAGCCTCTAACTTACGACATACAGTCTTTAAATCCGTTACTGTTTCAAAATGGTGTAACGCCAGCTGTTCCGTAAAAGTCGGCCTAACATTGTGCAGTAAAATTTCCACCTTTTCTTCTTCGGACAAAGATTTCTTCAGTCGTGAAAACAAACAACTCATGACCGCGAAATAAATGTGAATGGGTTCATCTTGACCTTGGGTCCTAGACCGAATCTCCCCCCTTAGTCGATAATCGTAGTCGACAATGTCAAACTCCTCCAAAAGCAAAGAGCTGAGGTCTTGCCAAGAGGAGATTTGGTCTTTGACGCCTCGGTACCAAATGAGACCCTGATTTCTAAATAGCAAAAAAGCAGACCTAAATAATTTTTCTTCAGAAACATTATAAGCAACAGCATGTTCAGCAACTGACTCTAGAAAACTACGGGGATCTGCCGTGCCGTCAAACTGAATCTTCCACTTGGCGACGTTGGAGTCCGAAGAACAAGCGGATAGAGATGACACAGCCGCCTGAGGTTCGGTCGCTTTCAAATTTGTTGGTGGTGATGAAGAACCAGATTCTTGCAAATCCAGACGCTGACGCAATTTCTTCAAAGCCTCCTTGACACTGGACTTCACCGTAACGTCAGCCTCTGCCTCCGCATTCACCCTATCTAACCGGAACCACAAGTGACAGAATAAAGCCCTAGCCCGAACCAACAAACTCCGTTCACCTGAGGACTCAAAATCGTCGATGCGTTTCCGAAGGTCTTTTAATTTGTCGCCGATAATCTGCAACTCTTTCCTTGGAAGCGCGTCGTCATCGCCTAAAATATCTTCAGGATTAAAGTCGTTGATCTCATTTTTCAACTGTCTTCTTAATTTCAAGACTGTGTCCTCAGGTGTTTCGCCACGAATAGAAACCTCATAAAACAACTCGTCACGATGCAGCGCATAAAGGTGCACTGTGTTCAAATTCATCTTGTAAAAGAAAGGAAAAAAAAATATTTTTCGACTACGAAAAAAGTAAAAAAATATCTAAGTTAAAAGGTAATAAGGTTTTGTAATTTTACTACCAAAATATTGCTGTTGTCAAATGCTCCAATAAAGTTTCACAAAAAAAAAATATCCTAAAATTTTTTACAATGTCATGGTCACCCTACTTAATGAAACTGAAAATTTTTTCTAAGTGTTGGTGACCAACAAATAAGTCACTTTTCGCATGATAAATGAACATCAAATTCCATAATATATGTTAAATTAAATAGTTTAACAATGTTAATATTAATGTTAATGTTAACATTCCACAAAAAAAAATTTCTAAAATAATCTCACTGCATTTACAATGTTAGTCGACGGTTCGACTTACTCCAAAAGGAATTATCCTTACAAGGTTCAATTAAAAATAAATACTTAACCTTTATTTTCTTAAAATGTAACACAATCAACTCTTCAGTGATTTGAAATAACAAAACCTGAACAGAGTATAGATTGTGAACTAATGAGACAAAACCTAATAAAAAATGTTTTTAAGTTTGTCGCATCCAGAAGATTACTAAATAAGTTAGTTTATTACAAATTTAAACTACAAAACACCATTCTTAAGTTCACAACCATAACTTTTAACACTTCACCGAACAAAATTAAATTTCAAATTCTACGTTCACTAAGAACTATTGCATAAATAACAAAATTTTACAAAATTTTATAGATTTGGGATTAATTTGATCACAATAGTGGGCGCCATTGAAAACTGGTATTTTCCCTAGAGGTGGAAAACAATGTAGCTTTTCTAATAAGTAAATGTGTGGTAAATTGTTGCTTACTCAAATAATGCTGGGAAAGAAATCAAAGATGATAATTTGTCTCAAAGCCAAACTCTTTTATTTCATTCTTAATACATGGATAGTCTAGCAATAACGACGGTATTTATTACATATCATATTATGATGATATCAGAGGATTTACATCTATGAGTTAATTCTACCCTGTTTAGTCTAGATACAAAATTACCTACACGAATTAAATTAAATATAATTCTAATGCATGAGTTATTACGAGGCAATAACTTTATTGGAGTTCCATCATCAATTTAGGTGTTATGCAAAAGACTTTTTTTACTCTCAAGGTCGCTTTATGTTGATTCGCGACTGCAATCAAATTATCCCAAATCTCAAACGCTATTTATGTTAATAATTTAGGTACATTAAATTCTACGGTGAACTAACATCATCCTGCCAGACGATCCCGGCATCCAGAACGGTGGCGGCCTGGAGGGAAACCCTCGAGTGACGGTCCAGGCGTCCACCGAACGAATATGGAGACTGACCTGAAGAGCGCTGGTGATCCCTCCTTTACCTGGCTAGAGCTGCACATGTGACTGCCATCAGGTTGTCAGCAATCCACGGGGACCGGTGGTAGTTAGGTAGATTACCGAGACATTTCTTCCAAAATTGACCAAAGTAAGGTGCAAGACCTTTCAAGGAACCATTTTAAGAATGGAACTCGTCAAAAGGTTCTAACTACGAGTTAGAAAGAACATTTCTTAAAAGAAAATGCAAAAAATCCTATTAATAAAGTTAAAAAACACCCATCTGGAACAATAAACATGTGGTTGGTCAGAAAGGTATGATTTTGCAGATTTTAAATCGGAAATTTAGAAAATCGTTGAACTTACTGCCGATGTCTGCCGTTCCCGCTTCTACATCTTTTGCGGGTCGTTCATCTCCAGACAATGCAACAATCCCCTTTCCACCCTGTAAAACCACATGGCATGTTTTTTCCAAAAGACAATAAAAAAATAAACGATTTGAATGCTCCGCAAAGAACTTACCAATAATTTACATCGGCATTTTTTTTTAACCCTTTACATTCCGGGGCCGATGTCTTTGGATTCTCGGTAGCCCTGGGGCTCCGCCCTTGTCTACTTTCAAATCCTGTTCCGAGACGAATCAAAACCTCGATTACAAATGAATCATCACTCCTCCAGATGACATCACAAATGTCAAATTGTTTTTATCGTTCTTTTCTAGGAACAGGCTACGGTCGGGGACCATACAGCCAAAAATCAACTTTATTTTTATTAGGTAAATTCTCACTACGTTTTCGGAAAGACCAAACGCATCGATAAAATCGAATTCTACTTATCCCGTGAGACTGCTAGCGCCATCCATTGAGGTACTACAGAACTAAAGTCAACGAAACCAATAAGTTTGCTATAAAATTTTTATTATTTTATAAACAAGGACAACGTTAAAAAAATACAACGTTACAACATCCTCGCCGCTTTACCTTAACTTAAATTATTATCTAATTCTTAAAACTAATTAACCTAATTTATCTACAATCTAATGGTTGTGTCTGGAGTTTTGTAGAGTGTGTAGCGTTTGTATGAAGATGGAACCTTAGCATAGCTTAATTCTATTTGCAGTGAATTTCAGTCAAGCAATGTAATATTATAATAACTACTATTTTGGCCAGATCGTCTAGTGAACCCTCCGTTGTTAACCGCATTTAAGTAACTCAAGTTCTTTCGTGAAAGTTTAGTAATTGGCTTATACCTGTGTTAAATTATTTTCTCCTGACCTAATTACCTACCAGTCTATAAATCCTAACATAAATATGTGTAGCCTAGCAATGACTCCGTCTGAACTGTGACCTAAATCCTTCACTGCAGCTGCGGGGAAGATTTGTAACCACTCAAAGGTAATCAGATGATAGCTTAGCTTGTAGGTATTATTATTTATTATCAGTAGCATGATACATAAGAAGCCTGGTGCAATTTATGAGCCCCACCACCGCTCCATAGCGTACTGTACATCTCATGGTTTAATTACAGTTCCGTCACATTGGCTTTAACTTTAATTATTAGCTTGTGCCTTTAATTCTTTAACTGAGAATTTACATCTCTCCTCAAATTTAATTTCATTTTACATTATGAACTATGTGTTAGCAATTTAAATTCTTATTATTCCACATAAATCAATAGAGTTTATCTCAAGGCTTGCTATCATCCAAATATCCTTTTCACATTAAGAACTTAATTATTCAATGCAATAACTTATATTCAGTTCCGTAAAGGGTGGATAATTTAATAAAACGCCAATTCAGGCGGTGGCTAAAGTAGAATGCTATTAATACAGGTAAAACTACTTTTATTTATTCTTAGTATTTATTATACAAGCCCTGTAAAGCTCCAATATAACTACATTGGATTGGCTGCATTGGCAGATTATCACATCTTAAGTTTATTAAAGGATGTTTAATTCATTCAATATCCTTGACTTTAGGAAGTGAACTGAAATAGAATACTATCATTTGAAGTAAATTACTTTGGATTACTCTTAGTGTTCATTATACAGATCTTATAAAGTATAAATACATCTCAAGTTTATTGAAAGATGCCTAATTTATTCAACATCCCTGACTTTTAGGGAGTGAATGTAGTTAATTATTTTTCCATTAACTTACACCCTCTGTCTCTCAGACTGAGTGGTTAATTTGATAGACTACTAAATCATAGTTAGTATACCTTTAGTAGGTAGTTAATTATCACTGTTAATCATTAAATAAATTACATTTAGAAGTTATCTTTTACTCACTTTAATAAGTATAAATTAGACTGTACTAGGTATTAGTCTGATTGATTAGATTGTTCCCATCAAATATTTCTATGTTTCATATTATTAGAAGTAAGTACTTACATATCTTAAGAGGTCTATTCAAATGGTATTAGTAGACCATTGTCAGGCTAATTAGCTGGTTGTTATCAATCAATTATTTCTATGTTTCAGATTATTAGAAGCTCATAGCTTGCAATGTCTTCTTTCAACGACTTATCCTAGGTTCTAAACTGGTTTTACTTGTTCAGTTTGTATCAGCTTATTTTTGCTAAGGTATCGGATGTAAAATTTTCCATACTTTGAAGAGTATAGCCATGTGAGATCGTATTGCATCCCAGGGAAAGCTAACAAATGCCTGTTTGGTCATATCAGTGTTAGAAATCAAACATCACAGTACGACTAAGCTTATTTGCTATAACTTTTTAGTATTTTTCTTGTAATAGAAAACCAGTCTAGACTTTTAGGTACTCCAAAGTAATGATGGTACGATATTATCATACTTCTGTTAATTATTTAAAATGAATAATTAATTGGTAACAACTTTAGGAAAACAATTAGAATTTTACCGGCCTGCGGTAACAGATTACTTGCCTAGCTAGGACCCACATCACTTCATCATAATTTTATTTAGCGCCGTAACTTAATTATCCCTGCCTTATTAGTCTGAATTAATAACTAACCATATATATATATCCGCCTACCTATAGATTCCTACAACTTTCCTCACTTGAAAATGCCTATATTTTGTCGAACTAACAGTCCCTCTTGTGTACCTTGCAAACTAGGCCAAGCCTCATTTAATTTAAATTCGTGGTGTGTGGTGAGAGTCGCATTGCCCCTGAAAGCAACTAACTCCTAAATGTTCTATCAGTCGAGCCAGTATACTCAGTGTGTTATTTTCCTATCACTACACTGTATGTATGGAGATAGACTCGAGATTGGACTGGGTCATACGGGTCTACCTCCAGCTAAATGGTGTCTGACCTATCTTCAACTTTCACTAGGGAGACAACTGTCTCTCCCCCATTACTCCGTCGAAGATAGTGTATTGTTTAGCGTAATAGTGTAAAACGCCGATCTTATTAAATACAATCAAAGATCATCCAGACCGAAGTCTGTTGAAAGGTACATAGGGTTTTGTTGTCACCGTGACTCGTTTCCGCCGATGTACCCCAGAATACTTCATTCTGTTAACGGATTCGAGTTGCGATCGCAATAGTTTACTTTATTAATAACTTTCAATTTCACAAATCTTAATTAATATCGCAGCTCGAATATCACTTAGCGCACTATCAAGCTCGGACGCTATTTTTCCCGTATGAGTCGTACCGCACTCTTAAGTTGGACCGCTCCGTTGACGTCCCAAAACTCAATGTCCGCTAATTTTCCCAAGCATCTTAACTTTCCCGCCACGCGCGCCTAACATACGCCCCCGCGAGTCCGCTTTTCTTCCCTTCCACCAATCGCTAGCCGTTTCCCCGATGCCCCCCGCCTTCGCGTCGCGCCACGTGGAGCTATCATCCGACCTCTCTTTCTGTCTTTTTCTCAACCTCTCGCTCGCTCATTGCCGCTTTCGCCGCGCAATTCTAAAATTTTTCCATAATCTAACCAAATCTCGTCAGATAGCCAATATTACATCTTTGAATATCTAAAAGTAGCCTTCTATTAACAATTCCCTCTCAATAATCATCCACTTAAGCCAATAATCCTGTATTTTGTGAAATTATAAAAAGTTCCGTATTCCGACCATAGATGGCGTCCGCCCGTAGGTGAACCACTTTGCCGACTCGCAAAGCCCCGCGAAATTCAAAATAAAGATAAAGTCCTAGTCAACCTAGCAACCTTACGCGAAGCCCAAGTAAATGACTTCCGCTAGACGGCGCCTATGTCGCAAGGGACGCGCAGAGCAGTCCCCGCGAAATTCAAAATAAAGAAGTCAAACTAGCAACCTTATGCGAAGCTCAAGTAAATAACTCACGCTAGATGGCGCCTATGTCGCAAGGAGCACACAGAGCAGTCCCCGCGAAGTTCAAACTAAAGATAAAGCGTTAGACCACGGACCATTATTCTGAACTAGTTTATTATTCCCTTTTTCATGCTTATTATATTAATGGTGCTACGCATTAATATTTATGTTAGTGCTACTCCCACACATTCCTTACTAACGGACGGATACCATTCATTCTGTACCGTTACAGGATCAGCTCACCACCTTTCACGATAACGTACGTGGACAAACGTGGAGTGTTTTACTGCTTTGCTTTTGCGGTTATCATTGCCTATTTCGTGACATATGACCGTGACATATGACCATCGCCATATCGTTCTATCACCTTGTTGGAGTTGGAGCCTTGTCTACACTACAACTTTAAAAAAAAAACATATTGTTATGTAGATTTTGATGATTGTAGTCAAAGTTATTTATTTCCAATGAAGTTAACAATTAGGTATTAGGTATTAAATTAAACTGATTAGGTACGCCAAACTAAAGTTTTATTCAAGTTTTATTAGCAAAAACTCATCAAGTTTTTTGTATCGAATCAGATTGAAAAAAAGTATGTACAAATGCTTTAGTTTATTGTCGTTCCTTTACATGATAGATGGAAGGTACCTATTGGCTATTTCTTAATATATATATTTACGGCTGAGACGAATTTTTACTTTCTTACTTTCTACAGAAATTAAACTCAGTAATTAATCTGAAATAACGATCAAAGCTGTAACAATTGATGTATTAGCACTCTGATAATTAAAAACCTGCTTTGAGATAAACAATAATGAAAAAGCAATATTTTTAGATCCAGCTCATATCACATAGAATAACTTTGAAATAGCTTTGAATATTAAGATCGTCATAAAAAGAAATAATATCATATGAGATCACATAAAAACACTGTATGATTTTCAAGAAAAAGAAATGTTTCATGCAACCAACAAACTTGAGCTGAACATTTGATGTTTAAAAAATAATATTAAAACTTTCAACTCAAACCAGTAGGAGTGTTAGTGTTGCCCTAACCCTAAAATATAGTAAACATACATTTAACCTACCACAGTGCTAAGACGTAGATGCAACAGCTTTGACTGATTCTGAACTATTACATATTGATTTATGCGACATGTTGGACTCGAACGGCCTCCTGAATAAAGAAAATGTAGAACAAATATTGCAGTAACTGGGAATATTTTCATGTTTGGGCAATCGGAAACCCTTTACAACAAAAGACATTTAACACTAAGTTAACTAATAATTTAAAATACCAAAAAAAGCTGAAACAAAATGTCAGTCTTATATTGGAATATTCTGATAAAAATACAAAAACAATTTAAAACCAAATAAAATCTAACTATACTACGACAACAACAACCTAATACCTATATATTTATTATATCTCTGCACGAGAATCATTATCCACTGTTAGTTTGGTTACGAAAACTCGAGGTAAAAAAAACAGGGTTTTGCTAGAAATTGCTACACGTGCACCGAAACGCTATAGTCAACATTGCATTTTATGTGAGCGTATAGCTCGACACTCACGGTCAGTTAAACTGATCAGTTGAATAGCTGATCAGTTAAAACAACAGGGGCCCAAGTCTGCTAATTTACGAATAATAATAATAATAATAATAAATAATAAAATCTTTATTGAATAACTTATTTTACAACATATCCAGAATACTAAACATACTATTAGTGACAAAAATACACAACTGCCTGAACTAGGTTTATCCTGTTTTCCAGGCAAAAATAAAGGACTTACTAAATACTTAAATTACAATGCAAAATACATTTATGTTCATAGAGACTAAATAATAATAAAAATAAAAAATCAGAACTATATTCATTAAAAACCTATCTTCCTAATGTATAAATTAAACATTATTTGCTTCAAACTAGGAACCATACTAAATTCTTAAATAATAATACAAATGACTCTTTTATTCTTTGTGGCTAAATAAATAAATAGCGAAAACAACATTCCATTCATAAACTTAACTACTTAATGTATAAAATTTAAACAATATTCATTCCAAACTGCTAGGTATAAAGAGCAACATTCATTTTAAGACAACTAATAATTTTTCTGTATCCTCGTAGGACATACTGAGAAGGGCTTCTTTGAGTATATTCTTTGTTTTACTGTAGCAGTGATGATATATGCCTAATTTAGCGTTTAACCTATTATAAAGAAGTGGACCTAAGAACAAGTAAAATCTAGAAGAGAAGGCATGTTTTGTTCCCGCGTTTTGAGGGCAAACAATATCTTTTCGTCTTTTGTTAGTAGTTTCAGTGCTGTATGGAAGTGCGACGTGTTGTTTGATGACGGTGTTTAATATAAATAACTGTCTTACCGTTAATACTTTACAGGATTTATAAAGAATGTAAGTGGGGAAGAGGAATGGACGAAAGGTAGAGACTTTTAATACCGCTCGTTGGGCTCTCTCAATGGTTAGTAATACAGTTTTAGCAGTGCCACCCCATGACGTAATGCAGTAAGTAATTATTGATTGACATAAAGTTTGGTAAACTTGCCTGATTAATGTTAAATCCGCAATTGTGCGTAGTTTTTTAAAAACAAATATTAATTTTCGTATTCTGCCGCATAAAGCTTCAATATGGTGCCTAAAAGTAAGGGTTTCATCAATTATAACACCCAAGTACTTAATCTTGTCAGTCATAGAAATATCTGAACACTTACACAGAAGATTTGTGGGGTCCTTACATTGGTGTGCATAAAGTTTAGGGTTCGTCGGTGCCGATTTTGATTTACGCATAGAAAAATGTATATAATTAGTTTTAACCGCGTTCAGTGTCAGTAGATGTTGCTGGAGCCAGTTATAAACAATATTGAAGCCATGTTGAGCATGTTTATAGACATCTTCATGAGAGTCAGCAGAGAACAGCAGAGCAGTGTCATCAGCATATGATATGATTTTGCCACCAGTTAATTTGAGATTACACAGGTCATTTATATATACTAAAAATAAAGTGGGACCTAAAATGCTTCCCTGAGGAACTCCAAACGAAGTACTTTTCATATCAGAGCTGAGAACACTGCCTATTTTTACGCATTGAGTACGCTCATTAAGATAATCTGCAAATAGTTTAAGCTGGGTGCCTCTTATGCCTAAAGATTCTAGCTTCTGCAATAGAATAGGTATTGAAACTGAGTCGAAAGCTTTTGCGAGGTCCAGGAATATTCCCACTGTCCTTTTACCTGTGTCAAGTTCCTGGACTAAATAGTCAGTGAGTTGATGCACAGCGTCGGCAGTCGATAGTTTAGCTCTAAAACCAAATTGGCTATCTGACAATAAGGAATGCCTCTCTAAATATTGGACAAGTCTTTTATTTATAATTTTTTCTAATATTTTAGATATAGCTGGCAGTAACGAAATAGGTCTATAATTCGTAATATGATTTTTACTGCCAGATTTAAATACCGGAATAACGACAGCTTTCTTCAGACATTTGGGAAAAATTCCTTCAGCCAAGCATTTTCGAAAAATGTAAGTAAGCGGTGAAACCAGGATGTGCTTAAATTGTTTTAATATTTTATTTGATATGTTGTCCCACCCAACCGCCGAGTTATCTTTTAGGCTCTGGATGATCATTTCTACCTCAGCTTCATCCGTATCTAATAGCACAAATGATTTTAGATTATTGCTACAGGTTGATTGAGGCTGGCTTGAAGTTGACGGTGATATATCCTTATACGGAACTTATTCAGCTAGATTTTTTCCAACATTAACGAAAAAACTATTTGCACTGTTTACAGAAGCCAGCTGTGATGAATACACCTGTAATAATTCTGTGGATGATTTTTGTTGTTTTGAGATATGAGTAACATTTTTTATACACTTCCATATCTTTTTACTATTAGTACCCGCCCTTTTCAATTCCTCACTTTCGTAACTACTTTTGACTTTTTTCAGAAGGGAATTACAAAAGTTTCTGTACCTTTTATACGTTGACTGTAAGATTAAATTCGCTGGGTTAGATTTGGCCTTCATATGTAGTTTGTCTCTATGTTTCATACAGCGAATAAGTCCCGGTGTAATCCAGGGCTTAATATTGTAGTTTTTATTACTTAAACGTATGTGCATTGTATTTCTAAAAATAGCTTGTTGAACATTACTTATTAGGTACGACATACAAACATCAGCGTCATCACATTTGAAAACTGGGTTAAAGTCAATATTGCATAAATCGACTTCAAGTTTGTTTACATTTATTTTAGATATTGTTGGCGTGCGATTTAATTTAGGTATCGTACAGTTTAAGGTTAGTAGAGCAGCTTTGTGATCGGTAATTGTCGAGTTAGTAACCAGTGCTATTGATGGGAAATTCGATTTAAGCATGATATGATCTAAACAAGAGCCGCTTAGGTGTGTGGGAAGCGTGTGCGCGGGAAGTAAGCCATGAAAGGAGCATAGGTTTAGGTATTCCTGAGCAGCGGAATCATTGTTGTCGGGAAGAATGTTGATATTAATATCTCCTATTATTATTGTATTTTTAAATGGTGATAGTATTTGTAATGTGTTATTTAGTGAGTCAATAAATGTATTGGTATTTTTAAAAGAGGGCGGTCTGTACAAAGCTAATATTGCAAAATCTGATCCGATTTTGATTAGTAGCCGATTACAGTCTGAAATATGTGGTTCTTCGACGGTGATAATTAAATTATTCCTAGCATAAACTACTATCCCGTCATTTTGGTTATAATTTACCTTGCTGCGGTACAAATTATAGCCTGGTATTTCTGGTAAATTACTATGTTTACTATGTTTACCGAGCCAACATTCGGTTAAAACAAAGATGTCACAATTTATGTCTAATCTTTGCTTAAAAACACTAAAGTTGTCAAAATTCTTATTTATGCTGCGTATGTTTTGTGTTAGTACAGTTAAAGGATTGTTGTAAGATGATAGATATTGCTTGCACATTTCAACCTCACAAACTTTAGAGTCGGATACAGAATAATTATCTAAGTCCGAAATCAAACTCTCAACCATAATAGGTATTTAAGTAATAAAATAAATGTAAAAGCTCTAAAATACAGTAAAATAAAAGAGGCGCTCTTAGGCGCCGACATAGTCTATTGAGTTAATGTACCTTTTTTCAGCCATTTTCCTCGCAGGACAGTCGGCATCTCCAGTCTTGTGATTGTAGGGCTTTTTAAAGTGTAAACATGTAGCGCACTTTGCTGGCTCGTCCTTCTTCGTGCAATCTTTTAGTGCGTGACCTACTTTGCCGCAATGACCGCAGGTGATGGCCTCCTCTCGGCATGACTTGGCCGCATGGCCATACTGCTGACATTTGAAACACCTGGTTACCAAAGTGAAATCTCTAACAGGGCACGATGACCAATTTATAAAAACTCTATCCTTCGCAATTAAGGCCTTCCGAATATGTGCCGGGACTTCGATGATATAATTGCAGGTCTCTGCGTCCTTCTTACCTGACTTGTGGCTTAACTTGATAGAGGTCAGGAAAGTTTCAAGTGTTGTGTCTAGGAGGTTTTCGGCCAAGTTTTGTTGGTAAATGCAGTTAAAAACTTCGTTGTCCTGCATACTCGAGGGCACACCGATTACAATGATTCTGGGCTTACGTTTTAGCGGCTCATCCATAGTCAGACCAGATGTCATCAGTTGCGCCGACTGCCTTAGCTTCTCGATGTCGTCTTTTGTATCAGTGCTGATTATTACACCGCCGTTCTTCGTCTTGCGCAAACCTCTCACGTGCAACTTCATTTGGTCGGGTCTAATAATTTTTTGTACGAGGTTTTTTGTCTCCTCGCTAGATTTCTTTTTATCTGTAGGATAAATGGCTAGAGACTTAATGTTATTCGGCTGAATAAAATTGTTGGCACTTTTCTTAACCATATCGGCGAAGGAAACTGTGCTCGTGTGAGGGTTGGAGGACTCTTCAATACGATGTTTAAGGTCTTGTAGTCGCTGCGAAAGGTCTTGGTTTTCTTTTAGAACATTAATTGAAGTATGGGCTTGAATGGCTTTCAGTTTTAGCGACTGATACAGCACGGCCATCTGAGATGTTCCGTTGTTGACTTTTCGGCACAAGTTATGAATCTTAATTTTCTGATCCGAGTTCAGTTTTCCCTCCGATGCGATAGTGCATACTTCATTGAGACATTGTTCAATAGTAAGCATCCAGGTTTGCAGCTCGGGTGTGGACACGACTTCCGGAGGATCCTCCTTCGGTTGGCAGGGCGCGGCCGCGGGCGAGGGCGGCGGGCTGCGGCGCGTAAGCGTGGTTCGGTTAAAGGGACTGCCGTCCATTTTTTGTTTAAGTTAAATTATAGAAACATTATAAGTTCGAGCAAAATAACACACACAATTAACATTAAACTGAGTGACACAGATAAGTTGCTTCCGTATTATGTAGAGCTAGGTCACGATTTTGCAATTTATTATTTACTTTATTACATTAATTATTGAGCACGTCCGATCACATCAGCGATCAAGAAGATATTCTGAAGATCAAGAATGGCATAATTGAATCGTAATTGTATCGCAATTGTATCGCATTGTAATTGTTGACACATTTGGTATTCCTAAATGAGTAAGAGAATACCAAATGTGTCAAACAATTACAATGCGATCCAAATGCAATTAGCAGGCTTGGGCTCCTGATCAGGGGCCCAAGTCTGCTAATTTACGAATAGCATAATTGAATCGTAATTGGATCGTATTGTAATTGTTTGACACATTTGATATTCTTAAATGAGTAAGAGAATACCAAACGTGGCAAACAATTACAATGCGATCCAATTGCGATTCAATTATGTCATTCGTAAATTAGCAGACTTGGGCCCCAGTTAAAACGGTCCCCACTCACTGGCTTCAAACCGGCCTTCATTTCTCGATTTTTTTTTTGATAATATGTTTCTTCACCATGGATACCAGTCCTTCAGTGGAAACAAAAGAGTTCATTTATTAAGCTTATAAGATGATAATGAGTGATGATAATAAGCTAAATGATATTCCTCCCAAATCCCTTGAGTTCCAGTAAAGATGTGGGAATTTACTGAACCTCACACGGACTTCTTGAGAGAATTTGAAAAGTGATGTTGCACTGTTTTTGTTTTATTTGCCAACACTCATGCACATTCACGAACACTTAACGGTTAATAATCCACCATTATTTCACATTAATCGACAATACACAAATTTTAGAAAATAAGACAAAACTACAGACATGACGCTTCACTTTCCCGCCAAGAAGTCCTCGAGTGACCTTAATTTCTCGATCGAAGGGCAGTGTGACCATTTCAAAAATGGCGAAGCTGCCCGATACTGGCAAAAAATCTGCCAAAATCTGCCACGTTTTTATCGCAACTTTTAAAAGACGATTTCTCGAATGTACTTCTATACTTCTCATGAAAGGTGCTAGAAAAAGTAGCTAAAAATTTAGCTACAATTTTCATAAAATTGTAGCTGCTTGGCTCTCAAAAATAGCTAGATCTAGCTATAAAGTAGCTAAGTTGGCAACACTGGCTCCGACTGATAGCAAACGGATGTAAGCACACGCACTCACGGTCAGTTTGGACTGATGCAAACGAACTGAAGCGAGCGGATTACCCAGAAATATCCGTGGGTTGTCGTCAGTTAAAAATTTCAACTTAAGATTTCACACTCACGGTCAGTATTTGGATGTACCTCAGTTCCACTGATCAGTTTAACTGACCGTGAATGTCGAGCATTTGTGTGTGTAAAGCTCGACATTCACGGTCAGTTAAAAAACTGATCAGTTGAAAAACTGATAAGTTAAAACAACTGATCAGTTAAAACGGTCCCCATAGGACCGTAGCAGATGGCGATCCATAGTCTCTGCCTGCCACTATGGGAAACAGGGGTGAGTTTATGCGTTTCGGTGCACGTGTGCATTTTCATAAGTTTAGAACTTAGCTAAACCATTTGGACAATCAACAGTAAATATAAAACTCTGATTTCAGTAGGTAAACAGAAAACCTCTCTACCGTTTATTCGGTTTTAAGAGGGTTTAGGCATTTCGGTTTCCCATGCAAACTTCCAGGTCGAAATTTTTTAAAACCTAAAAATACAGGGATCTAAATAGTTTGTTAAAAATATTTTAAAAAAAGGTTTATTTAACTGAGCTATTGCGATTTAAAGTCCACTATAGAAAGTTTAAAAACGCATTAACTCAGTTATTTAAACGTTTTTTAAAAATGTTTTCAACAAACTATTTAGATCTCTGTATGTTACCTTAGCATGCAAAGTTTCATTAAAATTGGCTTAATGGTTTGTAAAAATTTCGACTTGGAAGGTTGTATGGAAAACTGAAATGCGTAAAGCCTCTTAAGAACGTGCACCGAAACGGATCGATACATGTAAAAATTATCTACAAGTTGATCGGTTCTAACTTGGGCCAACACTCACCAAAATAGAGGGAGATAGTGTTAGGGAGCATTAATTACAATAGAAAGAAAGCGACCTTTTAAAAGACATCAACGCGTGCATTTTTCTTAAATTTATAAATTGAATTTTTACACCATTTAAAATGTATAGATTTGTACTAACCAATAAAATGATATTATTATCTTTTTGTAAGCTGGACGTATTGCTACACTTTCCACACAATTTTATAGCGCAATACAACATATTTATATTTTTAAAAGATTTTTTATATTTTTACATGCCGCGGCGCGTTTCAAACAAAATTGACTCCGGATTTTTTTTTTACAGTATTTTCGTAAAATTGTATATAATCATAGACCATTCAGTTTTTTTTATTATCTACTTCCGACTATGCTTGCCGAAGCCCTCATTAATACCAATTTTATTCAGCTTATAATCTAAGTACTCGGGTAAATAAATTTTCCTCTGATGAAAAAAAAAATCCATAAGTTTATGACTCCGGATTTGGGGCGTGTCCTTACACAATGGATTACTAGTAGGAATGACGTTACCCTCGTATGCGGCGTCTAGGATATGGATTGTGGACTAACCCTTCGGGGATAATAGTCGTGATTATATGTATGTGTGTAATATTCATGAGTGTGTTTATGTTCTGATTGTAATCTTTTGTTCGCAGGTGACAGCGGCGGCCCAATGGTAGTGCAGCGCGACAAAGACAACCGGTTCGTTCTCGGCGGCGTCATATCGTGGGGCATTGGGTGCGCTGAGCCAAACCAGCCGGGCGTGTACACACGGATCTCGGAGTTCAGGGATTGGATCAACCAAATCCTGCAGTTCTAAATGGTTCACGTTACGTAATAACTGTAACAAGCAATGACATTTCGAAGTATAGATATTACGTTCCTAGTAAATTGCATTTGCAAAATGTCGCGCTGCATATAGATAGCTTTTATGTTCACGTAATTCACTAATGAATGACGAACAAAGATACAGTGAGCTCGAGAGGAAAAGAGACAGCTATCACTAAAGCCATTGCGCTTTGAGTGTGACGACCAACTGTCACGGACGACTCGCTCTACGGCTTGTTTGACGCAATCTGATTGCGACATGAGACAATTAGGCTCTAAATGAGTCTTCAACTCAAGCCGCGTAATAATCTACTTCTTTTTAAAATGTAATATCATTGGTAATAAACAAGAAACAACATCATTGATATTTGGTTTCAGGGATTGGATCAACCAAATCCAGCAATTCTAAATGGTTCACGTTAATACGTAATAAGACACTACATCCATTGATATTTGTTTGCTTTTTACGCTCAAATATACCAACTAAAGATAAATGGAACGTTGAAATATTTTCAACTCACGAGACACATTGAGCATTGAGCAATATAGATATAAGCAAAAGAGGATGATACGGCATACCCATAGAAGTATGAATCAAAAAATAGTCCTACTCATCCATGAACCTGTTACTAGTAAAGGTTCATGTACTCAACTACATACGTATTGAAGTGTGACAGCTAGTGTCAATCGAGCGAGCGAGACAGAGCGATGAATTACAACGCTACGCGAGCGGGTCAGCAAGCTCCGCAAAGTTCCGCGACGCAACGACGCGCGACAAAATAGTCATGGTATTCGGTACATTGTAACGTATCTTCCTCTTTTGCATATATCTATAAGAAGAGAAGAGTATATTTAACTACTCGAATGAGTTAGGATAATTACAACGTCACCTAGTGTGGAAATGGTGTAGGTAACTGACTTGGAGGCTTGTTTGATGCCATGCAAATTCTAGCTTACACTAACTAGGTCGGATCGTGAATAAAATTCTCACGAGACACTCTGTAATTGCGGTTATGTTTGAACAAAATGTATACAGCATTCAATTGTAAAATATCTCAACGATCGTTTGTGAATTTTAATATTTTTTATTAAACTCGTAGTTGTTAATGATTGTTGTTTCACGCATTGGTGATTTCTGAGAAAATTAACCAGGCATGTAGAGAAATTCTACAAAATTCAACGTTTGACGTTAGAATTAAGATGGCGGCACGTTACGTCTGTTTTATACAAAATGATACTGTGAGTGAATCTCAAATTATCTGAATGATCATTATTTTTTTTATTAATTGGATATGTTGAAATTAATACTTTTGCCTGTATTGTTACTTGCAGATGTTATTTTAATGAAATAGTTTGTTCGAATTCAGACATTACTCTATTAAATTATAATTCACGGTAGTACGAGAGAATTCCTTTTTCAGGACTCTCAACTGGAAAGCTTAATACTTTTTTTGAACCTTATTCAACGGTGGTAAGATTTAAAACTAATGAAATATAACAATATGCCCCCTTACTCTCGAAACCGATCGCTATTGGATCGGATTGGTATTGTGAATTTTCGTATTTTTAAGTAACGACACCAGCGCTAATGTGTATTCATATTGGGTGAACTAAATGGCATTGACTTTTGTATTTTTTCACTCAATATCCACGCAATATGAATTCATATTAGTTCTGGTGTCGTAACTTAGGAGTACGAAAATTAACAATAGTAAGGGAGATGGTCTGTTGATAAGAGTATCACTTGGTTTATTTATTTTAAACGAATTCGTCAGTGAAAATAAGGAAAAAGGCTGTAAATTGGTGCTTATTCGGTCCAAAATGTATTTATTCGACTATTATTTTGTTCATAAAAATTTTATTGAACAATAATTTTAAGGGTTAAGTAATTAAACAAATGAAAATATTTTAACAGCAACGAATTTAGCTTATTGTTAATAGGTAGGTAAACATTTTGTATTGTAAAATAAACTCTAGCACTTAAAAATAAAACAAAATAATTTTAAAAGCATATAAGTAGTATTTTAAGTAGTATATAAGCAGCTCTAAGATATAAATTAATTGCTTTTAAAGTTTTTTATTCGTAAATAATAACGTATTTGTAGATAAGAGGATAATAAATAAAATAGACCTATTTATAATAATTGTATTAATTTATTTTGTAGTGATATATTTTGTAAATATTTTTGAAAAGTTTGGACTTGACAAATGCATTTATTAATGTTAGTTCTAAATGAGCCATAAATTGGTTTTAAATTGGAATCATAATGGATGAATTAATAAAAATTTCGTAAAATGCTTTTTGTGTTTTATTATTACACAAGCGGCCTGCCTGCGCCTTCGTCCGCGCTTATTAAGCCATTTGGTACTAAATATCTACAAATTAAAAAAGCCATCATCCTTTAAGAGGGTTTACGCATATCGGTTTCCCATACAATTTTCCAAGTCGAAATTTTCAAAGACTAATAAGCCAATTTTAATGAAAGTTTGCATGCTAAAGTAAAATACAGGGATCTAAATAGTGTGTTGAAAACATTTTTAAAAAAGGTTTATTTGGCTGAGTTATTGCGATTTAAAGCCCACTATAGAAAGTTTAAAATCGCAATAACTCAGTTAAAAAAACGTTTTTTAGAAATGTTTTCAACAAACTATTTAGATCTCTATATTTTACTTCAGCATGCCGAGTTTCAACAAAATTAGCTTACTGGTTTTTAAAAATTTCAACTTGGAAATTTGTATGGGAAACCCAAATGCGTAAACCCTTTTAACGATCTTTCTATCAGTGAAAACCGCGTAAAAATCTATTGCGTGGTTTAAAAGGAGTAAGCGGAGCCATAGGCAGACAGGAAAACGGTGTCTTTACTTTATAAAGTAATAATATTTTATGATTGAGCAATTAGGTATGTTATGCTCCGTGCATAAACCCACTGTTTCTTAGCACTGGCAGATTAATAAGTCTAGCCAACAGTTCTTTCTTACAACCTTGGTTATAAGCTCGGAGTATAAAAAACTAACTCTAATAAGGTTTCCTATATTATTATATTTTTATTGCACAGAAATACGGTAACAACACTGACAAAAGAGACATTGTATGCAAAGGTGGACTTATCTCTAAAAGAGATCTCTTCCAGTCAGCCCAGAGAGTGTGCGAGATAAACAAAAAAAATATGATTATGTGTAATCCTCAGAATGGGTGCATATCATTATAAATAATGACAATTGAACTAATTTCAAAGGACATAATGTTCATTGGATATAATTTTAACTTGTTCTAAAACACAACATTATGTAGATATAATATTCATTTGATATAATTATTATATTCTATAACTTTATTTATAATTACTATAATTACTAAAAAATAAAAATAACATTTTTAACTCTAAACTGTTTTCGAAAATTTTCTTAAATAGTTAATACGTTCTGTTTTGGGTAAGGTTGTGCTACCCACGTAGTCTTGTCTGCCCTACGCTAGAGTTTAATTCAAGCCTGCGTAGGCGCGGAGGGGCAAGGCGGCCCGCGAGCTGAGGAGCAGCTATCTATGCGATTCTTTAAGCGACACATAGACGATGCGCGCATGGCTGTGATCTGCTGTCTTTTTCCAATTCTATGAATATGAAAGAGATAGAGTCAATCCTTAGCGCTGCGGCAGCCGCTGCTACCAAGGCTTTAACTTAAAGAATCGCATTGCAGGTGGGTTTAGCGCTCGCTGCGAAGCCGAAGCTGCGGGGTGGTGAGCGGAAGCCGTCTGCGACGATAAGCTCGTCGGAGCCGTTACAGAAACCATGCCAGCTGCATGCTGCGTGCTTGGTTGCATAATTTGATTATTTTATTAAATGTACCTATATTACTTATATCAAATAAAATTATAGAATCTAAAATTATATTAAATGTTTATTATTGTTATCTTTAATGTTGAAATGAAATTATATTATTTGAATACCTAGGTACTTGTTCTGTATTCTGAGAAAAAATCACCCACGGGCAACTAATTTGCCTATGCGGCTATGCCACAGATATAGATGCATTAAAGGCTTAGAGCATTAATGGTTTAATGCTCTAAGATAAAAGGTCATTGATAGATGCCCATGATGGGTTAGGTGCATTGGTGTGACTATAGTCGTCGTAACGTTAAGCGCCCTCTTACCTCTGACCCGGAACTTTTGTCTACTTACTACTCACACAAAGGTGTACTGCCATCGCAGTGGCACGTTTTGGTGTGCTTTGGTTCACGCAGGCATGAACTATTTTCATCATCATCATCATCATCCTATATTATTTTGTCCACTAACTGGACATAGGCTTATCCAAAGAGTAAACCATAGATTTAGAATGTACACTATTTTAGTTTTACGAAACCACTCTAGATGGCGCTAGTTACGGATTCAATGAAAATAATAAGACTACGATGATAATGAAAAAAAAGGAAATTAAGTCAACATAAAAATAAATAAAAAGAGCAAAACAAAAAGAAACAAAGGAAATTCGTAATTTTACCGGTAAAAATCAAATGGAAAAAAAAACAAAATAAATATCGCGTTCATAAAAATTTTAACTTTTATTAACTAAGTAGGTGAGATGCTTAATTAAAAATCCAATGATGAAAATACAAAAAATATAGTATTAAATAATAAACGACGTGAAATGAAAACACAGTGAAGGTACTGATAGACATGCTACTAAACAAGTATGATTATTACAAGCGTACACGTAATAGCATGCTAATTCCTAACAACGCTTTGACACACATACTACTCAGTAGTAATTGCTCAATAGTGGCATGCTTTCGTGCTAGTAATGAGCATGTCTATATCATTGATGTCTATCAGTTCCTTTAAACTTATTTACAACAATGCTCTCCTAGTTGTCTAAATCCAAACAAGGCACAAGCACGAAAACATTTTAGTTCTATGAACATCAACAGATGGCGCTGACATAAGTCGTTGTATTAATGTTGGCAAAATGTATGCAAACCTACATCGCGCTATTAAAGTTTTCGTTCACGTTCAGTATATATACAATACTTTGTGCATGTACAGTGTACTTGCTTCGGCAGTACATATACTAAAATTGGAACGATACAGAGAAGATTAGCATGGCCCCTGCGCAAGGATGACACGCAAAATCGTGAAGCGTTCCACATTTTTTGGAGATATTTGGTAGTCGATGCAGAGTTAGGTTATGAAGGAAAGGTATAGAGTTGATATTATTTTTTTAATAACCTACTAATATTATAAACGCGAAAGTTTGTAAGACTTACATAAGGATGGATATTTGTTACTCACGTAAAAACTACTGAATGGATTTGGATGAAATTCGGCATATACCTAGATAGTTTATAACCTGGATTAACACATAGGATACTTTTTATCCCGATATTCCCACGGGAACGTATGGATGGATGTTTGTTACTCTTTCACGTAAAAACTACTGAATGGATTTGGATGAAATTCGGCATACAGATAGTTTATAACCGGGATTAACATATAGAATACTTTTTATCCCGGTATTCCCACGGGAACGGGAACCACGCGGGTGAAACCGCGAGCGGCCGCTTGCATATCTTAATAAGGTTATTTCGGAACGAAAATCTCAGATTTTCATCGGGCGTTTTTTGTTTTTTGCTTTATTTAGGTACTTCCATAAGGTACCCTTCATCATAATCAGCCTATAAACGTCCCACTACTTTATAGGTACAGGGTTTCCCAGATGAATAATATCATATGGGGAGACACTGGCCCTGAAGTACTTAGGTAGGTTTAGTAAATTATCTACCTACCTTCAGTAGCACGAACAAGCTCGAAATGTTTTTGTTTATTTTAGCCACCCATCCATTGATCTAGCATTACGAAAGTGGCATAACCACATACAAATTGTTATCCAGGCTATTTATAATACCATAGTAGCTGAGCTGCGTGGTGGCGGCCGCGGAATAGATAGTGAATAAAACTAACTAACGGACTAAAGACTGCACACACATCCAACAGCATAAAGCGGCGATGGGCTCACTCACCACTTATCACGCTAAGCACATGTGCAGTTGTAATTTCGTGTTCCGTGGACTAGGCAGTGTACTTACTGCTTCTGCGGTCCTCATTGCCTAATACTAACTCTTTGGGGTTAATAGGGGCTGCCCATTAATCACGTTATGTTTTTTTAGCATTTTTAACCCCCCTCCTTCTAGGTGATACGTGGTGAAGTTTAAGAATAATCTTATTTTATTCTACAAAATTAAGGACCATGATAAAAATGTCTAAACAGAAAGGTTGCAGGTTGTTTTTTTTTCAACGGCGAGTCATGGTCTTACTACACGCCTCTTTCGGCTAAGAAATCGCGCGTTTGACGAAAAAATAATACACGTGATATCTTTCTACACCCCCTGTGGTATTTCGTGATTTTTGCCGAACCCCCCCCCCCCCCCCCCCATCCGAGCCTTACGTGATTAATGGACGGCCCTACAATCCATGTATTCTGTGCCATAGTCACAGTTAAATAGTGATACTGTGCCATAGTCGTGAATCTATATTCGAGGAAGCACACGTACAACCTGGACACTTTCAAGGCAAGGGTGAACAGGCATTATCTAGGCAAGTATGCTACATCCTAAGCCGCATCGTCAGGTGAGATCGCGGTCAAATACTTGCCTATAAAGAATTTTTTTTAAAAGTACCCGGTCGACCACTTTCCGGCGATATTCGCTTGCACACTATTTACACGCACGAGTTAAGGTTGAGCACCCCTGTCAAATATCATTCGTTTGCACCCCTGTCAAATATCATTCGTTTGCACACCATCAGCAACCCCATCTGGGTCAGGCGCAAGCACTAAATAAGCTGAGTAATTAGTTTCCTTTATATAATATTAGTATAAATAGACAACAGTAGGTAACTACACACATCAAAAGTGTCTAGGGATCAAGCATTTTTATGCGGATTTCTTGAGATTGAGATGTGGCTTTGTAATAAATTTATGATTTTATAAATTTATATGGATCCTTTTTGGTGCATTTCATAAGTTGAAACAGGAACTTTCAATCAATTTCTAGTAAAAGATGAAAATCAGCTGTCAATATTTTCCCTATAAAAACATACAACGCATTGAAGACATTATTAGTGCTACTGTTTCCCTACCACTGATTAAAACCAACGTTATTATGGAGCGGCGACGTCATTTAAGCAGGGAAGAAATGCTCAGAGCCGTGGGAATGATAGGAGCTGGTTCCCGGCAACGTACTGTGGCTTTAGCTCTGAATACAAGTCAGAGTATTATCAGTCGACTTTGGACACGTTACCGAAGCACTGGTACCGTGGCTGAGCGCCATGGAGGACGGTATCGCTGCACCACACGGAGACAAGACCAATACATTCAAATCACAACTCGAAGAGCTCCAACAATAACCGCCATGATGTTAGCCGTGAGGCTTCATCACTCTTCAGGGAACTTAATTAGCGACCAAACAGTCAGAAACCGCTTGCATGAAGTGAACCTTCATTCCCGAAGACCGCTAAGGGTACCACCTATAGCAATGCACAATCGTAGGATTCGATATCAATGGGCTCTTGAACACAGAAATTGGGCAGAAGAACAATGGCGTTTCGTGTGCTTTTCTGATGAGTCTCGTTTTGGTATGAGACCGGATACAAGACGTATACGACACTGGAGAACCCCTGGACGCCAACAGCGATTAAAATCCTGCCTGGAAGTCCATCCTTATAGTGGTGGAACCATCATGGTATGGGCGGGTATTTGGATCGGCGGAAGAACTGAGTTGATTTGGATCAAAGGCAACCTCAACGCTCAAATTTATGCTGAGACGATTTTATCAGACGTCATCGTTCCTCTACAAGTGCAAATCGGTCCCTTATTTCAGTTAATGCATGATAATGCACGACCGCACACCGCAAGAGTTGTAAGACAGACTCTCGCCGCAACTAACATCAATGTCATGCCCTGGCCTGCTCAGTCGCCAGACTTGAACCCGATTGAGCATGCATGGGATATGCTACAGAGAAGAGCTCTGCCGAATATGGAGGGTATTAAGTCGCAAGAAGACCTTTTTTTGTTGTTGCAACGAACATGGGCGGCCATTCCACAGCGTGATTTGGATGAACTCATTTTGAGTATGCCAAACCGATGTTCTTGTGTTGTTAGTGTTCGCGGTAGAAACACGGATTATTAATTGTTTAAGTTACCCAATAAAATTTTAAAGAAAACTGTTATTTCAGTCTTTTTTTCGAAATTTAATGTTAGTGGTTCAAATGTCAAAAATCCCTTTATTAGGAAAATGGCAAATTTCTTTATTAATGCAAAGGTGACTTGGTTTATCGTTACTGTAGACAAACGAAAACACTTTATTTGATGAATCCTTAAAGAAAATTTTAATTAATATCAATCAGGAGAAAAGTTATTGCAAAAATATATGTTGATCCCTAGACACTTTTGATGTGTGTAGTTATAATCGAATATTGTAGCAATAAGTCATCATCTGCCTACAAACGTCCCACTGCTGGCCACAGGCCTCCCTCGTGGACAATAGCACTTGGGGATATTGGGCCATAACCCACCACGCTGGCCCAATGCGGGTTGGTGGGTTATAATTAGTAATTAATTAATTTAATTTAATAAGTATCTTGCTGTAACTCTGTCGTAATACTTAATTTTTTTTTTTTATTGAATTTTAGCTTGTTATCTTATTTACGCTACGGTTCATAGGCGCGGTTGGAATGGATAGGGTTGCCAACTACTGTAAATTAATAACAGTGTAATACTGTTTTCCACTACATTATACTTTTTAGATATACTTAGGATAAAATGTTTACTAGAAAATAATCAACCAGTCTCAGGAAGCTCGAATTGGATTTTTTTTCTAGTAAACATTTTATCATATATCTATACATATAGCATTGTGAATGCAAAATTTCAAAAATTATTTTACTTTTTACTGTTGAAAAAAATAAAGCATCCAAAATACTGTTTTAGTATCACTGTGCACTGGTAACCATATAAATGTTTAAAAAGTAAAAAAGTTGAGAACGTTGTCCGCGCGGTGCATCATGGGTGCAGCGCAGCCATGTACTGTTTATTTTTCTTATCTTACCTTAAAATACTTTTTTATTTTTTTAATGTTGGCAACCCTAAACGGAGCCGAAGCGAATATCGCCGAAGTGGTCGACCGGGAAATTCCTCGATCGTATGTATGTATAAATAAATAAATAACAACTCGAGTATCACCCAAACAACAAAAACAAACAGTTATACAAAAAGCATATTTATTTCCCATAACTTTAAGGTTCACTTCATGTGTATCATGTGGGCGAGTGACCAGTCGTGTTTGATCTCTGCGATATCATCTATCACCACCCCTTCGGCGGTCACCACTCCCATCTGATACCGTTGGAAGGCGCGCGCGTCACGGTAGAATAGCACCTCCATACATTTGCGAACTAGGGCTCTGGAAATAACATAAAAAATGTTAGTTAGACAGCTTGTGCAGGGCATGTGAGGAGAAAACGGAGTCCATGCAACACTTACTGTGTGACTGTGACTCCCTTGCTAGGAAAAGAATGAGTATCCTGGGATTGGCCTACCCGAAACCACAAGATTTTAGGCTCTTCGCCCTCAAAGACATTGCCAAACTTATGGCAGTCATTTTCACTGACGAAACAGAGTGATAGGACGGGGTTGCACAAAAGATTCCAATGGTTGGACGTGCTGCTGCGAGAGGGAGACCTCTGCAGGTCCCACTAAGATAAGATAAGATAGGTGGATATCCAAAGGTCCCGGGATCAATTCTCAAGTCAGGCAGTGTGTTTCGGATTTTTCGCTGCATAGCCCGGGTTTGTGATCACTGATCACCAGTGATCGGATTAGGTAGTGCAATTTAGGGTCAACGTCCTCAAACATCATATTAGTATGGATACGCCCGCGGGATTGCGGGATTTCGGAAATATGTATACGTGCAAAATACATTTTCTCATTAGAAATTACAAAAGAAAACAAGTATTTAATAAGTTATACATTTTAAACATTTATCAATCCTAAAATAAAAAGAAGGCAAGAACAATATGGCGGCCAATTCAGGCGTGTGAAAATAGCATAACAATGTACAATAACATGTTTAAACAACATTTATCTTAAGTGTGACCAGTTCTTATCGAAATTGTAATACCGCGCGGTTGGCATGTCCATGTTAAAATTTCGTCATGAAATCCCGCAAAATTGCACTACCTAATCCTAAAACTGCTGATCACTAACCCACATTTGGCAAGCTTGGTGATAATTTCGCAAGCTAATACCTATCATTGCCAGTGTATCCCAGTAGTCCCCTCTGGCGTTTGCCCCTTGGGGGACAACTGGGATTTTTTTATAAAAATATCCCAGTTGTCCCCCGTGTCACCGGCGGAGGGGACAATAATTGGGACTTACATTTTTAAATATCCCAGTCTCCCCCACTTGAAAAATTATACGGCAACATCTCAAGTGGGGGAGACTGGGACATCTAAAGTTAAAGTTCCAGTTGTCAACCGTGTCGTTGGTAAAGGGGACAACTGGGAGGTTTTTATAAAAAAATCCCAATTGTCCCCCAAGGCGGAAAAGCTAGAGAGGACTATTGGGATACACTGATCATTGCGCGTCTTTGCCCTGCAGTGGGACAGTATACTGGCTGTATCTACCAACTAGTACATCATTATTGTCATTATCAGTCCACAAACGTCCTACTGCTGGGCACAGGCCTTCTCATATGGGGAAATTGGGCCATAACCCACCACGCTGGCCCAATGCGGGTTGGTGGGTTTTAACGACTGCCATCTTACGACAACAACCAGGACCAGAGGCTTTGCGTTCTTCCTGAAACACCCCCATGTTCTCAGGAAGATTCTTTATAATTTAATTTGATCATCAACTAGTTCCTACTTGATTATACATAGATACATACATACATTATAGTGTAATCACGACTATTACCCCCAAAGGGTTAGTCAGAGACAATGAGGTCCTCAAAAGCAGTCATCTGCCATAGTCCACTTTTCACCAATTAGCAACTGCATATATGCTCAGCGTGACAGGTGGTGAGCCCATCACCGCTGTATGCTGTTGGATGTATATGCAGTCTTTAGTCAGTTAGTCACCTTTTACGACACCCAAGGGAAGAGAGGGGGTGGTAGTATTCTTTCACTGCTACGCAACACGTTTCATTATAGCTAGAACCTATCCTACTTATCTAATCCTACCAAATTTGGACCTAATAAGGCTAGTTTAGTTTTCCTCTCAACCTCATGTATGTGAACAATGGGACATTACAAGTATCAACCCGAGGACTCACCTGGCAGCCTGCTCATCCAATTTGCCCTTATCCACAGCCTCCCTCAGCAGCGGCGTAGCCATGTACGCCCCGAGCCCTGTTGCGATGGCGGCGTCCTCATACGCTGTGCCAAGCTTATCTACTGAACCGAGGAACGGCTCTCCGTCCTGTGAAGTAGGAAAAGTTG
This sequence comes from Scoparia ambigualis, assembly GCA_963921215.1. Taxonomy (NCBI): domain Eukaryota; kingdom Metazoa; phylum Arthropoda; class Insecta; order Lepidoptera; family Crambidae; genus Scoparia; species Scoparia ambigualis. The sequence continues at coordinate 10,128,579 of OY992515.1, read as the reverse complement.
TAGTATTAGGTTGTTTAACCATCAAGTCAAGTCAAGTCAAAATATATTTATTCAATAAACTCAATTAATAAGTACTTTGAATCGTCCAAATCTTTTTTAACCTACCACCCATTCAGGATATAATTTTTTAACTGTGGCAAAGAATGGGCGCAAGAAACCACAGCGCACAAAAGCAACGACATTTACAAACAAAAAAAAGAGTATGTCGTTACCAGGTCAATACAAAATATGAATTTAAAAATAAAAAAAAATGATGCAATACAAAATTACAATACAATGTAGTATCAATTAAATAAAGACAATTAGAAATAGCTGTTGGAGTGGTTGGAGCATTTCAGATCCAAGCCGTTTTGTCTTCTGTGTAATCTGACACTTTATAATAAGCTTTTTTATAAAGCTTTTCTTTGATTTTGATTTTAAATTTATCAAGATCTAATTTCTGAATATCATTTGGTACTTTGTTGTATAATCGTACACACAGACCCCTAAAAGAATTATTTATTTTATGGAGCCTAGTATAAGGTACTGCTAATTTGTTCTTACTTCTAGTGTTTACATTGTGAATATCACTGTTTTTTAAAACATTCCAGTATTTTTATGAACATAAATTAAATTTTCATAAATGTATTGTGATGCAACTGTCATTATATTTATATTCTTAAATCTCTCTCTGAGAGAGTCGCCAGCCGTTAGGTTATAGATTGCTCGAATAGCCCTCTTCTGAAGCACAAAGATAGTTTGAATGTCGGCAGCATTTCCCCACAGTAAAATGCCGTACGACATTACACTATGAAAGTAACTGAAATAAACTAATCTGGATGTATCAACGTCAGTTAACTGACGGATCTTCATTACTGCATAAGCCGCAGAGCTAAGTCTATTCGACAATTTAGCTATATGTGGGCCCCACTGAAGCTTGGCATCTAACGTGATGCCTAGAAACACAGTGGTATCTACAGGATTCACATTTTTATCTTTAATTTGTACACTAGTTGTTACTTGCTTGACATTAGGCAATACAAATTTTACACATTTGGTTTTTCCCTCGTTTAATAGCAAGTTATTTACACTAAACCAGTGAACAATCTTTGAGATCGCATTTTTCACATCGTCATAATTTGGGTGTCGTCGTTTCACTTTAAATAAAAGTGAAGTATCATCAGCAAACAATACTATCGTATGACTGTCTTTTACAAAATAAGGTAAGTCATTAATATAAACCAAAAACAAGAATGGACCTAGTATTGAACCCTGCGGAACTCCCATTGTAACCACTGATCCCGGAGATCTTTTACCGTTAATGTCGACCTTCTGAATCCTGTTACTCAAGTATGAGATTAGAAGGCTCAAAGAAGCATCCCTAATTCCATAGTGGTTAAGCTTCCTGACCAAAGTTTCATGTAAAACACAATCGAAAGCCTTGGATAAATCACAAAATACCCCTAGGGCATCCTGTGATTCCTCCCAGGTATCAAATATTTGGATTAAAAGCTCAACACCGGCGTCAGTTGTTGAGCGACCCCTAGTAAAACCATACTGTTTACAATGTAAAAGTTTATTTCTATGAAAATGAATTTGAATTTGGTCTAGCATCAACTTTTCAAAAATTTTACTAAATGAGGGTAGCACAGAAATAGGTCTAAAATTAGAGGGGTCAGAAGTGCTACCTGATTTAAACAATGGAATTAATTTACTATGTTTCATTAGGTCAGGAAAAACACCACAGTCAATCAGTGGCGTGCCTAGGGCTTCAGATTGGGGCAAGCCCGAAACCTGAAGTTCCTAATCTTGCTACCTGGTAGAATGTTGGTACCCATTTGTGACACTAGCCACATTTTTTACTCAAATCTTCATAGGCCGTGGCATTCCAAACGTTCTTTTCATTTGTAAAAAAAACTTCTATTACATCTTGAACGTGATTTTTGTTAGAAATTTTTGGAAAAAAAAATTACTGCGGCCAATTTTGGCGTTCTTTATCTCAAAAACCAAAATACATTAACAGTATTTACTTATTGAATAGTGTAGAATTGCTATTGGCATTGTACGTAGCGGCCTCGCTTTTTGTAAATTTCGCTTAACTTTTTATTTAAACCCAAAACTGCAGAGAAAAATTTTCATAAATTGCGCGAGGGCACTTTTTTGAGCTCCTGGATTGAACTACTGTTCTAAACAAATGAAATAAAAAAATGAGAATGTTATCTCGTCGTATAATGCGTAGCGGCCACGGAATTTTTAAATATTATTGATTTTATATAGAAAAAAAATGTTATTCAAAACCAAAAAAACTTCGAAAATCGCGTTATCTTAACTGTGAATTTCTTTTATCTACGATAATATTATTGAGTAAAATTTATAGCAGAAAAATTATAACTTCATGAGGAATAAAAATGTTATAATGAATTTATTATCTTATTTTTCTATGATAACTATAAATACAACTAAATACAACATGCGATGCGCCGGCCTTCCGAACTCAGCTTTTTCTCACAGAGTGGAGATTCGTAATATGAAGCATGCATTTATTATCCTATTTCGATAAAAACGATAAATACAACTGGAAAATTACTACAAAATGCGAAAATGGGCATTTTGCGCGGGAATCACAGTCGATATGTAGACCTCTACACTTAATTTATTAATTATTAAGGTCCATGATTATTACTTAATTATTTTGAATGGAAGCAACCAACAATCCAAAGAGTTTTTTACATAGACCTATTATAATGAATGCCTTAGATGACTTTTAATAGTTTGCGAAATACATAAATCATGTGTGATGTTCGAAGAATTTATTTACCTCTGCCTTTCGTAGGTATGCCAATCATCAACACGTTTAAGTACACATTTGTTTGCAACACATCACATGCCCAACACATCTAAGTTCGTCACAGAGACCAATAAAGCAACGAACTGAACTCAGAACACATTTTTTTTATCACAAACACAAATTACGAAAACACTTGTTACTTATAAACAATCGCTCAAACAAAGTGAAGTGTGACAATAACAAAGAATAAAAAATGGCTGGCTGCAGCCTGTGGCTGCTGCACAGCACAATCGCGTGTTAACGCTCGCCTCTGATTGGTTCGCCCGAGCTCGAGCTGTCGTCGGTCACCTCTGATTGGTTCGCCCGCGTTGAAGTTGCACGTGATTCGGTAGAAATAAAGCCTGATTTGGAGAAGGCCTTACTTGCGAACTTCATAACGCAAGCTGGCTTTGACGAAGAGTATGAATTTTTCATAGAATCTATACATACTTACGCAGTATTATGTTTATAGAGTAGCAAATTTGTTAAAGTTAGAAGAGAGCGGATATACTTTAAATCCGAAGCCCGGTTGCAAGCCAACTTGTGCGAGAGAGATGTAAAGCATCGCACGATTTATAAGCAGCTTTATGCGATTTGTTTGGTGATTCTTAATATGAGAAAGTTATCAAATTGATAATTTGAATGCTGATGAAAGAAAATTAACAATGGTAAAAATATTAAGTGATTTTAATAATTTGCGTTTTTACCAGTAGTGATATTGAGTTTTTGTTAGGGCAAGCCGGGCTTTTCGGCTTGTATGAAGGTACCGCCACTGCAGTCAATGCATTCGTTAAATATGCAAGCTAAAACTGGAGCTATTGTCATAATTACTGATTTAGCGACATCCACGGAATTACCCCACAGATCAGCAGTTTTCTTTTTATTGAGAGTGTTAAATGTTTTTAATATATCTATAACACAAATTTTTTGAAAACTGAAATTACTTTCACAATCTTTAACATTCTCCTTCAAAACAGATTCAGCTACAGTGGGGGAGGAAATCAAGGCTTTTGTAGTTGAAACTGGAATGTCAGTAAAAAACCTCTCAAATGCTGCAGCAACATCAGCATCAGAAGTCAAGGTTTTATTATCACAATTTAAATTGTACTCATCTTACCATGTTATTGTGTTGGTTGTCGTAATAGGTAGTTTATTTATTCATTTGTTTGTTTAACTATCATCATAATGGTAAAAACCTCAAGTACTTACTTAGTAAAAGAAAAAACAAAAATACAGAAGTAAAAAAACATGTCACAAATCTTCAAAATTACAACAGAGAAGACACGCATCATCATCATCATATGAATATTATTCATGTTGAATGTTCTTAATTATTTATCCTAATAAATGACTTTGAAGCCGATTTCCAGTAATACAGATTACAAATACACTTAGGATTGTCTAGTAAAAGGAAAGCAAACATAATTATTCAAGTAAGTAAGTATAAATAATACAACATGAATCTATTAAATGTTGCTTAAACTTGTCTCACATAGGAACATTTTTAGTAATTATTTCCTATTATTTACTTTCATGCTGATGGATGATTGAAGTTTTCATTTATTTAATAATTCTGTTAGCAGTAATTGTTGTTGGTGCATGACCATCTGTTTTTTTTAATATGGTGTCCACAAAAAGCCAACAGCGTAGCAGCACTTATACCTTGGCTTAAGCTATGCAGAACTATTCGGCATTGTTTTTTTAAATTGTATTGTATGTTGATGTTGTATATCTAAGCCAAATGAACTTTTATTCATTCATTCAGTGTATCAGTACCAGTAATGGTGGCCATTTACCTGAATGCCGGCAACCACATAGTTGGACCACAACGGGTCCATCTTGCTCCGCTTGTTGTATAGTACGCGTGTCAGCCAGCAGTACAGCGAGCGAGGTTTGAGCAGCAGACCATCACCCACACACTTCTCATCAATGCTGGAAGGAAGATGTCACTTTATGACACAAAATACATAAAAGCATGACCCAATGGCATTGTCACAGATTCATAGAGCTTGCTAACAATTGAATTTCTATTGTATCTTGTATTATGACAGCAGAGCTTATATATATTTTTTATATAACTTAACATACTTTAGTTGTTACTAATAATTTAACTAAAAATTTATGCTAAGTAGTACAATATAATAATTTGATTGTGTTCACAATTTTATAATCTTGCCTATTCTTGACTGGTCCTTACTGTATATTAATAATTTTGCCTTTTATCCTTTCAGAAAACAAAATCTATTTGTTAATTTACACTCAGTGGTTGAGTATTCCGGGTGAATCACACTTCCACCTTCGGCCTTATTATCACTTACCATCAGGTGAGTCAAAGGCCAAGCACTTACAATAAAAGAATACACACATTAAAGCATATTGACTATTTAGTAGAGCTCAAAAACTTTTGTATTCACACTGTTTTTCAGAATGAAGAAACCAGTTCATGCCACCTAGTTGATATTAAGCTTATACTTACATCTTCTGTTCAATAATGTCTTTCAAGTATTGGTAGTCAGCATAATCTCCACCAGATCCTAAAAGGATTAGGTCGTTTACTTTCAACACACGGGGGCAATCTCTGAACCTTGCCAACGAGCCGTAGGATCCAAGAGTGTCAGCAGCAATGACTATTCCCTTATCAAATTTAACTCCTATGACTGTAGTGGTTGTTGTGATCGGGCTGGCTGAACTGTGAAGCAAAATGTATAAAATGTACAAAGAACTTTTTGCTGTGTAATGTACCTACTTGGATGACACAATGATGTGAAGAAAATATAATTTTGAAATTTACTTACTGAGCTTTAAAATCTTGAGCAGCATGATTGGAGTGCCCAATATTTGAAGAGTTAGCAGGGAAATTGTAAAAAGCACCAGGTGATGGGCCATTGTGCCAAAGCGGCGCCGGATTCATGCTATCGCCTATAAATGACATTATAGTTTACTAAATGATATTTTCTAACTGTTCTAATTATATTTTAGTCGGAAGTTGATTGAATACACGATTCATAAATTCCTAAATTTACAGATTATTTTTTTTCTAAGAATGACAAGCGGCAACAAAATGACAAACAAATTTTTGATGCGTTCCTAACCACGGAGCGTTGATGATTTGTATTACGTAAAGTAATTTACTTTTACCTCAATTAATGCAATCAAATACGATTACTATTAACTAAAACGACAGACATTTGCACGTTGATTTATAAAATTTATTTTACAAAATAAAAGGTTTTACTTTAAAAAAGTGTCACTGAATATAGGTATTTCAACTTCAGATTTTCTTTTAAAATGTACAATGGAACGTCTATTTTTTTACGTCCAGAAACAATCAGAAAAAAAATGTAAAATAAAAATGTAATGGCATTTAATTTTAATTATTTTACGTACTTCTATTTATTAAATGTAGTGTTTAAAGCTACAATATTGAAATACTTAAACTGTCTCATAGTATTTAAATTTTTTATTGTCTTGTTCTGTGACAAACTTCACTCACTTGGATCGTGTTTCCAAACGAAATTGTATTCTGTTCTTGTGTCAAACTTCACGTTCTTTCGAGTTCCTTTTAAAAAATTGACACAACAAAATGTCTAAGAGAGGTGCGTTAAATAATAAAATATCCGTTTTAATCCTCGTAGAAAGTGTGCAAAACTTCTAACGATCATGTGACGAGTCATTCTTTCTATGGTTTTAAATGAAACCATGTATATTTCAGAACTACAGGCTAAGCCTTAGGCGGGATTGTGAAATGGTGTAAATGTACAAAGTGTGATTTTTCTGATTCAAGGACGTGGTGGTTCCGCGGGAGCGAAGTTCCGCATCTCCCTGGGTCTCCCAGTAGGAGCAGTCATCAATTGCGCAGACAACACAGGTACATTTTCAGTTTGTTTGTGAAACATAACCTCAAAGCACACTTGATTGGAGACTGATGATGATATTTCACTCTAAAACACAAAATGTGTTTTGAAACATGATGATTTCTTCCTTGGCTGTGTCTGAAGTCTTCCATTCACTGAATTGAACATTATACCATGCAAACATCAAACCAACCAACAAATCTCTACTTATAACAAAAGACATCTAAACTTTACCACCTAGATACAATAATAATATAACATGCCTCATGCTCATGTGATAATATTTCGTGATGTTTGACTTACTTCTTAATTTTAAAGCATCATTCAACTAATGTTTTGTAAAATAAGAATCTTTTATGAATAATTTATTTGAAGCAACCAGTTAAACAAAAACCTTTTGTAACTTTAATCTATCATGGTCACAAACATTAACACTTTGGCGGATACTAGACTGCTATAGCAGTTTTATAACAATAAAACTTTTATTGTGTCTGGAATACAGTCCGCCAATGTGTTATGAGTTCTATTTCTGTTATTATTACTTAAAATGTGTGTATAATAATTCTGTGAATGTGTTTATAACATGGAGTAACATGTTTTAATTATTTACCAATTATTTTATGTACCATTGCAGGGGCAAAGAATCTGTATGTCATCGCCGTGCAGGGAATCAAGGGTCGCCTGAACAGACTGCCGGCTGCTGGTTCTGGAGACATGATTGTCGCAACTGTCAAAAAGGGCAAACCTGAACTCAGGAAAAAGGTGAGATTAAAAAAAATACTTATCGCCATTATTTTATTCATTAATATGACCTTTTTCTTTATTTTAAGGTAGGGAGAGTAAAAATAACATGGAGATTTTAAGCTAAGGAGTACCGAAACTTAAAAAATATGCTCTCCTAAAGAAACTTCCAGTACTCAAGCTACAATAAAGCTCTGCTTAACATTATGTTATCTTTATGATTGCATTTAATAACAAAACAACTTATTAACAGTGCTATTCCAATGCAGTGTGCCTTTCCGAATAGGCCTGTCAGAATTACACTTTTTTTCTGGCCTTTCTGCCTAGCCCTATGGTTGATTGGTAGATATTTGGCATTAAACCTGCCTTTTGTACTATCTTTATTTTGTGTGATAAAGATAAACTAAAATAAGTTTCAGGCTATTTACTTACACTTACTTACTAATTAAAAGTTCAGAGAAAACATAACTTAGATTATTATGATGATACTTAGATTTAGTGCTACTTTAAAAAAACATTATTTAGTAATTTAAAGTATAACGCAACGAGAAAAAATATTAAAACAACTGCAAAGTAACTAACGTAAACTTAAAGCAAGTAACTTTGAACATATTTATGACTTTTTGTTTGATTTGCACTGATGATACGCCAGATGGTTTCGCTTGTATGGCTGAATTGTCCAACAATATGTTGATACTCCTTGGCTGACTGAGCAAATCAACGTCAAAATGTAATAAGTGATTTTGCTTTGAAATTTTGTGTAGATATGTGCAGTTGTTTTACATTTTATTTCATTATTCATCTTATTTGTCAAATATCTCTTTGAGCGTCGACTTGCCGACTATCGGCAAAGACAATTAAAAATTGTACTGTCTGGCGCGCGACACGCAGGTAGTTAACTGTAACTTCTTTTTCAGTTTTGAGTTTAATAACTTTGATTAGCATTCTACTACATTGTTAGGATTTTAGTATATTAATTAACACTATTCAATTTTAAGATCTATTTTATTTGCAGTTTTAATTTACACATTATGGAAATACTAAACATCTTCTATCTGTGCTGTTAACTCTTTCCGTTAAATTTGTTTTAGTTCAGATTTAGAGCCCCCTTTTTTAATGATCAAAGTATTGTCTTCAAAGTTTTTAAAAGTATGACGGGCAAAGTATAAGGTAACTCAGATGAGATTATAATCACAATCTATTACTGCTTTCAGGTAATGCCTGCGGTGGTAATACGGCAGCGGAAACCGTTTAGAAGGCGGGACGGGGTGTTCATATACTTTGAAGACAATGCAGGCGTGATAGTAAACAACAAAGGGGAGATGAAGGGATCAGCTATCACGGGGCCCGTGGCGAAGGAATGCGCGGATTTATGGCCGCGTATCGCCTCCAACGCGAGCTCTATAGCTTGAACTTAATATACGGTTAAGAAAATATTTGACTTTCATTTGGGGTACCCCAAGGTACATTGCTGGGGCCAACTTTGTTTATACTAAATTTGCAGATAAAACCTTCGATCAACAATACCAACTAGATATCAGGTCGGCGCTAAAAATGTGTCTCGGTAAATAACAGCACACTTGAGAAGTGAGCCTTTATTTTGTTTAGTTTGCTTGAAACATGGCCAGTGTAAACACATTCACTAGGCTGCAATGTGTATTTAAAAGTTGGATAAATAAATAATGCCCCAGAAAGCAATTTAACGGCCGGAGAGTCTTACTTTCGGTAAGTACATGTAGAATAAATTATAATATAAGCTTTAAACTAACAAATAACATTAAATTTAGAAAACAATTACCGATTTCAACCCACGCTACAAATGTTTGGCCAACGTTAACCAATAGACGCGCGCGCCAAAGAGCAGTGGACGCATGGAGTGAGCAAGAGAGACATACTTAGAAAATTTGTGACTTTATTACTGGGTGCCATGGTTGTAATTAGGTTGAACTTAAAACTGTTTGATAACTTTTGTCTTAGTTCGTTAGTAAAGAAATGTAGCTGTATAAGTATATATTCACGTAGACAGAATTGAGCTTTGATTTTGTACGTGACGCGTTATCTAGTTGGTATTGTTGATCGAAGGATAAAACAATTTTTTTTACTTTCTTTACCTAATTTCACTAAGAGAAATAGACTGCAACTATGCTGTGCATAGCTCTCACCGATTCGTTGCCTCATCCTCCAGATGAAAGTTACACTCGGGGCCCCATACAAAATAAGCGTGACACGGGAGGCGTGTCATGATCCCCGCGTATTGGTGACACTACTCTCGTGTCATAGGCCCCGCTCAAGTTATTATTGCATTCTAGCGGGTTCTGGCGCAATGAGCGTTAGTCTGTGTTTGTAACTTGAAGAACTACAATAAGTTTGTGTTTTAGAGTATAACAAAATGAAAATTAATAAGAAACTGGAGCTTAAAAGTAAGTTTCTATTTTTTTAGGCATATGTCGTAAACCTTTTTTACGATCTAGTCGTATTTCTTTCGTCTATCGACTTGCAAATCGGCGTTAATCATCTTCTTATAAAGCATTTAAAGTAAGCAACCTCTTTGTAGGAGTGTGCTACTTCATCACGAAACATGGAACACGAATAACTCCATCAAGAAATTAGTTAGAGATTCGATATACTTACCGAGATATGTTTCATGATGGAATACCACACCCTTTGGAGGGATTAGTAGCACTATGTCCCATTTGCAAATGGTCACGTCGCGGATGGTCCCGTTTTTTTGGGTTATGAATGGGTTTGCTCTTGATCCCGATCAAGCCCAGGGGTAATACAGGATTCACGATGGAGCAAGCTAACTCAGAAGGTGCCTATTCACCCTTGCGTAGAAGATAGATGGGTTATGAGTAGGTACTCGGAAACACAGACGCAGGGAGGGAGTTCCACTCCTTTGCTGTACGCAGTATAAAAGATAAAATGTTTACTAGAAAAAAAATCAACCTGTCTCAGGAAGCTCGAGTGGGATTCGAACCCACGACCTTTGGATTGCCGGTCCACTGCTCTAACCGCTGAGCTACCGAGACCCCAGAAGACTCGTTTGAATTTTTCCTAGTAGTTTGATTACGCTGCAAGCCAGCGGTATTACGTCACTGTGAAGTCTACCCTCACATTCGAAAGAAATACTATTGCAAGTATTTAACTATCGATAAAGACGTAATTGCTTATAAATATCTTTGTTATTGAAATTTTGCATTCACAATGCTATATAGATAACGGATAAAATGTTTAATAGAAAAAAATCAACCTGTCTCAGGAAGCTCGAGTGGGATTCGAACCCACGACCTTTGGATTGCCGGTCCACTGCTCTAACCGCTGAGCTACCGAGACCCCAGAAGACTCGTTTGAATTTTTCCTAGTAGTTTGATTACGCTGCAAGACAGCGGTATTACGTCACTGTGAAGTCTACCCTCACATTCGAAAGAAATACTATTGCAAGTATTTAACAATCGATAAAGACGTAATTGCTTATAAATATCTTTATTATTGAAATTTTGCATTCACAATGCTATATAGATAACGGATAAAATGTTTACTAGAAAAAAATCAACCTGTCTCAGGGAGCTCGAGTGGGATTCGAACCCACGACCTTTGGATTGCCGGTCCACTGCTCTAACCGCTGAGCTACCGAGACCCCAGAAGACTCGTTTGAATTTTTCCTAGTAGTTTGATTACGCTGCAAGCCAGCGGTATTACGTCACTGTGAAGTCTACCCTCACATTCGAAAAACATACTATTGCAAGTATTAACAATCGATAAAGACGTAATTGCTTATAAATATCTTTATTATTGGAATTTTGCATTCACAATGCTATTATAGATAACGGATAAAATGTTTACTAGAAAAAAAAGGTTACAGCAGTGGACCGGCAATCCAAAGGTCGTGGGTTCGAATCCCACTCGAGCTTCCTGAGACAGGTCGATTTTTTTATGTCTTTTTTGATTTTTTCCTGAGAGTCTATGAGCCGAGTCGCCTCCTGGTCACCGCTACGCGATCGGTAGACACAGACGTTATCTACCCCAGTGTCCACCAGAAGCCAAATAACGTAGAACCCGGATTTTTCAAAGCAATGAAGACGCCTACAGCAAATGTCATCGCTATTCTCTTACACGCTCACATACACACACATGCACTCTCATATACAAACAAACCTTATAATCTGGTATTTGTTTTTTTTAAATATCAAAATAAACAATTATTAATCAACAAAAGAAAGTAGTCATGTAATATTCTTCGAGGAGCTCGATGGCGCAGAAGTGGTTAGCGCAGTCTGCCTACGATTGCGGAGGTCAAGCAACTTTTGCATACTTATTAATTACACACTTACATAAGTACCTACACATTTTCATCAATGTAGTTTGACGAAATATTTTCCATTTCGGTTCCCAAAATGAGTTTTATAATTTAAAATATTAATTATGCAATTTTAAAAACGACTTAATAACATAAAACTATGTTTTTAATTAAAAAAAAACACATTTAAACTGATATACCTACTCGCGTTCAATTTTACTTTTTACATTCGGGTTCGAAAAGTCAGGATTAAAAACGCGAGTTGTCCGTTCAAACGTGTTTTATTTAAACGTGTAGGGTTCGCGTAAACTTTAGAAAACAATAAGTTTAATGTTTTCCATTTTATAAGCAAAGAAAGTATAAGTTTGTAAAAAGGTTTGCAACCTCTGATTAAAAGTTTATCTCAGTTAATCAAAAAACCAAGCACTGTACGCCAAACTGCGCGTAATTCTAAGAACAATGATATATTTAACTTTAACTTTAGTCTGTTTTTGGTTGACCTATAGTATTTTTTTGCGTGACACGCCAGCCGTGTCACAGGCTCCCTGTGAATATTTGGCGTGACACGCTAGTCGTGTCATCGGCCACGAATCGGTTAACTTACGCATTTCGGTTTCCCATACAAACTTCAATGATCAAAATTTTACAAACCAATCAAACAAATTTTATGAAACTATGCTAAAGTTAAATAGACATTTATAAAAACTTTTATATAGCTGACTTATTGCCATTAAAAGTCCACTATGTGATGTGAAGTATACAATATTGAACAGGTAATAACTGCTAAATATCGTAATGGAATAGCGCAGGTCAAATGGAGTGAAACGAAGCGAAGATAATTATCGCTTTGCTCATGTTGTTACCTCGCCTTATCATACTTTGGTTTGTACAGTAAACTACAGAGCTTGAACTAGCTCCCAGTTTAACGAATTATATCTTTGCTTCACATTCGCTCCAACTGTGACCTGTGCTTAGTACACGATCTCTGGCCGATTACTTTTAACTTGTGCTTATAACTTAGTTAATAGTAATAATAAAGGACAATGCCAGAAACCCATGTATTTTCAGAACCACTTAAAGACAGAGCGTATCAAAAAAATAATATTAGGGTTTAATTACTCTCAAATAGCCTAGTAAATTATGTAATGTTGAGATGTTATTTAAAGCTGGGGATAAACAATAAAATAATATAATTAGTTACATAATTTTTCCTACGGTTAGAACATAATTAAGGTTTTTGAGCGCATCCTGTCGTTCGAAACGTTCCGTTTCGCTTTTTTACTGTTAACGCCTAAATATTTAAATAATGTGGTGTTTATTAAACCATATTCTAATTCACTTTTTAGAGAGTCGTTAATATAACATTACAAACGCTTAACTGTTTATAAAGAATTATTAATACAATAATTCATAATTATGAATTAATTGAACGACTAATATCTAACGATGGTAAAACGAAACGTATTTCGACTTGTCAAAATGTCTCTGTGATTGTTTGTTTTGGTTGGTCCGTCCTTCCTTTATCAAAATAAAAAGTTGTTAAAATGTTGTTTAAAGTTTTACAGGTTTAATTTGAATAAGTTTTTTACCCTGGAAACCGATATTTTCCTTCAATAATATACTTGGATTTTGATTTTTGGACATCGATCGACCGACTGTTAACTTGGCTCACGATTCTAACTAAGGCTTGCGATTTGGTTTTGAAGATGCCGAGGTCAATAAAAGTGGGCACGTTCTGCGCGTAAACTGTAGAATTCGTGTGAACGAATACACTACGACATTTCGTAGTTTTCGACCTTCACAGAGTAATTTCTTTACTCAGCGAGTGCCTGTTACCGTTAATCGTAAGTACAGTAACATTTGCCTTCATTTAACTATCTACAGTGACATTGTACCTACTTACAAATCTACTACAATCTACTCATGTGCTGTTGTCTATGGGAAGGCCCGTGCCCAGCAGTGAGACGTTTATACTGACAAGCAGTTGGTTAATGTAATAAATCATCATCATTATAGCATAAAACAGTTTCTGCAAGCGCCTCAAGTTGTGACTATGATTGATTTGGAAGTACTGTTAAAAGATTAACATTCTCCTTTCTGAAATACTGTTACATATTTTTTAACCAAATGTATAAAAATAATTTGCTTTGTAAATAATAAATTCACAAAGTGATAACATTTTCTTTTTGTGTTTTGTTTTAGATCACTGATGAAGATTATATTTTTTTTAAAGTGTGTTATGAAATTGCTAAGAGGACAGTAAATCAAACAATGGCCCCTATAATAATGATGGACAGAGTGCAGAATCATCACGCCAAGTAGGACACACACAAGTCTGCCAAAACTATGTGGTTGCTCATTAATAAATCAACAGAAGCATCATATTTGTACGAGAAGAGAAGGATATTTACTGTTATAGAAAAAGAATTTCTCTACTAAAATAATGGCATCAGATCGGTAGGTAGATAGATACTACCTTGATAAGGGGAAGAATTAAATCAAGACACATTTCACGTAAAATCTATTTTATTTATATATTAGTAACAATGTGTCTGGTAGAGACGGTATCACTGAATACTGTTTCAATTGTTTAGTTGGATATCGAACAATAGGTTGTTGTGCCCACAACATATCCCTAGTATGGTACCTTGGATGGGCTATATATCAATCTAATATTCAACCCCGCAGTTTTTGGATGAAGTAGCAGTAAGTTTAAATGATAACAAATAATAAAAATAATACATAATTAACAAACAGGTGTTTTATTTGATCCCTTATTTATTACAAAAATTATGCAAATCTGCTAGGCACAAATCAAAGAGTAGATGTAATGGGCATACTCATTTTTTATTGTTACTTAATTAATCTGCAGTTACCCTGCAGTGCAGCCTATAAGTCATTTCAGTGATAGTTCATAGACAGGTAAACGGCTTGATGTATGATCTGAGGGCTTCATTATCATTACATATTATAAAGTAAAGTTGCCATTTTTGTGTCTGTGGCTCTGCTTTCTTCGTCTGAACCACTCAATTGATTTTTATGTGGTTGTCAATAACAGTAAGAGTGATAAATGAGGATGGGTTATTTTTGATATTTTGTACAAAATGGCTGGAGTAGGTATGTCCATGTTTAATTTTAAATAAGGTAATTTAGCAAAGCAATGTACTTGTACTTGAAAGGTATTGCGACAAATGTATGAATAGTCTTGATTATTGGCCTAATTAATGATAAATATGTGTTGTGTATGTTATGTGTTGTAGATTTATTATTTTTAATCTTAATTTAATGGCTACGCGTTTAGCATTACTTAAGCCAATTTAAAGTAATATACTAATATGTATTTTCAAATTATATTTAGTTTTGTACGGTAGATTAAGTTAAAATGGAGTTGAGACTGTTGTGAGCAACACGTGTTGTTGCTAAGAGAACACGGGAGAAACTCTGTGTTGTAGATAATTAATTCAAAGAAAATAGTACTAAACCGGATTTTCAAATGTATGGGCCGTGGGCATTGTCCTTTAGAAAATAAGACAAAACCACAGACATGACATGACGCTTCACTTGTCCCCCAAGAAGTCTGAGCCCTAAGAAGTTATTTCCTATATCTTCTCATCAATGACATAAGATAATATCATTGATCTTCATGGTCAGAGCAATGTCATCTAGTTTGAATTATTTAATATAATCTACTGTTTTATTTCTTGACCATGGATACCAGTCCTTCAGAAGTAATATTAGAGTTCATTGATTATTCTTACTGATGATAGTGAGTGATGTTAATATGAACCGTATGAATGTTTATTGCTAAATGATATTTCCCTCAAGCCCCTTTAGTTCCAGTAAAGATGTTGGACTACTGTGATCTCGCACGGACTTCTTGAGAATTTGAAAAGTGATGTTGTACATACTGTTTTATTTGCCAACACTCATGCACGTTCACAAACACTTAACAGTAAATAATCCACCATTAATTTTCATTATTACCTATTTGACAAAACACAAATTATCCTACTACTTAATATTATAAACGCGAAAGTTTGTAAGTATGGATGGATGTTTGTTACTCTTTCACGTAAAAACTACTGAATGGATTTGGATGAAATTCGGCATACAGATAGTTTATAACCTGGATTAACACATAGGATACATTTTATCCCGATATTCCCACGGGAACCAAACGGGTGACACCGCGAACGGCCGCTTGTAGAAAATAAAACAAAACTGCAGTGCAGACATAACGCTTCACTTTCCCGCCAAGAAAGAAGAAGTCAGCAATGTCATCGTCGATTTATTTATGTTGCCAGATAAAAACTTAATGAATCGATTAAAAAAAGACGATTTTTTATCGAATATGGTGCGCCGCGTCCCGTCACCCGTGCCGTTAGGTTAGGGGGTGCTTGTGTACAATGCTTGTAGCTTGCGCATGTTGAGGCACTTGCGCAGGTTAAATGCATCGTGCCAACTACTGTGCACAGAGTGTGCGGGTCTAGCGACTCGCGCATTATCAGCGCAAGTGACCCGCGCGCTATTATCCGTCTCCGCGCAAGTAACCCACCCCCGCTTTCTTCCGCTCGCGCATGTCACATGCACCGAGTGCAAATGACCGCTTGAGCATGCTACGTGGTATGTAGCCCACGTCTTCACTTGCTCTAGCTAATGCACTGTGTACAAGCACCTAGCAAAGTTCACTTGACTTTGTATAGCAAAACATAGTGCCACGCTGTTCGTGCCGCGACGTCAGTCAGTGCCGGTCCTAACATAGTTGATAGATAGGTAATAGTTTTGCGAGATGTTATTACGATATATGTTCCTGTTTGTATTTAAATAGAGGGGGGGGGGGGGGGGGGATTTACTGAAAGTTCGAGATTGCAACCACAGACGTATATACGTCTGTGGAATGCAACAGATGGCGTTGACAGTAATTAAAGATAAAAAGTATGGAAAGGAAGACCATAATATAACATATGAAAGTCATAAGTCGTGTTCCAATTTATTGTTAATGCTTTTTTTAAGAATATTCATAATAAAAATAAAGAATATTTTAATACATACCTACGTAATCTATTATAATTTATAAGTAATTGATTTGTAATCGTAAATAATAAATCGATTATTCTATGGCAACACAGACTGAATGACATGCGATTTATTATGTTGGCTCCCCTGCAATATCGTGATTGGTTCGACACGTCGTTGGTCATGTCCATATAGTCTGCCACGCGTTTTGTTTCGGCAAATATCTGTCAGGTTAGCGTTTTGTTTCACGTTAAGACGAATAAATAAAATCACGTTTAAATAATTATTCCCTGCTTCCCAAACAACATTGAATATTGATAAATATGTACCTTAATATGACCTTCAAATCACATATAATCAAATTTAGATACGGTCAGTATTTATGAATATGAAGAGGTGGTTCCCAAACCGGCATTCTCCTTTAGAACTTAAAAGTTTGTATGGGAAACCGCAATACGTAAACCGCTCAAACTCAAAATATTACGAATAGACAGGGGATGACCGTTTGCCACTTGTCTAGGAGGGTTGTTACTGGTGAATCCTGTGGTTCAATTCCCTAGTGGACGGGTTCCGCGGCCTCCACTTTACTCGAATCAGCTGTTCTCCAGTGTTTAGTGGGTAAAAATCACTCCCTCACCCCTGATTGATTATTACGCTTTCAGTGTGAAAAGTGGGAGGGATGAAGCCCCTACATAACCTTGCTTCCCTTCTGGAGATGGGGAATACAAGGCGGATTCACTGGGAAAATAAAACGTCTAGGGGGTTGTTACTACTTACAACTTTCCTATTTCACACTACACGACAGGGGGTACCTAAGCGTTAGCCACATCCACATGTCTGCTGCTGTCTAGTGGTTAAGCCAGCTACAAGAACTTAAAAATAGCAAGTTCCTGAGACGTGACTTAAAGTGAGTAAACTTATGAAATAATAATTAAAAAGGAGTAAGTTTGCTTGTGCTCTATTCCTTTTATATTTTACATAAATTATTTAGAAACCGTGTCGCGTAGCGGTGAAAGAATACTACCACCCCCTCTCTTCTCTTGTGTCGTAAAAGGCGACTAACGGACTAAAGACTGCACATACATCCAACAGCGTAGAGCGGCGACGGCGATGGGCTCACCACCTGTCACGCTAAGCACAATTGTGCAGTCGCTATTTGGTGAAAAGTGGACTATGGTAGTTCCTTGACGGGCAAATTCCCGAGCAGCAGGCGGGTTTCGTAGAGGACAAAGGCACTCGCGAGCAAATCCTGAACATTATGCCGCGTCCGCACGCTTGCCACTTGCCGCAAACTCCAAACCTCTGCAAACATTTGTGATTTGTTCGACGGATCGGCTACAACTACAAGCGCTTGCAAACCAAGCCAAACGCTCTATCCACACTTTTGAATTTGTGACGGCTTGTTGAGGTTTGCCAAGCGTGTGGAGCCGGCATAAGACAACTAATCGAGATGTCGTATGAATTTGACACCCAGTCATACCACAGATATAGATTTACAGTGAGTCATAATTACTATGCTTCGTTGACTATAGCAGGACCTTTGTTTGGCTGTGTCAAATGGGACTGTGGAGGGTCTTGTCGGAGCTGGGAGTGCCAACCCATCTTACTGAAGGCCGTGTGCCATAACAACAAAGGAGTCGTTAGGGTGTGTACCTACGCCTGGCGTACTCACCATGGAATTCTGTTATTTCAAGAATGCCAAAAAACTGTGCCCAAATAGTACCAAATAGTGCCCAAAGGAAATAAATAGTACCCTTATGGTTCAAAAGTTATAGACATAGTTTGGTGAGTACGCTAGGCGTAGGTTACGCCTAGCGTACTCACCTCAGTTTGGGAAATCTGAGCAAGCTACAACTTTAACTAGTATGTCAAAAAACTGTACCCAAATAGTACTAAATAGTGCCCAAAGGAAATAAATAGTACCTTTATAGTTTAAAAGTTATAGACATAGTTTGGTGAGTACGCTAGGCGTAGGTTCTACGCCTAGCGTACTCACCTCGTTTCGCGAAAACAGAACCAGCAATGGCTCTCATTTTTATCTTAATAAATAGTACCGGAAATAGTACCCTCTAAGAGTGTAATTGTTATTTGACTTTTACACTAGAAAGTCATTAAATTTGATAGCAAACTTCTACATACAAAAATTACGTGTGGTACAGTCGAGCACAGTGAATGGTAAAATGTTATTTTTATTACCAAAGGAATTAAGATTGGAATAACTATGGAGTTCATTAATAGACGACGACCTAAAATAAAATAGGTACATATTTAATAACAGTAAACCAAGGGTGGCCAAAAAAGGGGAGTCTTGAGGTTGGTGTGTCTGTCTTTGGCACCGTAGCTCCTAAATATCCTAGATTTGGATGCGGATTTTTTTATATGAAGGTTGGTTTTTAGCAGTGATTCTTACTTCGACTATAAATCTAGTGATAACTGTTATAAATCACAAAATTTGTAGTCGAGGGTGAATGAGACCCACTCCAACTTATATCTATGTATCAAGCATTGCTTATTTATGATTTGTTGATCGTGAATGACAGCCCGCCCGCGATTTTGTCCGCGTGAACCCCTTACCCCGTGACGAATTTCCAAAAATGTTCATTTTTATACAAACCTTGTCCCGACAATTACAAATACAACAAAAAAGAATTAGCCAAATTGGTGCAGCCGTTCTGAATTGATGCGCGTACAAACATTTTAGCAATTGATTTTTATTAATATAGATACATACCTACATAAATAGCGACTGCACATGTGCTCAGCGTGACAGGTGGTGAGCCCATCGCCGTTCTAAGCTGTTGGATGTATGTGCAGTCTTTAGTCCGTTAGTCGCCTATTACGACACCCAAGGGAAGAGAGGGTGGTTGTATTCTTTCACCGGTAAGTACGCGACACAGTTAAAAACTTTATACAGTCCAGAAAACTAAGAATATGATTTAATTTGTTATTCTACTACTATTAATAAAAAACAATAACGTATTTCTGTAGGTAAGTATACATAATATATTCAAACTGAGTAGGTACCTACCTAGCTAATGAAAGATCAACTGCAAATCGACATGAACATAAAATGCTAACTATTACAGATGAAATATACATAGGTACTAACTCATTTAAAGATCACTCGCATCACAATGAAGCAAAATTCACAAGTTTTTTCATTAATTGTTTTACAAATTAACTATTCGCAAACCTTTGCGGTTGCGGTGGCAAGGCAAAGTAAACGACTAAAAAAATCGGTTCCAGAAAACTATGCGTTCCCACCGCGGCGTCAAGCAAATTGTTGTGAATTGCAATATTGATCTTTAGCACTTTCATAATACAGGTCAGTTTGTAAGTAACTTAAGTAAGAAGTGTGATAAGCGCCATCTATTGTAACTTGTTCATACTAAGATGCATCGCTGTCGCGCATCGATAAGTTGCACTATGATCAACAAAAGTAACAGATTGTTCTCGCACAATATTGAGCTTTCAATTTCAGACATAAGGCAAATAGTTCCTTATATAGAAGGTGCACTTTCCCTTATGAAATCCGGAAAAAATACGATAGTCAATATTTTGGAAAACATGGAACTTATTTATAAGAAAAATAATTATAATCAATTATATAACTGATGTTAAACTTCCTCGTTACGTAAATACACCTATTTATTTCAACAAAACTAAAAGTAATATGTATGTACCTACGTACATAATATGAAATTTAATAATATTAAAATTATTATGAGTTCGCCTGTACCTCATGTCAATGTATGTAGAAGTTTGCTATTAAATTTAATGACTTTCTAGTGTAAAAGTCAAATAACAATTACACTCTTAGAGGGTACTATTTCCGGTACTATTTATTGAGATAGAAATGAGAGCCATTGCTGGTTCTGTTTTCGCGCAACGAGGTGAGTACGCTAGGCGTAGAACCTACGCCTAGCGTACTCACCAAACTATGTCTATAACTTTTTAACTATAAAGGTACTATTTATTTCTTTTGGGCACTATTTGGTACTATTTGGGTACAGTTTTTTGACATACTAATTAAAGTTGTAGCTTGCTCAGATTTCCCAAACTGAGGTGAGTACGCTAGGCGTAACCTACGCCTAGCGTACTCACCAAACTATGTCTATAACTTTTGAACCATAAGGGTACTATTTATTTCCTTTGAGCACTATTTGGTACTATTTGGGCACAGTTTTTTGTCATTCTTGAAATAACAGAATTCCACGGTGAGTACGCCAGGCGTAGGTACACGTTAGGGTGGCCGAAACAACCTCAGAACCTTTCAGCTTCAAGAAAGGAGTAAGGCAAGCTGTATACCTACTGTCTCCTATCTTGTTTAATGTGTACGGCGAATACTTTCATTCTAATATACGTATAAAAGGCAATTGCCTGCAAAAACTGGGAAGCTACTCGTAGGTGTCTCTATTGGTTGGCAGTGTCAAAATCACCAATCTGCATGCGTTATGACGACGACACCACCCTAATAGCAGCTAATGAAACCGAGATGGTCACGTTACTAAACAGGATGGAGAGAATCAGTGAGGAACTGCGGCCCTCTCCATAAACAGAGCCAAAACCAAGGTCATGCAGGTGCGGTTGACCGCACGAACATAAGTATAAGTACCTAGTTAGAAATCACCGGGTCACCGGCGCGCGGCACCCAAGTTGACAACTTCACCTACCTGGGTTTTAACGTAAGCAATAACAGATCGTGTGAAGATGTGCGCGGACGTAGGTAAGTAGGTATATCGGAATGGCGAAAAGTGCTGTTGCAACTGCACAGAATATGGGCGGACAGAAACATAACACTGGAAACTAAGTCCAGCTGGTGACAGTGTTCTCCATCTTTTTGTACGGTGCCGAGACCGAAGGGCCTACTCTCTTTCTCCGAAACGAAATTTAGGCCGATTTTCGTTTGCTATTTAAAGCGCTTGGGTTCGAATCCCATTCGAGCTTCCTGGACTGGTTGATTTTTTTTCTAGTATTTCGGAAGGAATGGGAACCGCTGTAAATAGAAAACGAAAATCGACCGAAATTTCGTTTCGGAGAAAGAGAGTAGGCCCTCTGGACACTGAAGAAAGCAGACCGCGCACGCATCGCAGCGCAGTCGTTCCTCTGTAAGACCATTCGGCTTTGGAATTCTTGCTGGCGCATTTGTTTCCCAGCTCCTTATTAGTCCCGGGTCTTTAAGCGGGCCGTGAAACGGCATTTATGCATGCCGTCATGAATGGGTGCGCTGTTACGGTACCGTGCTTGTTCTCCACGGTGAGAAGCGCACTCATTATTTTGGACTACATAGACTGCTTACCATCAGACAGTATGTGGTCACTAAGACGAATAACATTTTAGAATATCGATGCCTTCGAGATGTGGTGCTGGAGGAAAATGCTGCGGATTCCCTGGTGGACAGCATCACATCGGACTTACGCATCGATCCAATAGTTTAACATCAAGATGAGGCAATCCATGCACCATCTGCCTTCGAAAGATCATTGGATTGTACGGTCACATAGCCAGGAAAAACGGTGACAACTACTGTCACTGGCAAAGTAAACGGCGAAAAACCGAGGGGGCACAGTCCAATCCAATGCGATGCTCTCCACGTTGCCTCAGACAGAAACAAATGACGTAACATCGTGAGGGAAAGTAGCTTATACAGGTCACGACCCTAGCATTGAGGAATACGACGTAAGGAGGAGGAGGACTATGGCAGAGGCCTGCTTTTGCGGTCCTCATTGCCTATATTCTTTGACTAACCCTTCGGGGATAATAGACGTGATTATATACTTATTTAAGTAAATCTTTTTTGAGGTTGAGCCTGAGGTTGTCGTCTTTTTTCAGTGTTTAAAATTTTACATAAATATATTTAAGCATTAATAAAACGCTAAAATATATATAAAACATTAATCTATAAACGCAGCTTCATCTTAACCGAATGTTTAAATATTTGTAAAAATATTTCTTTCGGATCTCAGTGGTGAAAACTTCTAAGATTTGATGAAGCAATGTGTCAACATTGCTTGATGCTTATGTTTTTTAGTCATAAAAAACATAAGCATCAAGCACTGACAAATTTCGACGGGTGAAAACTGGACCTCGGTAGCCAAGTGGTTAAGGCAGCCGCCCGGAATGTGGAAGGTGCGTAGTTCGATTCCCGTCTGAGGATGTCGTGTTTTTTCAGTGTTTAAAATTTTACTTATATTAAAGCGTTAATAAAACGCTAAAATATATATAAAACATTAATATATACTTATTGCTTTACTCACAAGGCTCGGCAGCTGTTGTTAATTTTATTGTCCAAATTGCCGGTGATCTTGGGTTCAATTCTAAGTAAGGTCCTAAGTATTACTCTTGGTTTTGATAGGTCAAAAATAAATTCTAAATCTATGGGCCAAACTATTGATCATGGCAGAATACAAAAACCTATCAACTTCTTAAAATAATGTAATATTGTAGTACTTATCTATTATTTGAATGGGGCAATAAAGATTACTAAGGTAATGTATGCCTACTGAATCCGTGTTCGATTCAGCGACGTCTATTTGTATAGGTATTTACTCTGTTTATGATGGTAGGGCTTCTTGAGGGTTTTGATGAGTGCCATCTAAGTGCACCAATCTACCTAACGAAGGTATCTACGGCTTGACGTGGTGCCTCCAAAATGATCACTAGCGAAGCCAGCTGTTCCATAAAAAACTGCAAATACCAAAGAGATTTAATTTTAATGTCTTTGGCAAATACCTACTATTCGGCCTATAGCCGATTTCATTGTTTCTGTTAGTAAGTATGTTTTTGTTGATTGTCCAAATAATAAATAAATATCTCTAAGTGTATGGACCAATTGTTTTTATTTTCACAACTTCAGTTGGGCTCCCCCCCCCCTCTACCTACCTAAATTTAATCTTGAAGGGCCCGTCTACGGCAAGCACAGACCACCTAGCTACGCCACTCGCTCCCATTTTAATATGAGAATAATAATTGGTTTTTGTTTGAACCACATACGATAAAATCACATGCGGGCAAAACAATCGTTCTTGTATGGATCGATATTTACAATGGCAAACCGCTTAGAGAGTGGCGCGTATTTTCGGCACATGTCATAACGACTCCGTGGCGCAACGGTAGCGCGTCTGACTCCAGATCAGAAGGTTGCGTGTTCAAATCACGTCGGGGTCAATTCTTTTTGTACACATTTTTGGTTTAAACATTTCTATACATTGGAAAAGGGGGGTTAGGCAGTCAGCGAAAATTCCGGGCTCTCGTGGGTGTTGCGCGGTACGGGGTCCGCGGTAATTCGCCATTCACATTTTTATCAAAAATGCTTAGTTTTTTGGAAATCCATAACAGTCAAGAAATCGAAAAGGTTTATGATTATATAGGAATTATTATTGAGAAACACGGTCATAATGTGCATTTATATGAAATTTTAGAGGTAACTTTAGGATTTTGTTCTATCGAGCAAAATGTTTTCAATAGTGTTTTGGAAACAGTCATCCTCTCACACATACGTTCTGTAATACATTGTCATATTGAAAATTTTTGTGCGAAATATCTAAAATATTTTGAATAACAGCTAATAGAAAACAGCCAATTTTTCCCTTTTTAAGGTTCTAACCCCCCTTATTGTAAATTGCTAACTAACTGTGAAAGAAAGATTTATAGAAACAAAGTTAACAACATGAATAATTATACTGCAGAAAAAATATAGGACTATTTTGTCTAAACCTTTTGATTTATTAGACGTTAAACGAGATTAGGGTATCAGAAAGGGTAATGTTTAAAAAAATGTGTATTATTTTTTAATAAAACATCTGCATTGATTATGTTTTTCTAGTAAACATTTTATCCTATATCTATATAGCATTGTGAATGCAAAATTTCAATAATATAGATATTTTTATGCAATTACGTCTTTATCGATTGTTAAATACTTGCAATAGTATTTCTTTCGAATGTGAGGGTAGACTTCACAGTGACGTAATACCGCTGGCTTGCAGCGTAAAACTACTAGGAAAATTATTTATGTGATAACAAAATATTATTCGTCTGTCGTCGAAGCCACTATCACCTATTCAAAAATGTTGTTAATGTTTATTTATATCACTATAGTAAGGAAGGTTGAAAATAAAAATACAATTAGAACGAATAGCTTATAATAATTTTATTATCTTCTATCAAATTATTCTAAAACATTGTAAAGTATTGCGTAACAAATTGGTATTATTTCTAATTAAAAACAATGCGTTTTAAACTCCAAAATTTGGAGTCCGAACTCTTATGTAGTAGTATTAATAAATAAGCAATATACCATCCCATTGCAATTGCTATGCAAAATCTTTCATTATGAAAATCAAGTCATGTTACAATTTATTTTTTATAACTTATTTATTCTTTTTAGTATTTCTGTGTGTCTTTCTGTCTGTTTGTTTGTACGCGCAATACTCAAAGACTACACGAAATGAATGTGGTTTGTTGGAGACGTAACTAAAAACTAAGCCACTTTTAGTCCACTAGAAAAACCACCAGCCACTAAAAGCAATATCTCGCCACTAAAAGGGGGGTCGAAACCACCAGTTAATCCATTGCTTGCTATGCAAAATCATTCATCATTAAAATCAAGTCATTGTTACAATTTATTTATTATTACTTAGATATATAAGATGACTGCTAGAAACCGCAAGAAACTTCAAGGACTGGTCAGGTCAAGTGTTTTAAACATGACAAAAATGAACATCAACAAATTTACTGAACAGACAACAAGATTGCATAGACAAAAACATCTTGAAAACCAGAAAATCACCACTATGTAATCAGACTATTGTGATGATGATCAATAATACGTTTTTGACTAACTTTGTTGGTATTATACCAACAAAGTTAGTAGTTTGTGCCTCCTATGAAAAGTGTTATGTACTTACATCTCAAAATTACAACTTTTCAGTGCAGACGAAATTGTTTTATGAGAAACCGGAAATAAAGCAATTTTGCGTACAATCAACGACACATTAAACAAAACATCAGTATTGTCAAAAGTTTTTAAGTAGGTAAAAGTTATGGGCGTTAAGGTTAAACTGGTACGTTTGATGCGCGGTCGACTGTCTTTTTTCTAGGTCATAGAATTTAATGTCTGTCTTTTAAACTACCTACGTAAATTCCCGGGTCCGAGTCCTGATACAGTTTTTTAAAGGTTTTCTATCTTTCAAGCCAATACGTAACAATGGTTTGCGATGAATTGATGTCAATGATGGAGGCCTATTGGCCTATATTATGGCCAAATTCGATGATGAATGTTTGTAAACAATTTTCTTCAGAATTCTTTGTGCAGATACCTAGTGTCACTTGGATTTTTAATGTTTTCTTATTAAAAGACACTATTATACCACACACAGCCCTGTTATTAATTAATATTAAACTGTTAACTTACCTACTAACATTTCTTTTTTTAAATTTATTTCGTGACCATGTTAGCTATGGGCGCCGTTGGCCAAATCCACGCCGCGGCGTGGCCGAGGTCGTCAAAGATTTTAAAAGTTTAAATAAATTTTTTGTTCGGAATTTATGATATTTCAAAAGCATAGTAAGGATCCAAAAGCTACTTGAAAGCTTATCAAAAACAAAGCTAAGTTAAATACCAATCTTTCCACATTAAGTGAAATTTTGTGAGTGAGTGAGTGAACATTTTATGAAATTTTTATTACATTAATTTTTTTTTTGACATTACTTATATAATTTTTGTAATTTTAATTTAAATAAGCATATAATATTTCCACGCTGAAGATGGCAGAATATGCTGAGACCTGTATTAATATGACACCCTAATGTACACCATATTCTTGGAAATAAATGAATTGAATTGAATTCTTTCTTTGGCGGATAACCCTAATTTGTGTCCATGTCTACAGCTTCCTCATTCGACATAGAGAAAATCTAAGCATGCCATATTTTTGTGCATATTATGTGCAATCAAATGTTTCAGTCCTAATTTTTGTGCCACCACAACTTCGTTACTATGAGTTGTTTTATGTGTGTAAGCTGGAGACACGTGTCACCAGCTCGCACACGCCCGTTAAGACAAACCAGTGAGGTTAGGGTTTTGGACTATAGCTAGAAATTTTGTGCATAATTTGTGCACTAGGAACAAAAAAAACTAACCATCACACTCAAATACTGTTGAAACTACGATCATAAAACTGTGTGCGAGCTGGAGACACGGGTCTCCAGCTCGCACAGCTGTATCTTCGTAATTGTTCAAGCTACGGTTATGAATTATACCTCAAAATTTTGTGCAGAATTTGTGCATAAGGCACAAAAAATTTCAAAACTTTAACTCAAAAGGTTTTTGAGCTACGAACCGATAAGTATGTGTAAGCTGGTGACACGTAACACGGGCTAACACATGGTGAATTATTGTAACTGTTTAAGATAGTGCTTCGTTTTAAAGATCTAATAATACGTTATAATTTGTGCACACACGAGGCAAAATTTCAAATCTCTGGGCCTCTTACTTTATAAATTATAAGCCAAAAACTGTTTTCCCGCCAAAAAATTCAAAATAATGGCTCGGAAGCGGCTAAGCGCACCGTTGCCGTTCCGTGCGCTACACTATTGCCACTTTTAGACTAGGAGCCGTCTGTTAAGGCGATGCGCGACGCGACTAATTTAGTTTTACTATAGGCAGGTACCTAATAACCTACCCTACTTTTTATTTTAGATATCTCACACACGAATGTCTTAGTTATTTTTTGTTGTTGAGACAATTAAATAATTAGATTTGGCATAATGATAAACATTATGGAGGAGTGCAGAACGACAAAATGGTTGAATACTTGAGCCTAATTCGATAAAGAACGGATGCTTTCCAGCAAACTAATCGCTATCGACCGTCACAGAATAAACTTTAACCATTGAAAGTAATTTATTTTAATATTAGATTGTATTACTTCCCATGGTTAAATGTAAATAAATAAATAAAAATAAATGTACTCTATGGTGATCGATGACTTTGCGATTAGTCTGCTGGGGCATCCCAATGTAATGCTAGGGCCACATTATCGCGCTAGCGCGAAGATTTGCGTTTTCGCGACACGTCTGGCCAAACACTTCGCGTTAGCGCGTTGTATCATGGCGTTGACGCGCCGCGCTGTTGGTAAATTGCCGCACATCAAGGATTTTGTCGCGATAATGTTCGTGCGGCCACATTTCCTTCGCACACTTTAGTTCTGCTAGACAACTAGAGGTGTGAACGTGTTGCAAATACGACTATCGATATTATTCTGTTTCGATAATTATGGATTGGAGTAACGATAAAGTATTAAAAGTAATACAATATTACGAATTAATAATTAATAAAAATAATAAAGATGCAATAAATAGTAATTATTTGCCGACATGTAATAAAGCGCAATCACCTCTTCCATTTTTTCCGATAAAATTAGGAGTAGGCGATACAAATCGTATAAGGTTACTGAAACGTATTTATTGCATCAATATCGTCAGATCCGATATCGATGCGTTCTGAAACTATACCTATTTTGGAAAACACTATATCGCGTCAGGAATGCGGTGTGCGTTGAGTTCACTATATTGTACGTGATCGAATTCAAGAATATTGTACCGTATCCCTGATATTTATTGACTTATCATTAATCTGTAGTTTTTAACAAACAAATGTGCTTGTAAAAGTTTAATAAAATAAAATTATTATAAACGTTCGATACGTTCTGAAACTATATAGTGGAAAAAAAACACGATATTGAATGAATTTTTAATAGTCCGTAGATATGGTCGATACTGTTATCACCGATATTAAATTTATGTAGCTATAGTTTAACACTTTGCAAGCGGGCATTTTATTACGCGCATCTTCCTGTGCGCCGGCCTTTTTCGTCATTATTGTAAATTCTATAGAAAAAGAACTATAATAAAAATTAATTTAATTGTGTTCTATCTAATCGTTCTGCTGCTTACCTATACTAACCTCCAGTTATGGCTTCTTTATGTAGATGTTGTCCATCCGCAGATCACCTAGATTCAATAGTAGGCGTACCTTTGTTATCTTATCAGTAAGTACCTAAAGTTATTTTCAAATGCTAGTAAGTAGGTAGATGTTAAATTTTATATGTACCTATTTCAAACCCAATCCACAGATAACGAAAAAAAAGATACTTTTATTATTTTTAATAAAGCTATTTCAAATTTTTATTATACCAGTAGTAAGTATTAATTCTTACTTTTTCTATTTACAAGTTAAAAAGTTTGCAAGTTACCAATTCTTCTATGTGTTGATGGCTGACCGACCCCTTGTCAGAATGGTTGATGGTTTAGTTATCGTAGCGTAGTAACTGTTTTTTAGTTAACGTGCCATAACTAAAAATTCTTGGGAGTAGTTGTCAAGACGAATCAAACGAGCGCAAACTCGATGGGGTTGTGTGGTATTATTATAAAGTTCCTGTGTCCTTTTTCCGGCTCCATCATCAGACCCTGAACACTATTTCTCGATAAAGTACTCGTCAAGGCGATTCAAACGACCCCGAACTCGTTGGGGTAGCATGGTTTTATTATAGAGTTCCTGTGGGCTTTTTCCGGCTTCATCATTAAACCCTAAACACTATTTCCCAACAGAGTACTCGTCAACACGATTCAAACGAGCCCAAACTCGATGGGGTTGCATGGTTTCAATACCGAGTTCCTGTGGCCTTCTTCTGGCTCCATCATCAGACCCTGGACCCTTTTTTCTAACAGAGTATTCGTCAAGATGAATCAAACAAGCCCAAACTTGATGGGGTTGCATGGTTTCAATACTGAGTTCCTGTGGCCTTCCTTCGGGTTCATCATCAGACCATGGACCTCGTCTAGTCGTCTCCCGTCAGAGTGCTCATCAAAACTAATCAAATGAGCCTGAATGGGGTTTCATGGTTTTCTTACAGAGATCCTGTGGCCTTCTTCCGGCTGAATCATCAGATCAGCTCAATGACACCATAATATTGCATTGTCATCCTGTTCTGACCTATGTTCAAAGTTGCAAGTCTAGCTCATCGGGAAGCTAGTATAAAATCGTTTGCATTTGTCGACAAATAAATAAACAAATAAACGAAAAAGCTACCTAATAAAAACGTGGTAATAAAAACATACAGGCAGACTAATTTTATCACTACTTATCATATTAATGAGGTTATTGTAAATACTTAAAACTAAGCAAAGGGATATTTTATGAACATTCATAAATAAAATAGACTGCTTTTATTTTAAATTAACCAATTTCCTATATCAGCAGTCTCCTAGTCTAAAATTCTCGGTATAGAAACGAAACGATCGAGAGCGCAAATTAAAATGACACTAAATTGAGCTAGCTCTCAAGTTCAAACTCGATTGCAATAGTGTAGCGCACGGAACGGCAACGGCGCGATCGGCGCGCGTTTAGCCGCTTCCGAGCCATTATTTTGAATTTTTTGGCGGGAAAACAGTTTTTGGCTTATAATTTATAAAGTAAGAGGCCCAGAGATTTGAAATTTTGCCTCGTGTGTGCACAAATTATAACGTATTATTTGATCTTTAAAACGAAGCGCTATCTTATACAGTTACAATAATTCACCATGTGTTAGCCCGTGTTACGTGTCACCAGCTTACACATACTTATCGGTTCGTAGCTCAAAAACCTTTTGAGTTAAAGTTTTGAAAATTTTTGTGCCTTATGCACAAATTCTGCACAAAATTTTGAGGTATAATTCATAACCGTAGCTTGAACAATTACGAAGATACAGCTGTGCGAGCTGGAGACCCGTGTCTCCAGCTCGCACACAGTTTTATGATCGTAGTTTCAACAGTATTTGAGTGTGATGGTTAGTTTTTTTTGTTCCTAGTGCACAAATTATGCACAAAATTTCTAGCTATAGTCCAAAACCCTAACCTCACTGGTTTGTCTTAACGGGCGTGTGCGAGCTGGTGACACGTGTCTCCAGCTTACACACATAAAACAACTCATAGTAGGTAACGAAGTTGTGGTGGCACAAAAATTAGGACTGAAACGTTTGATTGCACATAATATGCACAAAAATATGGCATGCTTAGAATTTCTCTATATCGAATGAGGAAGCTGTAGACATGGACACCCCTAATTTAGCGGTTAATCTTATAAATAAGCTTCTAAATACTTACTTTTCTTATACATATAGGTAAAGATCCAAAATTACTACAAATCACAAACCTCAACAACGTAGTTTAAATTTCAGTTATTCAAACTCTACGGCATGGTTTATTAATTATTACCGATGAAGATGAAGGTCGAGCGAATTACTTCTAGCCTCAAGACTAACTGTGCTGTGGGTTGGGATGGTATCTTCGTCAGCTTACCTAAAACTGCTAAGGACGTACTGATACCAATTCTCACTCACCCGAGTGTTTTCAAGAAGGCTATCGTCTATCTGATTTTCAAACATGGTACCAAAGCTAGTTTGATTGAAAAACTGTAGGCCATTTTCTGTTTTGACTTCATTTTTCCAAATCTTAGAAAAAAATAATAAATAAAAGACTTTTACAATAAGATAAATTAAATATCGCATCAAATAACCAATATGGTGTCAGATCTAGAATAAGCACTGAAGATGCGGTGCTAGAATTTTCTAATACAATAGTCAAGGGCTTCGAGAAGAGGACTAAAATCCTTGCCG
The DNA here is from genome assembly GCA_963921215.1 of Scoparia ambigualis. Taxonomy (NCBI): domain Eukaryota; kingdom Metazoa; phylum Arthropoda; class Insecta; order Lepidoptera; family Crambidae; genus Scoparia; species Scoparia ambigualis. The sequence continues at coordinate 10,097,208 of OY992515.1, read as the reverse complement.
TCTATCTCGACTTATCAAAGGCTTTTGATACCGTGTCTATTCCTATACTTATATCTAAACTTCAATCCATAGGTATTAGAGGCCAACTATCTGGTTTGTTTAAAAGTTATTCAACGGGCCGAACTCAAATTGTTCTTATTGACGGGTTTGCTAGTGAGGAAAAATCTGTTAAACTTGGTTTCCCACAGGGTAGTGTTCTTGGACCTACCCTGTTCCTTATCTACGTAAACGAGCTTTGTAACCTCTCACTTGCAAACACGAATAAATTAGGATGCAGTTTTGCTCGTCCAGGGTACTTCTTTTCCTGATGCAGCCAAAAATGCGGAATCAGCACTATCTTCCGTCTGTTAAATGTCTTTTATTTATTTTTTATATTAAGACTAGTCGAAGTATCCGCCGCCGCCATTGTAAACGAAAGAAATACGCTATTATGCACACAACACACTCATTTAGTAAAGTTCTAAACTTGACTTGTTGGAGACTTGGTTTCCATCCGCGGATTGAGTTTCGGCTACACGGATCTCATCCACCCGCCAACACGCTCGCGAATCAGTCGCGAGTCACCAAATTTTGAAGAGTGAATTTTCTTTTTAACATTTGCATCGTTAGCGTTTTGGTCCAACTCCTTGTACTTTTCGAGTAATATCTCCCAAGCCGTTTTCTTCTGACGAGCGTTTTTAAAAGTTTTGGACGTAATATCTCACAGGCATGGCAAATCTCTATAAAGGTCGATTAATTGGCTTATAATTTTGCGTTCGCGGCTCTGCTCTTCGGACGTCATTTTGCACTCGCATACGTGCGCACTCGCTTACGTGCGCACTCGCTGCCTGTCACAGCGCAACTGTCCTAGGTTAGATAGTTAGATGTAATCCGCCGGCTACACGGATGTAATCCACGCTCTCCAACTGCAGATGGGAACACGCGCCCGTCCACTAAGAACGATAAAGATCATATTATAATTTGGATTACATCTGCAGTCTACATGGATGGCACCAAGCAAGGTCACCCCTGTCGGAACGCTGGATTACATCCGTCTGGCACATGCTTTACTCGCGACGCGCGTCGAGCTTTCAGCCCGGCAGCGGCGCGCCGCCCATATCTTCCATGGATACTAGTCCTTGAGTCGTAATATTAGAGTTCATTGATTATGCTTAAACTGATGATAATGAGTGATGATAATTATAAATGTTTAATGCTAAATGATATGCCCCTCAAACCCCATGCAGCATTTGAAAAGTGACTGACTTCTTGAGAGCATTTGAAAAGTGATGTGATGTTATGTTGCACTGTTTTGTTTTATTTGCCAACACCCATGCACGTTCAGGAACACTTAACAGTAAATAATCCACCACTATTTCACATTAATATTCGACTAAACACAAATAATAGAAAATAAAACAAAACTGCAGACATGACGCTTCACTTTCCCGCCAAGAAGTCACTTACTAACATAGCCTAAAGTGTTGCCAACGGTTAAGCTTACTATCCACCAGATTCGACTTCTGAAACCACCGGAAAACCTTACCGTTTACGAAACATTTGATTTCAACAACACAAAAATTGATATTTTATAAGAAAACCAATTTTTGTATTTATTTCTGGGCATTAAAGGGAACATGAATATACTGATTTGCTTGACCCCACTCCACCTGATGTTAAGTGGAAGTAAAGTCCAGGCGCGAGGACAACTGGTGCAGCGTAAGAGACGTAGCATCAGTCACCCTCACTCTGCCTATGTTATAGGTAGGAGGGAATACGTGTGTACAAAAAACAAGAACCAAAATGGTTCTTCTTTTTAATATTAAAATCGCCCGAGGCGGGCGCACAATGCATTTTTCCTTAATTAATAAAGTGGTCACAGCCTAGGGCCGGGTTTCCACTGAGGCGGAGCTGAGCTGAATTGACCAATCACGATGGTCGAAATCTCCGCTCCACAAGATTACGAGCATCGTGATTGGTCAATTCAGCTCCGCTCCGCTCAGCTCCGCCTCAGTGGAAACGCACCCTAATGTCAGTACATTACATTTATATAGTTGATATTTATAAAAAAACATAAGGATACATTATAAGAGCAATAGAAGCTAAAACAATATTTTTTTAGGATTTTTGTGTCTTTCTGTCTGTTTGTTTGTACGCGCATCACTCAAAGACTACACGAAATGGATGTGGTTTGTTTCACGGGTATTGTTGGAGATGTAACTTAAAAACAATGCCACTTTTAATCCATAGCCACTAAAAGCAATATTTCGTCACTAAAAGGGGGGTCGAAACTACCAGTTTTAGTGGAAAATTCACTGAGTTGGCAACACTGCGACTCTTACTAACAATATGGATCATTGGACTGAAACAAAAGCTTCTTATTATTATTATTGTAAGTGGTCTTCTTGGAAATCTCTTTCAAGACAAAAGTAAAAATCTGAGTGACACTAGACATATTATGTACAAATAAGAATTAATTGTCATTAATTTGCTAATTGCAAATTATTGCTAAAAAATTGGGGAGCTCGATGGCGCAGCGGCTAGCGCGTTTGGCTTGCGATCTTGTCCGCTAAGCAACTTTAGCAAAGCCGGGTCGCTAGATGAGTGACCAATTTAAAAATGCGTGCGAGCTCCTCCGTGCTTCAGAAGGCACGTTAAGCCGTTGGTCCCGGTTGTTGTCGCAAGATGGCAGTCGTTAAAACCCAACAACCCGCATTGGGCCAGCGTGGTGGGGTTATGGCCCAATATCCCCACATGCTATTGTCCACGTGGGAGGACTGTGCCCAGCAGTGGGATGTTTATAGGCTGATGATGATGATGATGAATTTGTTAACAAACTCTTTACCGAATTTGACCGTAGTATAAGTAAGGGATAGTATGTAGTCTACACACATAATACAATACTCGGAAGTTAATAATTAAATTGTTCATTTTGTATTACAAATTATAATTGCTGTACTTCTAAAAACATCTTATAAACACACTTAAATTTTAATCTTCGCAATCAGAGTACAAGTTCTATTCTACATTCCATGACATTTAGGGATGAATTACATTAGACCGGGCCGTGTCAAACCTCCCATCGGGATCTCTACTGTGTGTGTTGACAAAGTGCTTTTCACATATGATGTCATCAGGATCTGGAATCGGCGGCAAAGGAGACTCTTCTGATTCCCAGAATTTAGTTATAGTACCTAAGTTGTAACCTAGACTCAGTGGTAAGTAGGCTAATATTTTGATACTCAGTTGTAGTCTCTGGGGTCGAACCTATAATGACCCAACCAAAGATGGTTGAATGAGCTGTAGGTAAACCATTACCTAATTTTATCTTTGGACCGCTAAAAATGTCACTGAAAAGATTAACACCCAAAAGTAGATTGATTTTACCCGGAATGTTGAAAGTCTTATCAGCAAGCTGAAGGTCGCTACATTTCTCTGGCACAATCGGATTGACCATTGCTGCAAGATGATATCCCGTGATGCGCTTAAGTACAATGGCTTCAGTGGACAAACCAGGAACGAAATCGTCTGTGAGAGACAAGATTGAACAATCTACCCTTCCATGGGTAGCTTGCCGGTGTTCACCGACACCGAACAGATCACAGGACTTACGACGTCGCAGTCGAAGTTGCTGTGCTAAAGATTCAGTTATAAGAGATGATTGAGCACCAGGATCTACTAACGCACGAACGACATGTACCTGACCATCAACATCCTGGACTCCAACAAGAGCAGTACCTAAGAGGCCGGTAGATAATGGTTCTACGTTAAGTAACACCTGTTTCGAAGAGGAGGGTTCAGGCTTCACAAAGGAATCCGCTGCTTTAAATTATGTAATTTTGTATGATGACGTTTCTTGCATACTTGACAACAACGCTTAGATAAACATTGTGAAATACTATGTGGCCTTAAACAAATGTAACAAAGTCTTTTTTCAGTTAAAAATTATTTCTTATCTTTTAGCTTCTCAAACTCTAAACATTGATAGATTGCATGATCACCACTACAATAATAACAAGTTGTTTTAGTTACATGTAAGGTGGACGCATGAGGAATTAACGCTTTGGGATTATTGTTTACGCATGTGAAATTAGTTGCTTCTAAAACCCTTAAATTGTGTTCTAAAAATGTCAACAAGTTACTAAAGCGCGGTATCTCATTTTGCTGTAAAGTAAACTCAAATTTAGTTCTTAAGTCCAACGGTAACTTTTTAGATATTATATGATATAAAAGAAAACTCCAAGAATTGACATCAAATCCAAGAGTAATTAATGCCTGTGTGTTTTCTTTTAAAGTGTTGACAAATCGTTTTAAATTCTTTAAGTTGGAACATGAAACTGAAAGTAACAAATGTAAATGATTGTCGGCTATCAAGCGCTTATTTTCATAACGCTCTTGTAAGAGATTATAGGCCACACCATAGTTTTCACTAGTTATGCTTAAATGTTTAATTAAGTTAAGAGGTTCTTGTTCTAAAACACTCAATAAATAATGGAATTTTTATATTAAAGATATTTCATTGTTTTGATGAATTAAACTGTCAAAGATTGATTTAAAGTTGGGCCATTCAGTGTGAAATGTGTTAATGCAAGTTTAGGTAAATGAAAACGACTTGATTCACAGCTAGACTTGAAACTACCTCTTGTGTCACAGGAGCATTAGTTGTTTTGGAATCCAATACACCTAAGTCAGACCAAATACTTTGAATTGAGTAATATTTCTCGTAAAACGTTGTAAAGCAAGATTCTATAGTTCCTCTCTGTGCTTCGGGCTGTGAAGCAGCAATTAACAACGTAAAATTAGTATCAAACTGTTCACGCATCTGATTTAGATCAATGGAACAAACAAGAAATTTACTCAATTCCTGCGGTGTTGTAGGAATAGTTTGCACAAGCACTGTAGCCAGCTTATAAAGTTCGCATACGAAATCATAAGCCATGTTAAATTTAACAGTGGCTATTTTCAATTCATTCGCCATAATTGATAAGTTATTTTATTTTTACACAGGTAAAAACAAGCAAAACAAACAATCACTAGAGGTTATTATTTATTGTCAGTTGACAGATGACTGACACTTGACAGCTGACAGATTAATTAAACGATGTGATTGAACCAAAGACCTAACATTGAACGATGGAATATGCTTTCAGTGTTGCTAGTATGCGAAATTGAAATCCCCAAGATAATTTCTCTCTCTTCTAAAAGACTCAAAGGCCCTGGTCGCGTAGGCAGGCTAGATCGGAAGTGAATATGACCGACACGACACGACGAGATTATTGGTTTACCCCCATAGGATCGAGGATAAAAAATGATGAGGGTAGTAGAAGTTAGGTTAGGGACGTAGCATCGGTACAAGTCTAAATCGATTGATAGCGATGTGAAAATAATTGAATATGATTGATCTAAATCTACCAAGTGTAATAATATGAAACAAATACAGAAACAAAAAAGGGCATGCCCGGACGGAACACAACCCGGTCTAATATAAATACAAAATGTATGTAACATTTCAAATCAGTGCCCCGTCCGGGCCACGCACAAGGCACACCTCGGACACGGCCCGGTCTAATATAAAATTCATCCAATAAGCTTTTGCCTGCCGCTCTCTGATCACATATAAAAACTCGGTAAGTACACAATCAACACGCTCAAAACTTCTGCACAAAAAGAATACCTAATGAAATGTTTAGGTACACATTTCGATTAAAAGTGTGCAAGCTAAATGTCAGCATGACGAAGTGTTCCTTCAAAAATTGCTATTCAACCAAAATACATATACGTCAAATGTATATGTCAAAGCTGAAACTATTCTATTTTTATCCTTTTTATGCAGTGGCGGTTTCCATTTGGATTTCGCCAATATCCAGTTTTTGGGTCAGTTGTTTGTTTCTACAGACTCATAGCTTGTATCGGTTTCTCACCAATGTACGAGTACAGAGGTGGTGAGATATTAAATTTTGAGGCTGTAGATCCAGCTGATGATCTGTATTCGACTATTCTATTAAATAGACTAAGTACTTTTTTATTGTTTTTGTTATTTTTATCATGTTTTCTTTTATTTCTTAAATTATTTTCCATAAACAGTTAGCTCCATAATACAACCAAAATACTTGTTAACAACTAAAACCGGAGTAGCGGGGGCACTGGTGACCTGTAAAACCGGTTTTATAATAAAACCTTTCTCAGGCTCCAGTCTCTCACATAACGGTACCTAATCATATTGTTACAAATTTTGTCAAATATAAGGAGACTGCTAGAAACCGCAAGAAACTTCAAGGGCAGGTCAAGTCAAGTGTTTAAAACTTGACAGAAATGACAAAAAAAGAAATTCGTGCTTTTTTCATTTTTAAATATTAAATAATTCATTTTGCGAATTTTAATTGGATAGTCTTTTGAGTATCTAATTTATTTTAAAGCAATAACATAAGAAAAGTACACACATTTCGTAATAGGAAAATAAATGGGGTCTCATTGCAGACTAACGTAGGTACTTATCGCTCGGCAGACGCGGACGGGTCAACAGACGGTTGGGTCAACGACCGGCCGCTGCCCGCACGTTGTAAATAATCGTTTTTTTTTAATTTTCATATTATTTTTCTTATGTTATTGCTTAAAATAAATTAGATACTTACTCAAAGACAATCTAATTAAAATTCACAAAATGAATAAGTATTTAATTAAAAATGAAAAAAGCCCAAATTTCTTTTTTGTCATTTTTGTCATGTAGGTCATTTTTATCATAAAGCACTTGACCTGACCAGCCCTTGAGCTTTCTTGCGGTTTCTAGCAGTCGCGTTATTTGTACCACCTTTATGTGAAAGAGAAATAAAAGACTTCTTATCTTATCTTATTTAGAATTGATTTAGTGTAGTGTAGTATCTGGCTTTTATATGTGATCGAAGATTCAATTCCATATTCTGTGGTCTGGTATCAATTTTCTATTGTCAAACGCACAATAACGAATAGACAGGGAGCGATGGCCACTTGTCTAGTTTTTGTCACGCGATCACACTCACTCTGCACTCCAACTCCGATTAAAATCCCCAACAGTTACGCAACACAGTTCAAATGTATTCTATCGCCTCTTCTTGTGGCCTTTGGTGGGGCCTTTGACGAAGCACCAGTCGACGGAGATTGCCTGCCCCAATATGTCAGCTCCGTTCAGGGCTTCGCGGGCGCTCTGAAAGAAAAAAAAATACATACAAACATACAGTCAAGGAGGTTCCCGGTCGACCACTTTCGGCGATATTCGCTTGCACCGCCATTCCGGCCGCGCGTACGTACAGTAGCGTGCGCGTAGATAGAGTGCAAGCTTCGAACAACAATACAACTAGATGTCAGCTCGGCGCTAATAATGTGTCTCGGTAAATAAGAGCACACTTGAGAAGTGAGCTCTTATTTTCTCGCAAGGCTTAACAGGAAAAAGTACTTTATTTGTTGCCCCTTAGGTTGATTTCACCACTAAATGTTATTAGCGTCTTTTCTATTTTAAGTGACAGGAGTAATTTATTGCTTTGAAAAAGTATTTATTCACGTGGACCGAATTTAGCTTTGATTTTGTACGTGACGCATTATCTAGTTGGTATTGTTGATCGAAGTGTGCAAGCGAATATAGCCGAAAAGTGGTCGCCCGGGAACTTCCTCTACTGTATCACAGAATAACGAAACGTCAAGCAGTAAGTAGATATGTATTAGCTTACAAAAATTAATCATGTTAGGTCCCGTTAAAACAGTTTTAATGCAATGCAACGCGATAGTTTAAAGTCTTATCAGGTACGGTACGTAGATTTACAACTATTATTCCCATGGGGTTAGTCAGAGACTAGGCATTGAGGACCGCAGAAGCAGTCCACTGCCGCACTCCATGTTTCACCAAATCACAACTGCATATATGCTCAGCGTGATAGGCAGAGACGCTCTATGCTGTTAAATGTATGTCCGTTGGTCACGGCGATATATGAGATGACTACTAGAAACCGCAAGAAACTTCAAGGGCTGGTCAGGTCAAGTGTTTTATAAGTACATGACAAAAATGACAAAAAAGGAATCCGTGTTTTTTCGTAGGTACTTATCGCCCAGCTGACGGGGGCAACGGCCGGCCGGCCGGCCATCTGTTGACCCGTCAACGTAGGTACTTATCGCCTAGCTGACGCAGACGGGTCAACAAACTACCGTATGCTTTAAAATAAATTAGATAATCAAAGACTATCCAATTAAAATTCACAAAATTAATTATTTTTATTACAATGAAAAAAACACGAAATACCTTTTTTGTCCTTTGTGACATGTATAAAACACTTGACCTGACCAGCCCTTGAAGTTTCTTGCGGTTTCTAGCAGTCACCTTATATACGTTACACTAGATAGGCCCTTCCGAACACGTACTATGTTCCACTCATCTGCGGAGTCGACTCGGCACCTTGCTTTAGTGTGGTTTTTGACATTCGCGCGTGTGGAACGGCGAAAATATTTTTTTTTTCTTTTCAAAGTGTACACCTAGACGTTTACTACAATTAAGTTGTCAAGTAAGTGATATTAATTGTTATTCAAGTCATTATTATGTAGTTATATCGTATTATTAGAATAGAAAATATATTTTTTCAATTATTGTTATTGACAATCTATTTGGGACGCCATCTTGATACACACTACGTTGTCTTTGACCGATATGGCGCTGCGCCGCTGCAATGTCTGTCTGTTGATTAGACAACTTTAGGTCTCTCATTCCAGAATTTGAACAAATGGTTTGTATGAACTTTCTTTTCTATACTTCTAGGTCAATGGTTGGTCATGATAATGGTAAAAACATATATTACGTACCGCAGCTTGCTTGTAAGTCTCATACTCAACGAGGGCATATCCTTTCAGAAAACCAGTGCGCCGGTCCAAGTTCAAATGGATATTCTTGATTTCACCAAACTCAGAGAACTGATTCTGGAAATTAGATAATAAGAAAACATAGGTTAAATTAATTAATTAATTTATATCCTGACTAATATTATTACAACTAACATTGTGTATAATAATAAATAATAAAATTTTCGTAAAATCAAACTTGGGTTTTATGGCAGTTGAGCTAATAAACTATGTGATTATGATTTTATAGGAATTATTATTGTAAAACACGGTCGTAATGTGCATTTATGAAATTTTAGAGGTAATTCAGGTTTTTTTTCTATCAAGCCAAAAATGTTTCCAATTATGTTTTGGCTTCATTCATCCCCTCACACATAAGCTCTGTAATACACATTGAAAGTTTCAGTGCGAAATATCTAACATATTTTGAATAACAGCTAATAGAATACTGCCAATATTTCCGTTTTTACCGCCTAAGGCAGGGGCCTGCTGTTAAGAGCGTTGTAACATTTTTCCGCGCTCGGTGTTTAGGTTTTTACCGCTCGACACCGCGACACGGAGTGAGTGTGTGTGAGTTTTGCCTCACGCGTACGGCACACAGTTGCGACCTGGGACGACTGAACGATCTTGATCTACACAGAGCACGGAATCACCGCGCGCCCGGGCAATAGCGGGCGCGTAGCGGGCGCGCGGCAAATCCGTGCTCTGTGATCCTGTAGCTATGGCGTACCTATATTTTAATAAGTAAAAAACTAAAGTTTACGAAGAAAATAAAAATACTGTCCACAATATATTATTTATGTAGGTATTTAAATTAAATTTATACAATAAAATTTTGTTATAATTAACAGAGTCGGTAGGTACCTAGGTACTTATTAAAATAAACTAGTTTTTCCCGACAACGGCGAAGCAAAAAGGGAGATTATGATCTTGACCGATAATAGATATGTATGTATGTATGTTCGTGCATCTGTTTTCTCACAACTTCTAAACTACTAATCATAATTTGGCAAAATGAGGATACCTACCTACGTTGGAAGTACCTAAATCACTGGTTAAAGGCTATAACGTTACATTAAATCGAATATGGCGCCCTCTGAGACATGAAGTAGAAACTAAAAAAAATGTTGCGGTGTTTGATATCAAATGAGCACATGAGGCTTTATGAGCACATTCTAAAAATAAACATAAGTAGCGGTTGCTTACGGCTTTATTGGCCACAATTGGACATGTATGTATCTTTGTGCATCACTTCAGAACGGCTGTACCTATTTGGCTAATTCGGAACAACAACAAACAGCAACGCGTCTGCATTTATAAAATGATGACGCGCCTCTGGCTTGCTCTGACGTGACTCTCTCACCTAACTAGATACTATGTAAGGCAGTTATAATATTAAATTTTTTAGTACGAAATTTAAAATTGTTTGTTAGGACACCATTTTTCATAAGTTTTTAATTGTTAATTAAGTTCGTTTGGCCTGCCATGTAAATTATAAATCTATGGTACCAAAACAAAACAAACTAAAACATGTACAGAACTATAAATTTAATAATACAGGAAAGAAAAAAAATAAGCCGAAAATATATTTCAAGTACATAAACGATGTCATATTTAGTTGTCTAAAAGATTACTTACTGTTTTCTAAGGCTTATACAATGAAATGAAAGCACTACACAATGAAATGAAACACTTTTTACGGATTAACTCAAGTTTAGTTTTACTACATTACATAGTTTTATTTTTAGTAATATAAGTTATAAGTTATTTGCCTACCGTCAATCATAATCATAATCGGTTAAATATAAAAATGATTGACGGTCGTTACGAAACTGAAAAACTATGTTACGTAGTAAAATTAAACGCGTGTTAATCCATAAAATGTTTATGTAGTGTTTTTTGATGCTGTATAAATTTATTTCTATTATATTCTAAAAAGAGTTTCATTTCAATAAAAGATTACTAAAAAAAAATGAAAAGAGTTGTCAATATTCAACCTCGTTTTTTCTTTTTTAATTAACTTGTTCTCTTTAGCTTTCACGCACGGTATTATGAAACCAGGGGGTAATTATCTAACTTCAACACCCATCGCAATACCTTTTAAGTACAAGTGTACATTGCTTTGCTAGTTTGCTTATTACTAAATAATTTTTAAAATAATCAAATTAGCGAAACTATGTACTTCTACTTGAAAGGTATTGCTATAGGTGTTGAAATTAGTCAGTTAGCCTATGGTTCGACGTCAGATTAGCGACGGTTTTGTATGAGAAGCGATCTATATCGCGTAGTTAGATAGTTAGTATACAGACAGACAGTAACTACTTGTTATACATTGGCAAAAGAGCTATCTTTAAGAATACTAAAATAATTTAAATGTAAAAAAAGTTTAAAAACATAAACCCGACTACGGAAATAATGCATATGAAAAGTACGAAACAAGGGAGTAGCATAGTGATGTTCAGAGACTATAATCGTGGTCGCATGCCACTTTAAGCAATCCTTAGGGAAGGTAGCATGCGATGACGGCTATATTCTGACATCCCTTTATTTTTTTTTTATTTCGTACTTTTCAGTGACATTTTTTCCGTCGTCAAATTTTAGTATTTAAGCCTATTTCTATTTGTTTATTTGTATAAGTACCGACTTAATTAAAGATTTATAAAACTATAAAATTATGTAGTTCAGAAGTTCCTATAACCACCTTCATAATCAGACCCTGGGTGGTGCCGCACCACACAAGGTTATGGTTTTAGTCAAGATAAATCAAACAAGCCCAAACACGGCGGAGTTATATTGTTTCATTGCAGAGTCCCTATGACTGCATCATCATATCAGCTCCATGGTGCCATAATATTGTATTGTCATCGAAGTTACGTAGGTATACTAAATTTCAGCTCGATCAGTTCCCGAGAAGGGGTCCAAATCTTCTTTGCAAGATTTGACCCAAACGCACATAAGTAGATACCACAGAAATATATCTTGATATACATATAGTAGATACACATATATGACAGTTCGTAGTTCCTATTCCTAAAGACTTGAGGAGTTCGATGGCGCAGCGGCTAGCGCGTTCGGTTTGCGATCTTGCTCGCTAAGCAACTTTCGCAATGCCGGGTCGCTGGATGGGTGACCAAATTAAAAACATCTCGAGCTCCTCCGTGTTTCGGAAGATGACAGTCGTTAAACCCACCAACCCGGGCCAGCGTGGTGGGTTATGGCCCAATATCCCCACGTGCACGTGGGAGGCCTGTGCCCAGCAGTGGGACGTTTATAGGCTGATGATGATGATGATGATGATTCCTAAAGACATAAGAGTTAATAGCTGTCGAAAGTGTGTATCTACTTTTGTTGCTGACTGTACATACAAACATTGCAAGTTAAATAAAAGCTTTTAATAATAAAAAGTTTGTAGAGAAAATAGTTATAAGATCCAATATTCATCAAAATGTTGCATAAATGAACAACCTAATTCAGATTCACAAATAAAATATTTACGGATCAAAATTATTTCGTCGCACTATATACCTAGTACGTACGAGCGCCTGAGCGCGACTGATTGAGGCCGTGCGATCGCCCCGATTATATGCTAACTTTGAACAATTATCTCATAAAAGATTGAGGGATAATTTTGATTTTTTACACATTTATAGTACAATCTTTCTTCTTACGTATAAAATTATTTATGTTGCCTAATGACTTCTAGATTATGAGATATAACTTGTTTTCTTGTGGTAAATTTCTCGGTTTTTCACTTTCTTAAACGTGATAAAATTACAAGTTAATGAAACAAAAATTGAAATTTTCTTAATACATTTTCAATTTAAGGATATGTTCCTTTTAATGTATATTTTTTACGTTCTTATTTAGTAATAATAATTGGTGTAAAATGACTTCAAAGTTGAGCCTTCGTGCGTAATCTGGAAATCGCGCCTTCTAAATCTGCTGTTTTCATAGTAAATTATCCAATTAAATCGAGTTTTGGTTAATAGAGTTACAATAAAAATACATGATTATTCCAATTATTAAAGTTAAGAGAAGCTAAAGCAATAAATTATATGACTAAAATCACTTCAAAAACACCCAAGTTCTCAATTTACGTACGAAAAATGTTACAACGCTCTTAAGGGTAACACAACCGAAGCCATGGGCAAAAGCTAGTATAAAGTAACTGCTTTTCTGTAGTTAAGGGCAACTGGTAGTCTAAATAATCTTTTAGAAATTAAATGCTCTGTATTATTTAAAAGTGCTTTTGTATTTTACCTGTATATCTTCTTCCTGAGCCTCCTCATGAACATTGCTGACAAATAGAATCCATCCTTCGACAGATCTCTGTGGGCCGGGAGTACTGCCGTCTCCCTCTGGTGCTAAGCTATCATATCTGCATGAATAATAAGGAACATATTATAATGAGTTCCACCCGAGTTCTTTTGTGGCAACATGTATTATGAATTATGAGACTCCATTTTAAATTAAATTACTTAAAATAAATGGTACCCCTATAATGAGTTAACCACAAACACGTTAATGATAATGATATTCAGATATACTAGTATTAATTAACAATTTAAATATCAACAATTTACAATAAGAAACTAACACCCGTATTCACAAACATTACTTGTCTAAGCAAAGTAGAAATGCTATGCGAAATAAGACATTTCTCAGTGCATTTCGTATGACAAGCCTGGCTACTTTAGCTATGCGTTATTTTAAGGGACTCATAGCGCCGGTGGCCACTCAAGTACGGTTTATGAATAGGTTTTTGAGACCCTGTGTGTCTGAGCACACTGTGAGACCCCATAGTAATGGTTGTGAATACGGGTGTGAAGCTAAGAAAAATGTCACAAAGCTAGGCACAGAGGACCAACTTCTACACCTATTGCAATACCTTTCAAGTACAAGCATGTTGCTACATAGCAACTTGCTATGCTAGTTTGCTAATTTAAAACCAATTTTAAATAATTCAACTAGCGAGGCAATTTACTTCTACTTGAAAGGTGTTACGATAGATGTTGAAGTTATACAATAAGCTCCCAGGCCTTCTTACACAATGCAGGTTGGCTGATTCATAATATACTGTTGTGACAATGCAATAAGGTTAATCTAATAGCTACCTTCCTCTACTGCCTCTTTCAGAAACGCCTCCACCACCTCCTTCATTGCCAAAACCGCGGCCTTTGCGTTTTCGCGCCTTTTCTTTGAGTCTGGCGATCCCCTCTAAAAACAACAAATAGAACGAATATAAAATATTATATCACATAAACGAACAACAATTACGTTAAACAGGATTAAGAAATACTAATTTACATAAGAAATGGGCTATGCATGCATTTAGCATAACCTTTAAATGTTAGAATATAATTAGAATTTGTATTGTTTTCTTTAGCACCGACAGTAAATATTAGTTACCTACATAATTATTAGTTTATAGCGAACGGCAATACAATAGCGGGTTCAATAACCGCTTAAAAATTAGAATGAAATAAGAAACAAATACTGACGTTCACCGTCTTCGTCGACCTCGAATTCCTCCGAATTTTCAATGTCCAAAACGTCCGCCATTGTTTCGCTTACTAAATATATTTATTAAAATGGAGATTCCAATTAGACAAAACAGACTAGTTATTTATTTACATCAAAATCCGAGAACTTTGATTTCAAGCAAACAGAAAAGAAACATCCGCGGCGTGTCAAGCCAAATGAGACAGAGACAGATGTCATTGTCAATTTGACAGATAAACATTTTTTTTTATTTTTATATATTTGTTCCATGAAGGAACAGGCTAAGGTCTGAGCCATACTGCCTAGTCATTAGTTTTTTATTTGTTTTTTCCCTTGATGATAATGAGTGATGATTAAGATGAATGATAAATGATGTTCCCCAAACCCCTTGAGTCCTCAGTAAAGATGTGGGACTTTACTGAGGTCTCACGCGGACTACTTGAGAGAATTTGAAAAGTGACGTTGCACTGTTTTGTTTCATTTGCCAACACTCATGCACGTTCACAAACACTTAACGGTTAATAATCCACTATTATTTCACATTAATGTTTGAAAAAACACAAACTTTGGAAAATAAAACAAAACTGAAGACATGACGCTTCACTTTCCCGCCAAGAAGTCCTTCTTTTTACTTTAGTATAGGCAAAATGATTTGGCTCCATACAGCCTTGTACATAATATTCATCGCTCCCATTTTCCGGAGGGTTAGCCAGAGAGCAGAGACTTAAGATTATAAAGAAGAATACTGCAGCACCCCTCTTTCTTTTCCTTTTATTTCCTGCCATCTTCCTTGGCTTAAGCTACCAACCTGCCACACTTCTTTAACTTCGTTTACTTTTGTACATTCTTTATAGATACTTTATTTCTCTGAGTAGATGATCGTCGGTTTAGTTCTCGGACCAATTTGGTCCGAGGTTTAGTTAGTTAGAAGCTAAGGTTAGAAGGTACTCGGTTAGAAACACAGACGTATAATACGTCTGTGGTTAAAAACGTCTTGATCTACTCAAAATAATTAGAGCACAGACGTTTATATGAAGTATACGTCTGTGAATTAGAGTAATATCATAGAATAATAATACTATTATTCTGAGAGCGCAACTGTCGCGCTGCAGCCGCGCTACTTATATATGTATGGATACCCAGTCACGCTACTGCAGCGCTACTTAGAAGCGCTGCAGTCGCGCGACTCAAACGTCTATATGTGAAAGCGCTCTTACTCAGAACAATGAAGGTATTTTATAAAGATTTTTATCACAGACTAAAGACTTACAACTGAAGATCGAACCATGAAGATGATTGGACAGATTACCTGTCAAAGGAACCAGAATTTTAATAAAAATACTTATTTTAGAAAATATTTTAAAAATTTATAATGAGTGTTTATAACGATAAGGATTCTAAAGAACATAGCATTAAAACAGCTATTTCTATGGATTGGAAAGTGAAATCTCCTATTGGTACACCACGATCAATATCACCATCTAGTAGGATTGGTGAATCAATTTTTAATAACTACCTTGATCTTGTAAACTCTAAATCTAATATATCAACTGAGGCAAAGCAAAATGAGCCCCCTGAAAGACCATTTGATTTTTTTGACGATGAAGAATTTGCGTTTGGAATCAACCTGCTTAATAACAATGTTGCATGTGTGGGGGACAACTTAACCAAGCTAATTCAAATGGGTAAGTAAAGTTTGCTAGGTGATATCTAAAATCATTCATTATTGTATTTTATAGCTACTTACTTACATACTTACTTTAATAAAAGGCTTAAAGCCTTTTTCGCACAGGGCGAGTAATTTTGTCGAGTAGTGATACATCGTTACGCTATTTTGCTTAAAATAAACGAATAATCTAGAAAAACTAGCGAAGCGATATACTCGTTCGCACATTGACTAAAGTGAGTACGATTGGCTCCCACATGCCAAAAGCAGCTCAGAAGTAGGTCGGGCAGAAGCATAAGATACACTATCTACAGTTTCAATGCTGGCCTGCATTAGCCGCGTCCAGACCGGCCGAGCACGGCTCGCGAGCCACGTTCGGACTTCCTGCTCGCGAGCCGTGGCACCACCGAGGCAAATTTGAAAGGGCCTCGCGAGCTAAGGTGAGCCAGTTTGAGCATTTAGTTTCTCTCCTATGAAGAAACCGTCCATACCGCGCGAGCAGCTCAGACTGAAGCGCCTTTCAGCATCGGCAAAAACCGACAACGTAAGGCTCGCGGTCGCGCGTCCGCCGCTCGGCCGCGAGCCATACGTTGCTTAGTAGAGGCAACGTGTGTCCGAGGCAGCCTCAGCGACGTCCACACCTGCCAAGGCATTGAGTGCCGGCTCGCGAGGCGAGGCTGCCTCGCGAGCCGTGCTCGGCCGGTGTGGACACGGTTAATGACTGTTTAACAACAACACCCGGTGTTACAAGGTGTATCGGCCTTAGTGATACTATTTTCATTGAAAGCAAGCCCTGCTAATAGGTTATGGGCCTAGACGTGATCTGGTGTGATATCTGAGCGGAGAAGTATCTGATCTCAATTTCAAATAATTATGGAACAAGCTGTTGTAAAGAGTATAGAGAGATTGGCAGGCCAAGCTAATTATGGTACATGGGCTTTTGCTATGGAAATGTTCCTGACCGATCTCGATTTGTGGGAATGCGTGAACGAAAATTTCGTGGCAGAATCGGTGGAGGCTACAAGGAAGGATGCCAAAGCTCGGAGTAAGATCTGCCTCATGTGCAAGGAAAACATTTATCCCATGATCATGCATCTCAAGACAGCGAGAGATACTTGGCAAGCGTTGCAAAAATCATATGCTGACGGCGGGTTACTGCGACGGCTATATCTGTTGCGGAAATTATTCAACGTCAAATTGACAATGTTTTCATCAATGGTGGAATATCTTAATGACATCCTGTCAACCAGCCAGTCATTACTCAGTATTAAGGCAGGTCTGGATCATGAATTTGTTGGAATTATTATGTTGGCCGGTTTAACAGATCAATACAATCCTCAGGTGATGACATTGGAGCATTCAGCTATGAAAATAACGACAGAGTCTGTGCAGGCAGCGTTGCTCAAAGAAAGCTTGAGGAAAACCAGCACAACGAACACAACTGAAGATGACTCGGCATCAACACTGATGTCAAAGTCCAAGAAGGGTGTTATATGCCATTTTTGTAAATTGAAAGGACATTATAATTGGCAGTGCCAACGTTGTAAGACGGGAGACAAGTCTGAAGACAGTAAGGAGACCTCGGGTCTAATGGCTGCTCTATCTGTGACGGTTGGTAAGAGACATTGTGTCGTAGATTCCGGAGCTACATCACACATGACGTCTGACGTGCATATTCTTGAAGATAGACAGTACATTAGTTCTAAGCTAGTGACGACCGCGAATAATGATAAAATTGTCTCTAGTGAACAAGGTTTAATAATAATCATAAAGTTTTTTTGTAACAACTTGGACAGACTTGCGTTTAAGATGCGCTGCTTTAGACCTTCTATAGTCCATTGGTAGGATCATAGGATGGCCTTAAAGTAGAGGCTGGTGGAGATCGATAGACATCTTTTGGCTGTTGATGACGTATAGTATAACAGTGGAACGCGTGGATGGACCTTGATGGACATCTTAGTAGGTACATAGATATATTAACTTTTCTGTAAATTCTAGCAGTTTTTAAATAAATAAATAAATTAGTACCTAACAGGTATTTATTATTATTATGAAAAAACGGGATTTTTACCATGTTTAAGTTGTAGATTTTGAGTCGGGGACTTAAAAATCTACAACTCAAACAATCGTAAAAATCCCGTTTTTCATAAAAATAATTATAGTGACTATGAACGTTTAACGTGAACTTCATATTCTTTTTAGAAGGGTTTGTAAAACCGCAGTTCCACATTCGCGCGAGTCGCGAGTCGAATGGCGAAGCGAGGTGCGTGCGCGATTGTGTGAACGCACACTCGTGCGCTCGGTCGTCACTCGCCTCGCGACTCGTCTCGCCGCTCGTGACGCTCCCGTTCGGAGCGGTTTTTTCTACGCGAGTCAAAGGGCACGAGTGACGAGGCGAACTTAGTGTTTACAAATTCGCTCTCTCGCTCATTGTATTTTTATTGTTGATCAATCAACATATACTGTTTATTAAAAATGGATTAAAGTAACGACAGGGTTCTAACGGTTTGGGAACTTTATCAAGCTCAACCAGTTATTTTGTTTGGTTTCCAAAACATGATCGACACAAAAATAAACAAAAAATTATTTATTAATAATCATTGACACGCGGATGCTGCTAAAACGTAGACGTCGTCCATTCTTGCAAGTTGAAGTAGAAAAGAATACACGCGAATGTGTAATCAGTCACTCGTCTCAGTTTAAGGAAGGCGAATGTTTCGTCGAACATATCGTCGAATGTCGAAGCAAGTAGCGAGCACGCATGTGGAACTGTAGTATTAGATATAAACATAATTCTACTGTGGTCTGAATCAAATAAGTGATTATTCATCTTTCAACCGGATTTAGCTATTAATGCTTTTAAGAGCTGGCTGCATGAGATAGATCCCTTCGTTTCTCCATACGTGAAAAACAAACTGAAAGAAACCAAAATGACAGTTGATAGATAAATGTCAATAATGTCAAGACTTCTTGGCGGGAAAGTGTAGCGTCATGTCTGCAGTTTGTAGATAGGGACAGGAACTATTGTTCTATAGCTACAACAGGTTATATAAATATTATCATTTTCGACATAACATTATGAGATCTATATTTGTCTCTTTTCATCTAATCGGTAACGCCGTTTGATCAAAGAGATAGATATATTTAATGTTTTCTAGTTTCTGGCAATGTTTTTGCATGACGTCAAAATTAGGATTATTTTTTTTTTATTTTTTTATTTTTTTTTTTCACGATTTTAGGCGCGCGTGCCACCTCCGCCATTTTATTTAGCACCACTCACATTCACATCACACTAGTCTTTGGTAGGTCTTTTTAAACTGCATAAAAGTAGTGATGAGGCAAGCACGGCTGATAACGATAAACAATACTAAATACAATGTATTACATTGTGCAAACTAATAACTTTGGAGCATCTAATACGTTTGTGATAAATAATAATTCACGATGTTTAACTAACTGCTCTAATTCATATAATTACTAAAAATTTTTAGGTTAAGTACATATTATTATAGTTTACCTAGTAATGAAGCAATGAAAAAGAAGGGGCTTGATATAATTGGGACGGAAAATATTATTCCATGTTTAAAATTTGCCCGCACTGAAAAGAGCAAGTTCAGCTCACTGAATGCAAGTATCGATTTACTTCTAAGCCTGCTCTGGTAACAAGCCTGCAACCTTAGAATAATAACGCTATAGAAACCAAGTTCGCGCGCCTATTTTGAAGCACATTAATTGGAGCCAGAAATGGCACCAAACGCCGGACCGCTCCGTAGTGTTCAATGTCACAGCGCGCCGAACGTGTCTCGCGAAAACAAAAAAAAAATGACGGTTTGTGCAGTTAAATTGTGTCACAACACATCTGAAAAACAAAAGAAGTGTAATAACATCACTTTTCACAGGTAAGCTTTCAGTATTTCATAGTATCTTGTAGTTAATTAGGTCAAAATATAAACGTACTGCAGTGTGATTCTCTAAGTTAAAGCCTCGGTAGCAGCGGCCTGCGCAGTGCTGTCTCTTTCATATTCATAGAATTGGAAAGAGACGGCAGATCACGGCCATGCGCGCACGTCACGCGTGTGTGAATCGGTTTAGTTAGTGCTTCATTTTTGACAGAGCGCTTGTATGAAGACTATCTTTCTATAGCGTTATTATTCTAAGCCTGCAACTTAGTAAATCGAAACTAGTATTCATTAGGCCTAACGTGCTCTTTGGTGTATTTTACAATTACTACGATTCTTAACTAAGACGGTTCTCACATTATCCCGCACTGCGCTATGGAGAGCAGGGGGTCGATAACGCTAAATAATCTCAACCAAAACAACAACCGCAGCCATTCTGCCGACTTTGTTAGCGCGATCGCGTGTTTCAAACGCGATAGCACTACTAACGGCTGAGGTTCAGTTGTCGATCGCTGGAGGTCGAGTTGTCGTAGCCGATCCAGCTTCTACGCCTCGAGACGCGTTTTCCCTAAAAAGAAGTACACACGGTGTCAGATCAACCTAACCAAAACTGTCAAATTTCTACAATCAATTTTGAACTTTATCGTTTGTTGCTAAGGATCAATATTTATTGAAGAAATTTGACAGTTTAGGGTAGGTTGATCTGACGCCGTGTGTACCTATTTACAAAGAACGTTACAGCCCCGCGCATAGCAGCAGATCTGCTCTCCGCAGTGTGACCAGATTTTATTTGACAAAACAATAACACAAAAACAAAGCCAAACCAAGTCATAGTCAACAAATTGTTAATAAGTAGACATCGGATTATATGCACTAACAAAGTGCCAAAATAGGAGAAATCTGCACTTCTGGTTTGGCAAGAGAAATTGCTTCCAAAATTTGATGGACAAAAAAGTTCTTTGACAAATTCTCAGTTGATGTGGCACAGAATGTAGCTACAGCAGACTTGTGCAATAATATAGTGCTATATGCCAGCTTGTCCTCTAGAAAGAGCTTTGCCAAGAATCTGGCTAAATCATTACCTGTAGGTACTTTAGGATCAATCCTATTATTATTGCACCACAAGATCCATCTCTTAATGGGTGCTTTATATGTACACAAGGTTGATTCTCGCCAGCTACGCTTCAACAAATCTTTCTCTTTTGTGGCCCAGTGGGATATTTGTTCAGTCCACCCCCAACTTTCCAAGCCAGAAGAGATAACTTGTCTACTTGTGGAGGGCATCTGCCCGTCGTCTGGTCTATTAGGGTCTTCCGCAGATCCTGTGTTGTTCAACTGAGCACCCCACCCCGCATCCGCTGCGTCGGTGATCAAGAAGTGTGTTACTTCTTTTTTGCGTAAGGTCATGGAACTGTGCTCTACAGCTTTTAGCCACCAGTTTAGGTCTTGGTGAACTGCCTGCGGCAATACTTTCTTTTCCCTTGGTCGGTTCTGAACCTTCTTAGAAAAGTTGCATTCTCCGACAGTGGAGTCGTCCTCTGGGGATGGTGAGAGTCGCAAAGTTCAGAAGGCCTAACAAACTCTGTGCCTCTTTTAGAGTACAAGTTAGATTCTTTGCCTTTATTTGAGAAATCAATGTTCTTATTTTCTGAACCTTCTTTAGAGGTAATGCCATTATGTTTTTGTGGGTATTCCAAACTATACCCAAGTATTCCAGTTCCTGAGTGGGCTCTAAAACAGACTTTGGGTAATTGACATGCCACCCTAAAGTCTCTAGCAATCTCAGTGTTTCCGCAACCTGAGTGACTAGAAGGGAACGGTCCTGGTGGACTAACAGGTAGTCGTCTAAGTAAACTAATAAACGGATTCCTCGGGCTCGAAGGGTTTCCGCAACCCAATTTGACACCGCTGAGAAAATCTGCGGTGCCGAAGATAGGCCAAATGGTAGAGCAGTCAGTTGTAGTATTTCCCCGTTGTATAACACTCGGAGGAAACGTCTGTGAGCCTCTGCAATAGGCAGCTGGAAATATGCGTTCTGAAGGTCTACCTTCACTAGCCAGTCGCAGTCCTGCAAAAAATCTACTACATCTGACTGAGATATCAGATGAAAGAGCCTTGTCGCTACATGTGTATTGAGACTTCGAAGATCGAATATAGGTCTCATTCCACCGTCTGATTTTTTCACTAAAAACATTCTTAAATGGAAGCCCGCATTCAGAAGTGGTGGTTGTTCTAATATATGTTTTGCTCTGAGATCCTCAATCATACTTGTCATTTGTGAAGTAACTTTTGTTGCAAATCTGATTTGAATGTCTTTGTAAGGGAACTGCAATGGGGGTTTTATTTTGAATGGAATTCTCCCTCTAGTTATAATTTTCAGAATAAACTGATTTGCACCTAGTTGTTTCCAAGTGTCGACATGGTCTTTCAGACATCCCCCTTTGAAGCTCCCTGTCTGACAGTCAATTCTGCTTAGAACTGGCATTGGACTGCTCAGGATAGTTGTTGCGACGAAAGGGCTTCTTAGAATTACTAAACTTTGGTTTTCTTTCAATTTTAGTATTATTTTTATGATAAGACTGTTTATTATGCTTTTTATAAGAACTACTCTCAAATGAATTATTTGGTTTCTTTTTTATCAAATAGGACGGGGTGTTTAACCATGCTTGTGAGCCGCCTAATGATTGAATAATCGGCTGGAGAGCTTCTCTACTAAACAAATATTCAGAACTAGGAGGTATGTTCTGTAAAGTTGATCTGAGATTAGGATTTCCTATTTCTTTTAGTATGCGATCACGTCTAAATTCAATGCATTCTGCTCTTTTACAGCATATAATTGAACAATCAAACAAACTTACCAAGTGCAGTTCGATTGAAATTATGCTCCTTGTTGTCTCGTCCGAAGATGATGGAAATACTACTTGTTAGTATCGAGTCTTAGCACTCGCCGACGCCACATAAGTTTAAAGTATCTGAAAATAAAATATTTCCGAACGCAGCCGCACGTCACTAGACTAGCCCGCGTTTTGAACTGTCATTTAGTTTTAAGTTGTGTATTTATTTATGAAACTGATTCTACAACCCCAGGGAATAGGTATCAAACCTGTGAGGGTGGGTGGGACTCATCATCTTCGGACGAGACAACAAGGAGCATAATTTCAATCGAACTGCACTTGGTAAGTTTGTTTGATTGTTCAATTATGCTCCTTGTTGTCTCGTCCTCTATGATGGAAATACTACTTGTTAGATGTTCAAAGTTCTGTTGTAGAGTTCTGTTGTAGAAAATTTAAATAAAAATTTAAAATTTTCAGAACTCAAGCAAGTGCGTACGATTAAAAATAATATAAGTTCGGACGATCGCAAATGTAAAAGGTCATACCAATATTCGGGAACGCGCCACCCTTCTGGTCGATTTATTGAATCCTCACCATATAAGGGCGATCAGTGTCACACAACATTAGGGCTGTCACACAACATTTCTAACCGCCTCTGTGGTCTAGTGGCTAAGCTACCTGTTTCAGACCCAGAGGTCCCGGGTTCGATTCCCAGCGGGGGGTACATCTTTGTGTGCTCGGTTTGGTTGGTGGTAGGGCTGTTAAGTCCGCCTGGCAAGCTACCACCATCTTATCTAAGTCTGTCGCCATAACAACGATGTTTATAGCATTGTTGTGTTCCGGCAGTTTGAGATAAGATAGCCAGTTCCTCAGTGGTTGAGGATTCCAGGTGAAGCGCGCTTCCACCTTCGGCCTTATCGTCACTTACCATCAGGTGAGATGAAGGCCAAGCGCTTACCAGTTGCCAATAAAAAAAAAAAAAAAAAAAAAAAATGGCACTCGCACACTTCGGCTCAACGTCGTCGGTTAACGTCGATAGAACGTAAATTCATTTCGCGTCCGGCTTTACGCCAAACATTATTTTAATACTTAATACTAAACCGAACGTAATTTAACGTCAATTCTTTCTTTAATAACCCGCTTATTTGACGTTTTAGGTTTAGTCGCGCCTGTTATACTTTATGCCAAATTGTTATTACAAGACTTGTGGCTCGCTAAAATGGATTGGGATGAGGAACCGACTCAACCAATTATCAACCGCTTTTTTAATTCAAAGTGAATTACCACTTTTATCGCATTTACAAATAAATACCGCGGCATTTAGGAATTTCGACAGATTGTACTGCACAAAGCCTGAAAGCTATCGGCTGTGTCTTTTATTTACACTTTACGTATCCTAATAGCAACGTATCACAATAGATTTGGTATGTTCTAAATCTAAAGTCGCTCCGCTAAAAATAATAACACTCGCTATGCTCGAATTATGTGCCGCTCTGCTTCTGTCTGAGCTAATAAATCAAGTTTACCACATATTACATAATCGCTATCCTATAAAAGATATATTCGCTTTTTCTGATTCTACTATCGCGTTATCGTGGATACATTCTTCGCCGCACCGTTGGCAAACGTTTGTTGCCAACCGTGTTAGTATAATACAGGATAATTTATCTCCTGATCGCTTCTTCCATATACCTGGGACTGTGAACCCCAGTAATTGTGTTTCGCGTGACCTTTTGCCCTCTCAAATACTTTTTGTGGAGGCATGGTCCAATGTGGACTCATAGCCCTATATCCGCATGGCGTATTGTGCCTTTCGAGCATTCTCAAACTGAAGATGTACCCGAAATTAATCTTCCGTTATGCATCCGCTTATTAAACTCGCACTTCAGGTCTCGTCCTGGAAACAATTATTTACGCATAATAATTTATGTTTTACGCTTTATAAAAATAAAATTACTCTAGTCCCCGCGGATTAAAGTTTCTCATTTAGAAATAGCAGAACACATTCTTCTCCGCTCCTTGTAACATTAATACTTTTGTAATAAAATAAGAAATGTAAATAAGGGTAATTTACCTTCTCCCACTTTAAACTTGATCTGTTCGTTGATGGCGACGGATTACTCTGCGTTACTTAAACAAATCTGCTATACATTTCGGTAATCGACATTCAATTCTGCTGCCGCGACATCATCACATCGTCGATCTTCGTATCGATGACTGCCACCGCTCCAACTGCCACACTGGCTCGCATCTTGTTATGTCTTTAATAATAAAGCAACGCTATTGGATAATTTCGCAATATAAAACGACAGTTGGAAAATTTATATACTTAGTTTCCTTTTTTCGCTCATGAAACATCAGCCGCTTTTCAAAACGAATTTAGTAATCGCAGAATTGAATGGAGAACTATTCCCGCTCGCGCTCCTTACATAGGAGGACTAAGGGAGTCTAAGATAAAATAAATTAAAACTCATTTATATCGCACCATTGGTAACCAATTGCTTTGTTATGAAGAGCTTCTAACTGTGTTAACGCAAATTGAATGTATCTTAAACTCGCGTCCGCTATGCTTGTTGTCCGATCAGCCGCATTTTGTTCTCACTCCCGCTCATTTTTTGCAAACTACTCCTTTACAGTCACTGCCCACGTGTGAGCTGGATACAACGCTTAGTCTCTCTGCTCGTAAAAGATTGCTAGATAATTTGGTGCACGGTTATTGGAAGCAGTGGCGTGTAGATTATTTACACACCCTGCAACTAAGACAAAAATGGAATACACCTGACGTCTCTGTTAGCCCCGGTACTCTCGTACTAATTCACCAAGACGATGTTCCGCCTCTACGCTGGCCTACTGGCATTGTAGAACAAGTCTTCCCAGGGAAAGACGGAGTAGTTCGCGTCGCTTCTGTACGGACAACAACTGGCACGTACAAGCGTCCTGTTGTGAAATTGTGCCCACTGCCTACGCAATAGTTAATACAGTTATATCTGCACTTATTTAGTTTATTTTAATCCCAATGTAGTCCTATATCTATATATTTCTGTTTAACTTAGCTTCATATCAACATATTTATGTACATATATTTCCGCTTATTACCCGCTATAATTGTATTTCCGCTCATCCTCTCTGATGGAGAGACTTCTATACCGCTTTATGGTTTCGAAAATCCCTAGTATTTTCAAGCCGGGGAGGATGTTTGCGCGCTTTTATTTGTTTCCTTGTGTGAGAGGGTAGAAGCACCATAAATGGTTATCGGTGTACCGTCCGCATAAGCGATTCTCGGCGCGCCCCAGCATTCCTCTGACTGTCATCTGACAGTTGCGAAATCACCGCTGAGCTGAACGCCCGCTCCCGCTAGTTCGCTTTTCACCGCCGCCGCGAACACCGCCGCCGCCACCGCCGCTAACCGCTCTCCGCCAGCGCGAGTCCGTGCCACACACCGCCGCCGTAGCTAGTTGCCAGAATCCAGGGTGCTGAAGACGCCGATTACCAGGTTAGTGTTGCTGCTTATTTCACGCAGGGGAACACTTGAAGGCCGTAACCGCCGCCCTTGGCTTCCTTCGTTCAAACTGCCCCTTTCTATTTATTTATATATGTGATAACCGCCCCCGCTCATACAGTCCACTGCGCCTAGCAAAATTTACCCGCCCTTCAGTAAAACGGAGACACCACGTATATATTAATGTACGTACAGCGCGGTATTTTTTACATCTTTAAAAGCAAATATTTAGCTAATAATTATATAAATTTAATCGCGTTTTTCTCCAGTAAAATAATCATTTTTTTAAAATTGCCTCACTACTTAGGTATATCAAGGAAGGGATGCCAATAGCGCTATTTAAATTCGCAAATAAAACAAAATATGTCAAATATGCTAAATTTTACGATAATGCTTAACATCCTGCTGTAGCCTAAATTTTACTCTTAAATATACTAATAAAGCAGGATCCTGCTAAAAATGGCAACACTGTGGACTGTGGCAAACCAAGTGGAAGCTCGTTCAGAACAAGTTGTAAACGAGCCTCCCGCCAAGGTGACCTGGTGGGAAGGGCTTGTTTACAACAGTGTGGTAGCCCCTTCAATTCTTCACGAACAAAACATGGACTATTTGGTAAGTTTTTTAATACCATAGACACATTTGGCAATGAATCATAGACTGCTTCTTCTTCACCCAACACTGTGTTTTAGAAAGACACATGGTGACTCTGCTTTTAGGTTTGAGTGCGAGATACAACGTTTTGCTGTACAAGTGGTTATTTGTGTTTTCCCTGTGTCGTTTGACCCTGTTGTCTTTCTGTTAAGTGTTTAATAAGGTGGCGGTTGTTTAGCATACGTATATTGGTAAGTAAATTCGTGCTTATTTGTTTTGTGTTAAATGTCTGACCCTCCTGACCCAGGCGGGGGCGACAACGAGCCATGTGCTCAGTTTTCACTCCCAACGTTTACCCAAATGGACGTAAGTAATAGCACCCAGACCTCCCGGAAACGAGCTCCGTCCGATAATAATTTACCTCAACCTCCGAGAAAGACTAATATTCCCGTGTCTTCCCTTAGTACTCAATCAACATATGTAAGCCCTGAATTCTCAGGTAACAAACTGAAATATACCTCTGAAGACTCCTCACCCTTCCTCGTTCACGTAAGCAAACCAGTTACTGATCCCTCCTCTGGTAGCGTATTACGCCCCATTAAATTTGGACACTTTTTGTTCAATAATAAAATAAAAAATGTGGTAAAGGGATGGCATTAAGCATGTTGGTAGAAACAGGATTTCTGTGGAATTCAAAACCTTTTCAGATGCTAATGCCTTCCTTGACCACCCGGCACTCACTGGGAACAACTATGAAGCAATAATTCCCACTTATAGTATTACTAGAATGTGAATAGTACGTCAAGTACCCATAGAGTGGACTTTAGAAGAATTAGTGGAGTCAGTGGAGATCACAACAGGCTATGGCCCCATAGTTAAGGCCCGTAGACTTAATAGAAAAACATTTAACGATAATACACCTGTTTGGGTCCCTACACAGACTGTAGTCTTAACCTTTTCTGGGCAAAAACTACCACAACATGTGTACTGTTTTATTACGTCTCTCCCTGTCGAAGTATATGTTCTCCCCACTATACAGTGCAACAAGTGTTGTAGATTCGGCCATATACAGTCGCAGTGCAGATCCCAAGCACGCTGTTTCATTTGCGCTCAACCTCATGAAGGCCATACCTGTAATAAAGATACTCCAACCTGCCTTTTTTGCTCTGGAGCACATCAGGCTACTAACCAATTCATGCCCTGAACACTCAAAGCAGAAGCAGATCAAACTTGTTATGTCTCAGGAAAACATCACCTACTCTGAGGGATCGGCTAGATTCTCTCAAGTTAGACGGTCTTTCGCTGACACTGCGAGAACCGTGCAAGTCCCCTCCCCTCCTCCATCCCCTCAATACCCAACTCAAATCCTCCCCCCTAGGTCTCAAAATATTTCCTACCGTAAAACAGTTTCCTTGTCCAAGCATCAACCGCTCCCATCTGCAAGCCCTGGCTACGATGCTAGAGCCCATAGTTCAATAGTTCAAACCCCACAGTCCCAACAACCTAATGGTTGTGCTTTCCCCACAGATTCTCCTATCCCTAACGACAACCTCATCTTACTCCTCCTCTCCACCATCATCAATCTTCTAGGAAGATTTAGTGATGTCCCCTTACCGAACAACCTCAGAGACTAACTTTTTCAGGTCCTCAATCTTTGTTGCTCCAATGGCCCCCATCCTTCAATGGAACTGCCGCAGCAGCAAGAATAAGAAGCATGATATTCTACACCTTATTAATAAATTCAACCCCTTCATCTTTGCTGTTCAGGAGATGCGTCGCAAACCTGGCGATCGAGTCCGATTCCCAGGTTATTCGTGCCTTAGGGACGACAGAAGCGACGGGCGTGGAGGCTCCGCCCTCCTAATCTCCAGACCAGTAACTTTCTTTCAAGTCAACCTCCCCTCCCACAGTGAGCATGTAAATGCAGTAGCTGTGAGAATTTCCAACGTGACCTTTTTATCTATTTACATCCCTCACCCCAATCATTCATGCCTTGCTGAGTTTTCCGATATACTCTCTTCCCTTTCCCCCCCTCTGGTTGTGTTAGGTGATTTTAATATTCATCACACATCTTGGGGTTCCTATTATTCCGACCATTTATCCCATTCCTTCCTCGACATTTGCGATCGCTTCGATCTTTGCGTGCTAAATGACGGCTCACCTACACGCAGGGTTTACCCGTCCCAGAATATCAAAAGCGCCGTCGATTTAAGCTTATGCTCTCCTGCTCTCGCTCCTGACTACAATTGGACTATTCTTCCCACAACCTATGGCAGCGATCACTAATGTTATCGTCATACTAACTTTTGATAACCGCCACTCCCGCTCCAATCAATTGCCAAACGCTCCTCGTCCGCGCCTTAAATTTAATACATCCAAGGCTGATTGGTCTGAATAAGGACTCGCTTTAGACCAGAATATTCAGAACCTCCCTGAAGTCACACCCTACAACTACCAAGCAGTGTATACTGACTTCAGAAACAGCCTGCTGTCTTCAGCCGAGAACTGCCTGCCTACCAAGAACATTTACAAAGGCAAAAGTTCTTCTCCACCTTGGTGGGACCCAGAATGCACGGCGGTGTGCAAGGAGCGAAAGGCAGCGGAACGTGAATATTCGTTGTCCATGACTGAGGCCAACTTCATTAAGTATCAATCGGCGGCGGCTAAGGCTGTCAGAGTCCTCACTGAAAAGAAACGATTAGGTTGGTGCCAGTTTTGTGAGTCCCTGTCCCCAAGATCCCAACCCTCGGTGGTATGGAGAAACATTAGGAAATTCCGTTGCTCTGCCTCCAGCAACAACAACATAAACTCCAATGATCCATCAGCTTGGCTGGAACTCTTCCAAAATAAACTCGCTCCCCTCTCAGTCCCGACAGAAATTGAGGCTACACTATGTACGTCGTCAATGTCATCCCCTTACTCCGAATTTGACTCTCCATTCTCTCTTGAGGAACTTAATACAGCCCTGGACGGTCTCAAAGATTCCTCCCCAGGCATCGATGGTATTCCCTATTCGCTACTAGTTAACAGCAGCTCTTCCGCTAAGAACCTATTCCTTAATTTAATCAACAACACCTTTTTGAGGGGAGTTCCTCCTGAGGAGTGGAAAGCCCAAATTATAATGCCCATCCTAAAGCCTGGAAAACTTGGCAACGACCCTAACGGGTATAGACCCATTACACTTTCCTGCACAATGGCCAAAATCATGGAACATCTAATTAAAAACCGGTTGGAGTGGATTGCGGAGAGTAGGGGTCTACTAGCCAAAAGCCAGTTTGGGTTCCGTAAGGGAATGAGTACAATGGACAGTCTCAGTGTCTTCTTGACTGATATCTGGATAGGCCTTTCCAAACGTGAGAATGTGACGGGAGTCTTTTTAGACATATCATCTGCCTATGACAACGTTCTGCTTCCGGTACTCAGGCAGAAAATGCTAAATCTGAGTATTCCTGTGAGGCTTGTAAATATAATTTTTAATCTATTCTCGTCACGATCTATACAGATATGTCACAATAATGCTCTTTACCCCGCAAGAACTGTTTGGAGAGGCCTTCCCCAGGGATCAGTCTTGAGCCCTTTACTTTATAGTATTTACACCTATGACCTCGAATTGTCCTTAACCCCTTTTTGTAATGTCCTGCAGTATGCCGACGACCTGGCCCTGTATATTTCACACAGCGATCCCGAGCAAGCTACTGAATTACTTAACGCCGCATTAGATTACCTCCGTGATTGGCTACTGGAACATGGTCTTTCGCTTTCGGTAGACAAGTGTAATATGGTTGTATTCAGTCGCGCAAGGAATACACCTATGATGTCAGTTAAATATGACAATCAAGACATCCCTTTAAAAAGCCATGCAAAATTCTTAGGAACGGTACTAGACTCCAAAATGAGTGGAACTCAACATGTCTCCCATGTATCCAAAAATTGTGAGAAAAATACCCATATCCTCCGTTTCGTTTCTGGTACCTGGTGGGGCGCCCATCCATTTTGTCAAAAACTCCTTTACAATGCATTGATCCGATCGCATTTGGACTATGGTTCATTACTTCTAGAACCCTGTCTTAAATCGTCTTTGAACTCGCTCGATAAAATCTAGTCCAAAAGCCTTCGGATAGTTGCAGGAGCGATGAAATCATCTCCGATAAATGGTTTGCAGGTGGAGTGTGGGGAACCCCCACTGTCCATTAGAAGACGATACCTAGCCGACAAATTTCTTTTTAAAATTGTCCAAAATTCGTCTCACCCACTCCTTGCCAAACTTCACCAACTGTCGGAGTTTATATCATCAGACAAATTCTGGAAACTCAGAGAGTCCCCTTGCCTGTTCCGTAGCTTCATCAAATTCATCCGTCTTCCCTGCCCTGTTTACCAATGTGCCCTTAAACCCATATTTGGGAACCCGTACCACTCCCTGACACTGCAACCTGACATCCATCTCTAGATGGATGTCAGGTTGCTCTCTAGGTCTACCTAGGTATCTCCAAAGACTCACCAGATGCAGAGTTCCAGCTACAAGAAGTCATCCGGAAAAATTGGAGAGACTGGCTTGTGATGTACACAGATGCTTCCAAATTATCAGACGTGGAATGTGTTGGTGCTGCGGTCTGGATTCCCAAATATAAAATAATATTAAATTTCAAATGTCCCCCTGTTACATCCGTCTTTACTGGAGAGGCTACTGCAATTCTTGAAGCCGCTCGATATGTGGAATCGCATAAAATAGGTAAAACAGTTATCCTCACAGACTCCAGAAGCAGTCTCCAGGCGATCTTATCCAATCCTTTCCATAGTATAAATCTAATCCTCCTATAATCCTCCAAATTAGGAAAATTCTTTTAAAATGTTCCACACTTGGATACCAAGTCTCTCTGGATACCAGGACACACAGGTGTAGTAGGTAACGAAGCCGTTGACATAATTGCAAATGAGGCAACTGTCATTGGATGTCATGATAAAGTTTTTTCTTACAATCTGTACCCTTTGGCCACTCAAGTAATGAGATCTACATGGGAAACTCAGTAGCGGGAGAAAAGCAAAACTGTAGGGAAATATTTCGCAGACATTCAGCACTCCTTACCTGACAAGCCATGGTTTTTTAAATATAAAAAACTTCCAAAGCATGCACCTCTACTGTAAGCCTTTTAAGGTTAGGCCATGCATGCACCCCTGTTCATCTGGCCAAAATTAGGGTTAAGGACTCATCCCTTTGTGAATGCGGTCTGGAGGAGGGAACACCTGACCACATATTTTTTAACTGTCCCAAATACCCAACTTCCCTTTATGATCTCCTCCCCCCATGTATCCCCAAACCCACAAATTTTAAGATTGTTCTCAGTTATGTGAAACCCCCCCTGCATTGATGTTTTATGTTCCTATATAACTACTAACAATATAAAATTATAATTTGTCTGTCTGCCACTAACAAATGTTATATATAAGTATTGTGTTTGTCCATAGGCATTACTGAGTACAGATCATCAACTGGGTCTACAAAATTTAAGATCTCACCACCTCTGTACTTGTACATTGTGCTCTTACGAGAAACCGATACAAGCAATGAGTCTGTAGAAATAAACAACTGAGCCAAAAACTGGATATTGGCGAAATCCAAAGGGAAACGCCACTGCACAAAAAGAAGAAGAAGAAGAAGAAAGACACATAATAGTGGATTATTAACCGCTAAGTGTTTGTGAACGTGCATGAGTGTTGGCAAATGTAACAAAACAGTTTTCAAATTCTCTCAAGAAGTCTGTGTGAGACCTTAGTAAAGTCCCACATCTTTACTGAGGGCTCAAGGGGTTTCGGGAACATCATTTATCATTCATCATTTTAATCACCACTTATTATCATCAAGGGAAAAAAACAAATAAAAAACTAATGACTAGGCAGTATGGCTCAGACCTTAGTCTGTTCCTTCATGGAACAAATATTTAAAAAAAAAAAATCAACTGTTGTCAACAAAAATCTACAATCTACCTAGTTTTTTTCATTGCAAACACTTGAAATAGTTGAAGAAATACGATAATTTATCAATAAATTCTTTAATATATTGGTAACAGAATTATGCCGGAAATCTCTCTAACAGATTCCATCCTTACATCTCTTAACGGTATGGAAAATTCATTATTATTTTTTGTCTGAAGTGGCTGGTAAACTACTAGTTACATAATTTCTGATTCTACAAATATTATTTTGTTTCTATGACACAATCGCTTATTTTAGACGCAAGGTGCCCTAAATCTCAGTAAGTCAGCGCTGTGTCGTCCTACTGAGAGCGCCCCTTTTCGAATTTATCATAATGAAAGAAGGCGACATCGTATTCGGTATTTTACTTGTAAATTGTGTGGTTTTGGCTGGTTTTTTCTAAAATCTTAATACACATTACGTTTTTAAACTTATTAATATGATAATAAATTTTACAAGTCCATTTTTGTTTCAACAATTAATTATTGTAGATAAAACAAATTTCTAATGTGTAATACATAACCTTACTTTAACAATCCAATGTATTACTGGATACAACGACTTTTTGGCGGGACAGTGAAGAATAACGGCTGCGGTTTGTTTTATAATCTTAAAATTTATGTTTGGTTGTATATAATTTTCTAATAATAATAATGGTACTTACCATGATAAACTTGTAAAATGCATGAGTTTATACATATTAAACCCTTAAAATAACTAGCATTAGTTCCATGTTATCTAGAAATTCCAGTGAGGTTGCCGTAAAACAATATAATAATAGTAATATCTTTATTTGTGAAATGTAGGTATTACAATAATAGATGACAATAGTTTATTACTAGGTATCACTACACTTCGACCTTATTTAAGGTATACAAATACATTTGAGGGACCATGCTCAGTCAGAAGAATTAATTAATTACAATATTGTCAAATACAATATAAAATATCAGAACTTGTGATCAATTAACATAATTTCAGAATTAAGAAGTAACAAATTAATAATTATATGTTGTCATTTAAAAAAAAATATTTAAAAAAAGTAAGTAAGTATATGAATGCAAAAAGAAACATTGTTATTAAATTTTATCATTTAGAAATTCCTCTATTGAGTAATAAGCCTTGTTAGTAAGAAATTCCATCAACCTTTTTTTAAAACATTTTACAGGTAAGGTCTTAAAAGTATTAGGAATTTTGTTAAAGATTCTATAGCCATTCCAAAGAAGCTACTGTTGACGAGATGAGTTCTATATTTTCTGTTACCATTTTGGTGACTTTTATTAGTATTTGTCTTTGTAAACGTAGGGAAAAGATGGTTGTTACACATGACAAACATTGTTACCTCGTATATATAAAGATGGATTGTCTAAAAGCTGGTTTGCAGCTGTCCATTGGTTTAAATCCCTTAACCGCTCGTATGCATCTTTTTTGGGCTTTAAATATTATACCTTTATTCATGGAGTTTCCCCAGAATACAATTCCGTATCGTAGTATGGACTCAACATATCCATGATAAGCAATTAAACTATGCTATTGAGATTTGCTATCCTAGAGAGTTTATATAGAGCATAAACTGTAATTGAAACAATAACTAACTTAATGAATGTGAGAAGACCCGTAAGTGTTTCATTATATTGTATAGTGTTCCCTTAAACATTAACCATGCTATTCTGAACTAGGACTAATGTAATACCTGGTTTTAAACTGATGCTTGTAATTTTTTCTTTGTACAGATAGAAAACCTTGTTTTATTTTAGTCTGGTTTGAATTAACACGGTTTTATACTTACTGTTTAAACCAATTATGTGTGGATCTAGATCATAGCAAATGGAAAACTGTGAGAGACTACAGTGCCTATCCCTTCAGGAAGTGCGTTTGATGTACAATCGAGGAACTACGCGATCTACGCGCGTCGCGCTTGGTGTGTCACGTCCTAACCCGGCCACGGCGCCGAAAAAGGCAGTGGTCATGTCTGTGAGCTGTACGGGTGCGTACTTAATGGTACTCAAGAGGAAAAAAATTTTACTGCAGTATTTGTCACGTTGAGAAGTCAAACCACCTTTTTTAGAAGGAAATCGACATATTTTCGGCGGTACATAATATGTTCAATTATGACATACCTAATTGAAATCATAAAATGACTAAGTTTTTTAGATAGCCCGGCCACAAATAATGAAATACTGCCGTACAATTTTTCCTTTTGAGTACCATAAAGTACGCACCCATACTGCTTAAAGACATGACCACTGCCTTTTTCGGCGCCGTGGCCGGGCTAGGACGTGACACACTCGGGCTTGCTACAGTACGTATGCGCGGTCGGAATGGGCGCAAGCGAATGTCGCCGAAACGTGGCCGACCGGGAAGTTCTCAATTCCTTGTTTGTATGTTTAAGATCGAAACAGCTATAGCAATGCAAACAATTTGTTTTCAGCTCAAGAACCATGGCCCGAGAATGTGAAGCTGTTCCAACCTTACGAGGTGGAGCAAATTCTGCTCCCGGACAATGCGAGCTGCCTGGCCGTACAGGCGTTTTTGAAGGTAGGTAACAGAAGCGTTTCTGTTTTACTACATCGTCATAATAATATGTATTAACTAGAAAAAAAAACAGAAACAATTAAAACTAAATTGTTCAAAGTGCATTTTGTGCAATTTGTGACACTATAATAATGGCGAGCAACAAAGACCATAATGCAGCTACAGAACATTTACATAAAGGGCTCGACGCAGCTGCCAAGTGGATGCAAAAATGGAGAATTAAAACTAGCGCATCTAAATCTGTGCAGTGCACACTTCGGAGAGCAAATTGCCCTTCTGTGCTCCTGGAAAATACCATATTATCACATAAAGATAGTGTCAGGTATCTGGGCCTACACTTGGATCATTGTTTGACGTGGAATCAGCATATTAAAAGCAATTGAGACGAAATCAATATAAGACATCATCATCAGCCTATAAACATCCCACTGCTGGGCACCGGCCTCTCCACGTGGACAATAGCACGTGGGGATATTGGGCCATAACCCACCACGCTGGCCCAATGCGGGTTGGTGGGCAATATAAGACATAGAAAGCTCTATTGGATGTTGGGACGTAACAGCAAGCTATCCATAGATAACAAACTCCTCATATACATATAAATATAAATCTATTTTAAAACCTACCTGGATGTATGGCATTCAACTTTGGGGTAGCGCTAGCAATTCAAACATCGCAATGTTGCAAAGAATGCAAAATTTAGTCTTGAGGACAATGACTTAGGTTCCCTGGTTTATTACAAACACTGAAATCCACAAAAATCTGAATATAGCTACTGTGAAAGAAGAGATTCAGTCTTCCATAGAAATATATAAAAAGCGACTCGAAGAACACCCGAATGCCCTTGCTGTGGGTTTAACCAGGAGTAGTTACCATAAACGCCTTAAAATAAAAAACATATTACCCTAATATTGTCTTCCAAAAAGTAATGAGTAGCTGCCCTCGCTGGTGGACGCACTCGACCTAACAAGAGCACAGAGACTATCTGCTTATAGTTGACTACTGATTGCAGAAAAACAAACATAAAAAAAAAATTGTGCATTAATCTATCTTGTCCATATCAGGGATGTCTGGAAGAGATCACTTTTTAGTGTATTGCATTTACATGTCTCCTTTTTTTTCTCAAAATTGTTCATGTGGTATAATGAGGTCCATAAAAATAAACAGGATAAGCATTTTAATTTGTTATGTTACAGATTTGCAACCTCCCCTTTGAAGTCGAAATGCGGTGGAACGCCGAGTTCATGTCACCCTCAGGCCGTGTGCCTTTTATCAAGTGCGGTGCCTTTGTGGTCTCTGAATTGGAACCGGTGGTGCAGTTTGCTGCGAACAAGGGTGTGTCGCTATGCAGCAGACTGAGTACGGAGGAGAAGGCTGAGATGCGGGCGTACATGAGCCTTATTACTAATGTGCTGGTTAATGCTGAGGTGAGAACCAAATTTTACATACACACATAGATTTTCGACTATTATTCCCAAAGGGTTATTTAGAGACTAGGCAATGAGGACCTCAGAAGCAGTCCACTGTCATGTTTCACCAAATTACTACTTCACATGTGATCAGCGTGATAGGAGCCTATCACCGCTCTATGCTGTTGGATGTATGCGCAGATCGATAATCGCCTTTAACGACACCCAAGGGAAGAAAGGGGGGTTGGTAGTATTCTTTCAGTTAGCCGCTATACTACACACTCAGCATACGTTCATTTGTATTTTGTGAAATGTGGACTGTGACTGGAGGACTGTTTTTGCGGTCTTCATTGATTAATCTCTGACTAACCCTTAGGGGATAATAGTCGTAAATCTAAGTAAGTATGTATGTTAATAAAAATAACATTAACGTTCAAATAAACACAAAGATAATAATAATAATACAAACGGCCAATAGCGAAGAGTCTCGACCAACATCTCTCAAGAGACTCTTGCTAAACGGCTGGATCAAGGGCCAGATACAGAAGGCGGTACTTATAACACGGCACGCATCGTCAGGAGGTTCCTCTCTCTGCAGTTTCTTTCCCACTGCTCAACTGCTCATCTGAGTTGTGCAGTTTATATTTCCCACTGTTCAATTACAAACTGCTCTACTTGTATTTGACAAGTGGCCCTGGCCGTCTATAATTATTGATAAGATCTCTTTTTTCAAAAGACAAACTACCTCATTTAAATCATAATGTCATTATGAATGTCACGAATCGACAATTTAAGTAGGTAATTTCATTTGAAAAATAAATCAAATTCAAATGATGACATTATTACTATGATAAAAATGCAATTAGTAAATTCTGAAATAACAATCGGGCGGGCACGCCCTAGAAGAGTTACGCTAGCTATATCTTTTTTTATTTAAGTTCACATTTACTTACCTGGAAAACCATAGTTGGTGTAGTGTAACCTTTATAAAATATGGCAGTTTTAATTTTGACAGTCTGCTATCATTTTGATGACGTATGAATTTTTAATGAAACTTCTTTTTAAAGTTTAAGTTGAGCAGTAGGGAAGTTTGGTTGAGCATTGGGGATTCCCCACTGCTTAACTATTCTCAGATGGGCACTTACAGTTTAGCAGTGGGGCCGAAGCGAAAAAAATTTCGTTCGTTATCTTCGAGCTTAGCACTAACCTCACCATACATTGAGTACTAATGTTATTAGTAAAATAACATTGCCGTTACATCTCCCACAGCTTTACATATCCTGGATAGACGATGATACGTACAACGCGGTGACCAAAGTCCGCAATTCCTCAGTATACCCTTGGCCCCTTGGATGGTTGCAGACCAGAGCTAAAAGGAACGCGGTCGCGAAAAGACTGAAAGCCTTGAACTGGCACGGCAAGAGTTTGGACCAGGTGCTTGCGGATGTGAGTCATGTTTAATGTTCTTGTTTATGTAGAATATCTCTTCTTAGCAGGTTGCAATGTTAGGTTCGGCGCAACGTAAATGCGACTGTCGTATTCGTATATCTATAGTGGTAGGGGATGTGTGCGTGTCGTCATAACTGTACACACACTACAGGTCACTCTAAATTTGGTAGAGTTGTCGTGACTGCCACCAGTATCGCGCGACGTCTCTCCACTGCTGTCGACTTTCCGCGTTGCGTACTGCGGTCGACTGCGTAGTCTTCTTAATGAGGTCGACCCAACGAGTCGGCGACCGGTCTCGTTAGTTTTTTCTTTTTAAAAGGAGGCAAACAAGCATGAGGGTTGTACCTGAAAAAAAGTAATCACCGCCGTTCATGGACACTCGCAAAACCAGAGGAGTCGCAGATGCATTGCCGGCCTCGAGGAAGGATCTGGAGGATGGAGTGAATCGTAAGGAGGGGGGGTAGAAGATGGTTTTCCTGTACTTTAACACAACAGCAATGAGCGCCATTGTTTCAAGTATGTTTATGAGCTATCTAACCAGTAAAACCAAGTTTCAAGAGAAGAGTAACTTGAGCTAGATAATTGGTGTGACAGTGGAAAATTTATAACATCTCTTACGTACTATGCTCTTGGCTCACATAAATCCAACAGCATAGAGCGGTGACGGGCTCACCATCTAACATGCTGAGCACATGTGCAGTTGTAATTTGGTGACGTGGACTATGGCAGTGGACTGCTTCTGCGGTCCTCATTGCCTAATCTCTGAATAACCCTTTGGGGAATAATATTCGTAAATCTATGTAGGTAGAGTCTGGCTAACGAAAGCTGAACCAGGAAAAACGCGGCAAATTAAAAAAATCATGACAGGGTAACACAGGGTCACTTACATAGTTGCAATTTTCTCAGAAAAATTTCAATTTGACATACGACATGACACCTCAGATAGACACACATAGAGACAAAGTGTTGCCAATCAAATAACTACGAGATTCAGCTTTCGTTGGCCAGACTCTATATATGTGTGTAATTTTAATTTTACAGGTGGAACAGTGCTGCAATTCGTTGAGTCAAAGGCTCGGTGAGAAAGACTACTTCTTTGGAACGTGAGTATTATATTTAATTACTAACTACTGCCCGCGACTTCGTCCGCGTAACACCTTTGTCTGGTCGACTATGCAGGGTGCACGATTTCAGCTTTCTAGGTTTCAATGGGTTTGCATTGGGCGTAGATTAGTCAGTCAGTGAGTAAGTCAGGTCTTTTATTGTTATACAGCTTGTATCAAGCGGGGCCAGCCATATTTCACGTACCTAATCAGTTACTTTTAGTGAGCTGGCACACATAAAAACATTTCTTGATATCTCGGGCATTGTGGAAGTACATACTTTTGAAAATAATACGAGTTTATCGACATTATGACAACACTAACAAACAGCTGATCAAACAGCTGATTGGAGTAATGAACTCTGTCTAGTGTTACTTCCTCCTTTGCCTCTGCTGTGACCCTAGTATTTTTGTGCCTATTGTGCTGACTCCACCCGCTTTCAACTATTTATTTTTGATAAAGTTTAAAGGGTTCCGTGTTGTTATTTTTTTCACTATGAACATAAGTTACGACTACCAACTTTTATTAGTTATAAAAGAAAATTAAGACGTTCATTTAGTCAATTATTCTGTGTTCCTATCACCAGGTCAGGTCATACGAAACGCACTGAGAAATGTCTTACTTCGCATAGCATTTCTACTTTGCTTAGACCGCGATTTTCTAAGCGACACATAGACTCTGTGATTGCTGTCTCTTTCCGATTCTATGAATATGAAAGAGGCAGAGTCAATTCTCAGCGCTGCGGCAGCCGCTACTACCAAGGCTTTAACTTAGAGAATCGCACTGCTGAACAATAACTAAAGCAGTATTGTTCTGAGGCTTAGACAAGTAAATGTTTGTGAATACGGGTTTTATTCAGCACTGTACTAAACTCACCCGTTTACACGCAGTAAAAGTAACAAAACAAAAAAATCTGTCACCATGTGAGTTTTCATTGTAACATTTATGTCGGCTCTAAAAATACAGAAAATAATAATGTTAATAATTTGAACAGTGATAAAAAATGACTTAACTAATTTAAAAATAT
Source organism: Scoparia ambigualis (assembly GCA_963921215.1). Classification (NCBI taxonomy): domain Eukaryota; kingdom Metazoa; phylum Arthropoda; class Insecta; order Lepidoptera; family Crambidae; genus Scoparia; species Scoparia ambigualis. The sequence goes on along the minus strand of OY992515.1, from coordinate 10,056,889 downwards.
TGCTAGTTTTCGTAACTGTAGTCTAAATTTCGAACCCTAAAAACTACTAGGGTTATGGGCGGTATTAACTTCTAGAAACCCAAGCGGTCGCATGAGACCGCAGTTGACAGTGCGCGCATATTCCTGCCTTTGTGGGAGCGGGCAAACTACATTTTCAGAATTCTAAGTACCAGGAGTAGGCGGCACACCCCACAATAGCAACGCCCAATTGTGCGGTAGGTTTGTTTGCATGTTTGCCTACAATTTTTTCGCAGTTGTTTGTGAAAGCTTGCAGAGTGCATACCTACTTTTAGTTAGTTTTTTGCTGTTTGGTTTCGATTCGACTACCTATTAAAGCAATATGGCATTTCTAAGTAATCAGGAGTATTACGAAATTATTCTTTGTGTCGGAGCAGCTAAAGGCAGTCTCCGTGGTGCTCGTGAACTGTACCGCGAGAGATTCATCGACGGCAGACCAGAAGCTTAGCAGCGACGCTTGCCATCGGCGGATTGCTTTCGACGAATGGTTTTGCGTCTCCAGCAGACTGGATCCTTTCATGGGACGAGTCCGGAGGTCCAGCCAAATATGCGGGACCCGGGTTTTGAGGTGTTGTGCTTGTGTTTTGCTGTGTTGGAGCCACTTTTGTAAACTGTTTATTGTGAAGTGCAGTGGACTACACGTGCTTCGCTTTACCTCTCAAGCCCCAAGCGGCAAGAAGTGAATCTTTGTGTGCTGTTTTTATCAGATTTATCTAATGTAAGTACTGTTGTTTATTAGAAAATTATTATTCTGACTAATGATTAGTAGGTAATAAATTGTAAGAAATACATCGAAATACGACTAAAATAATACGTGATGTAATCCGTTAGCATGTTTCCAATTTCCGAGTGAATTGTAACAATATTTGTTTTGTTTACTGTTACATGATAACTTTGTTAAGTATTTTTAATGTTTTAAACAGTTTTTAGCTTGACAATTTTTTTATCGACTGACCGTGACGTGAGTGAGTGAATTTCTCCAATGAATATTGATCCTTAGGACCTAACAATAAAGTTCAAAATTGATTGTACCGGCCGGCCGAGAACTGACGAGCCAGAGTGAGGCCACTGAGTGGGGAAATCTTGTTGGCGTAAAACCATTTCGAGTGACGCTACAGTTTTACGCCAGAACTGACGCGCAAAACTGATCGTCAGTGGCCAGCTTAAGAGTACCTAGTACAATTATCTATTCTGTGACTACACCTCAAAGTGCTTCGCTTTAGTTGTATTGAGTTATTTCAAAAATAAGTCATTTTAATCTAGACTTATCTTATGTAGGTACCTACCTAGTCGTAGGTAAGCGTACCTATCTACTTTAGAGTCGAAACAATGTGACTGTAAAATGAAAATATTTTTATTACTTTGATAATAATTACTTAGGTAGGTAAGTACCTACTTAATACAAATTATTAAATCACGAAAGTAAAATAGCTGCCTACATAAGTGTCCAACAAAAAATGCCGCCAAGCGACTGCCGACAAACAACCCAGGCGGGTTGTTTGTGTCAAATGTGCCGCCATGGTCAAAGGTTTTTGATTTTCGCCGCCCGCCGCCGTCACAGTAAAACCTCTTGTTTGTAAAACTGTGCGCCTGGTAGGGGGCGGAGGCGTGGCTGACTAGGGCACGCAGTTTTTTAAACAGGAGTTGCACTGTAGGCAGTATATCATACAGAGTTCATGACCCTGCTAGTGATGGCTTTAGCTTGTTCTGATTATAAATTAACGACAGATTAACTTTGTTTATAAATGCAAAAACAAATTAAATTTAGCTTATCTTACTAGGGTATATAAAGAAAGGGTCGTAACTAGGGTTAATTTGAAACCCTGGATTAAGGCTGGCCCCGCTTGATACACGCTGTATACTATGTAAAGATTTATTTACACCCATGAAGATCATTATAAAAATGCGTTTATTAATAAAATCGTGATTACAATTCTCTAATATACCCTACTCTACACATTTTTCGCTACATCTTCCCCGCTCCACATTTTTTTATCCCTAATTTACTTGTCGCTTCTTTTCACAACAGCCTCATAATTTTCCCGATATCCTCTGTTCCGTCGGTCGTAGTATGCGAGGTTGTGATGATGGGTTCCACGGCGATAGTAAATAACGACTGCATCTCTTCATGTGATGTTGTATATTTACAGTGACTACATTGTGACTAACTTATTATCTAAAGCTAAAAAGACTATTTATACAATAATAACTACGTAGATGTTGGAGGGAGGATGCCGTGTCATATTTTTATCGGAACTTCACGCGTTTAGGAATGCGCTTACAAACTCTTTAACCAATACGTGAGGATAATAAATTATGTGGCGACGCAGGCCGCCACATCCTCCATATTTTATCCAACATCCTCATCTGTTACCTAACATCCTCATCTATTACCCAACGCCCTCAGCTTTTTACCCGTAACCCTCTTCCCAACACCGTCATTCTATTCCCAGCAAGCCCACGCCGTTAGACGCATTGGTATATGGACACATGCGAGCGATACTGTCAGCTTCGGGCCCCAAAGCTGCGCTCATGATAAAACCTATCACTAGCTCGCTGCTTCGACATCTGTTGAGGATGGTCAACTTGACTAGAATGAAGCTGTTGGTATGTGAACTGTTGACTCTCGTATTATACGTAGATTAATCTATTTTATTGTTTTATTTTTGTTTAGGTACTAATTCAGAGACTGAATAACCCAAAAATTATGGTATCTTTATATTGCGGTATGACGTCATACCGAAAAATGACGGTTACCGGAATATTCCGATATCCAAATTTATTTCGGTACCGTAATTTTGAGTTTATAAATAATAAAGGTATATTTCGGTATGAAAGAGACGGCTAACAACCATTTCAAGTATAAACGGCTAATATCATTGTATTTCTCATCAATTTGCATTAGTTTGCTTTGTTCTCGATATCAAACCCCCTCACCCCGCGCCCCGCAACTGTCACTGCAACGTTTTTCGGTACCAATATCACAGAATAATATTACTAGCCAATATCGCATAAAGGTTAATAACGGTATAGCGGGTGTGACGGCATTGGTTAAGTCTGATATTGGTCAAATCGTCAAATTAGAAATTAGACAAATTGGTAATTCGTCAAATCGTCTTTTCGTCAAATTATGTAATTTGCCAAATACGCCATTGGTCAAGTAATTTAAGTACATTTAACAGCAATAAAAAAATAAAAGTATTTTTTTTAAACTAAGTAATTTAATTCATTCATTTTATATAATTCATACCCAACATAACTGTTTTAAACATTTTAAGGGATCTAATTCTCCACTCAATAACTTCTCTATTATTTTTTATTTTGGCGTATTTTATTATTTCGGATGTTTTCCTTTTCTTCTCACCTTCGCTCACCTTCCAACAAACCGAAGACACGTAAATAATGTATTAATATTGATTTTTACAAATAATGAAATGAAATGACACATAGTTGACGGGAAAAACATACTGTCATAATATGCTTCTATTTGGCCAGCATTTTCCGTCTAGATAAACTTCTTACAGATTATAATTTAACAACTGTACATGGACTTGACCAGTGGCGTATTTGGCAAATTACATAATTTGACGAAAAGAGGATTTGACGAATTACCAATTTATCAAATTTCTAATTTGTCGATTTGACGATTTGACCAATATCAGACTTGACCAATGTCGTAACACCCGGTATAGCCTTACCTCTATTTATTAAGATACACTTATTTTATACCGGTAACGTAACCTTATACCGTAACCGCTTTCAGTCCCTGGGTACTATCGAGGAAGACGACCGGTCGACCACTTTGGGCGATATTGGCTTGCGCTCCATTCCGACCGCGCGTACGTAAAGTAGCGTGCGTCTAGATAGTGTGCAAGCGAATATCGCCGAAACGTGGTCGACCGGAGTTCCTCGATTGTACAATATGGCAAAAAAAATTCCTACAATCACACCAATCATCTAGCCCAAGAGAAGCTTTGAAGAAACTCGTTAAATGGTTACTAGACAACGGATAAACATACTTAAAATACTTAAATACATACTTATTATACATAGAAAACACAAAGACCCGAGACAATTTAGAAAAACAATAATTTCTAAATTGACCCGACCGGGGATCGAACCCGGGACCTTAGAGATGGCGACACCATGAAAACCGGTGTACAAACCACTCGACCAAGGAGGTCGTCAGAAAAGAGTAGTCGTTAATAGATTTCTTTTTGACACATAATAAAATTATGGTACTTCAACCCTTTCCCTGTCTTATGAACCAGCAACATTATCCCCCTTACTATCACCACCACTTATTACCATTATTATTACTCACCATCCTTCCTTCTCCCTCCTCTAGTACCAAGAAGAGTACCTTATAACCCACGCGTTCCAAATAACGCGACGTCGCTCCCGTGACAATACCAGGCGTAACACCAGGATCAAACGGTCCAAGATGTCTTTGAAGAACTCCAGCAAGGAAAACTTGTTTGGTAATGTTTTCAATTTCTCATGGTAACGTTTCAAACTGACATGGTACAGTTTCAAACTGTCATGGTAACGTTTCAAACTGTAACAGTAATGTTTTAAACTGCCATGGTAACGTTTCAAACTGCCATGGTACGTTTTAAACTGCCATGGTAACGTGTCTAACTGTCACGGTATGGTTTCAAACTGTCATGGTAACGTTTCAAAATGTCATGTTCACTTAAATTTAAATGATGAGTTCGATGACGCGGCGGCTAAAGCTTTGGTCTCTTGATCGTAACGCATAACCTTGCGGTATGCGGCTCCAACGCAGCATCACGACGCGACGCAGCGTTTACCGTCTCTGCGGAGAAGTGGTCAGTTGATTTTGCCGCAGCTACCAAAGTAGACGACAAAGAAGCAGGCCGAGAAACATGTTTTTACAACGGAGGGGTGAAGGTTGTTTGGATACTTTAATAAAAAGGTATTTAATTGATTTTGAAGAAAAGTTCATTCAAATTCTATGAAATTATCTTCATACAAATCCATTGTAAACCCGCGACGCATGCGCGACGCACACCGCGGCGTATCAATGAGAACGCCGCCGCGCAGTGCGGAATACCCGCTCCCCACTTCACCGCGCTTGCCCTTCGCCGATGACGCATACTGCGACGGAACAAGAGACCATACTAGACGTTTTTCATACGATTATGTGTCAGCCACCGCATGCCGCATACCGCAGCGTTGTGCGTTACGATCTAGAGATCAAAGCTTTAGGCGGTTTGCGATCTTGCCTGGTGGCAATTACGCTGCGTCACTAGAAAACTGTCCTATGATAGGGAGGGCAATTTATATTTGACGCTGTAAAAGACAGGGAGAAAAGCAATGCCCTGCTGAGTTTCTTGACGATTCTTCTCAGTACTAGGTCTCCCGCCCTACTGAGTAACGAACCTATTGGCATAGTAACATTCATAAGTGCTTAATTATTGTAGCCTTGAATAATTGGTATTGAATTGATTTGAACGGACACCAAGGCACGTAAAGCCGATGGTCCCGGTTTTTGTCGTAAGAATAGCAGTCCTTAAAACCTACCAACCCGCATAAGGCTAAACGTGGTGAGTTATGACCCAATCTTCACATGTGCGGCTGTCCATGCGGGAAGGCCAGAAAGCTGAGTTTAAGTTTGTAAATGTGCAAACGTTACTATCGCGTTTGTGTTAAGGGTTTTGATTCTCGATCTTATATACTTAGCATTAAGATCTATCTGTCAAAACTTAACTCAAACGCGATAGTAACGTTTGCGCATTCACAAACTTACACTCAGCTCTCTGTGCCCAGCAGTGGGAGAATTATTACATGAAAATGGTATTAGTGTGAATAATCACACTACGGTACATTATTTCAAGGTGCCATATTAATAATAATATGGCACCTTAAAATAATGTACTGTGTCGCGTAGCGGTGAAAGAATACTACCACCCCCTCTCTTCCATTGGGTGTTGTAAAAGGCGACTAGCGGACTAAAGACTGCACATACATCCATCAGCATAGAGCGGCGATGGACTCTCCACCTGTCACGCTGAGCACATATGCAGTCGCTATTTGGTGAAAAGTGGACTATGACAGAGGACTGCTTTTACGGTCCTCATTGCCTAGTCTCTGACTAACCCTTCGGGGATAACTGTCGTGATTACATGTATGTAAAATAATGTAACCAACCTTTCCCATTCTATCCTAACACATGCCTAATGTAACCTTTCCCTCCTGTAGGTTTTAAACCATTCGCGTCCAAACAAATTATAATAATGACTTCGAAAGAAGGCAATATTACCTGCGAATACGACAACTCAAAACAATACGAACATTGTGCCTCTCTTCTCGAAGACGAGAGTGAGGACGAGTTTCTAATCGATATAATAGAGGAAGTTATCGATAAAGCATGCGAAGTAGCCAGCGCGAATGATGTGGAAATCGATAGTCACGATTTTGAGGTTGTAATCTATCCAAATGATAATTGTGATGAGACTATTGCGACTATGGAGAGGACTAAGAAATATTTGGACACTATAGTCGAGAGTGCCGATTTGGACTTTAACAATTCGGCGAACAGCACTGATGTTTTTAATGTTGATGATGATAGCGACGGGTTGGTGAATGATAAGCTCTTGGCTTCTGAGATGATGGTGAAAGGTGATCACAATGATAGGATGGACACGTGTCAAGACGTTACGGATGCCAGGTGAAAACATGTTTGGTAACGTTGTAGTGTAGGTTTGGTAATTTAATTGAAGATAAAAAAAAATTGAAAAAAAGACTACCTCAGTTGGGAATCGAAGCCACGTCCTCCGCAATCCGGGTGGCTGCGTTGACCGATCCGTCACCGAGGTATCGGTTAGACCCTCAGAATAATAACCAAAGCATAGGAGTGCTATGATCTGTTGTTATTCATTTAAATGAAGTTTAATTTTAGTTTATTTTATTCTGTAAGAAGATTTTTTATTAATGTTCTTGTTTTTGCTTGTATTTTTTTCTGTTTAATTTGTAAAATTATGTTTTGTGATGACGTGGCCCACTCAGTACTCAAGGCCCAGCTGAAAATCAGCGCTGTGTCGTCTAGCCGCCACAATGGCTGAGCTGGTTAGCCTTTTCGGCCAACTTATATTGTTTTATTATTATTATTTTTTACTTTTTTATTGTTACTTTTTTTTCATCTTTCTGTCTGTAATTTTCTTAATGATGTTGCCGAATTAATGATTTACTTACTTACTTGCTTACTCTGACATTTGAGTGTGCACTCCGTTTGGTCACCATTCGAATTACATTTTTGTATGGGTCGCGTTTGAATTCGTTATCATAAATGGTGACCGGGTATCCAATTTTGTTTTTTTCGCTTAACATTTGACGTTTTTAGCAACTTATTTTGACTCTTTTCTTTCAATGATTATGGCCCATTTGAAAAAATAGGGCAACTATACGAATCTCATTTGGACTCTGTCTATGCTTTAGTTATTATTCTATGGTTAGACCTGACGAAATTTTCTACTGTCAAAATTTTACACTGTTGCTATAAAACATAAAGTCACAAAGCGTTTAAAAAAGTTCGACAGCTATAACCAATACCTCGGCGACTAGTCAAGATTGTGCCTTAACGTAATGTTTATATGTTATATTTTCGGATATTTTGTTTAATTCACAAGTAGACACGTCATCAGTCAAAAATGGGCTTTAATTTAACGTAGTTATGTTATAATTTTGTTTGTTTCACGGTATGTTCAATTCACAGTAACCCAAAGAGCATTGATGATGCAATTGACGATGTCAGCAGCGGTGATAGGACACCGCAAAACTCTGTAAAGTCCGATTCGCTATCAGTTACTTCGTCAGGTTGTTTATTTTTAATTGTTTTATTGTAATTTGGCAGTAAGTGTCATATAAGTTTACATTTTTATTACCTAACTCAATAATCACGACTATTATCCCCGAAGGGTTAGTCAGAGACTAGGCAATGAGGACAGCAAAAGCAGTACTCTACCATAGTCCACTTTTCACCAAATAGCGACTGCACATGTGCTCAGCGTGACAGGTAGTGAGCCCATCGTCGCTCTATGCTGTTGGATGTATTTGCAGTCTTTAGTCCGTTAGTCGCCTTTTACAACACCCAAGGGAAGGGAGGGGGTGCGGTAGTATTCTTTCACTCTACGCGACACGGTTTTATGAAATAATATTAGGTTAACCATAAGCTTTAGAGTTTCAATTTCAGTTGTATTTTGCAGACTCAAAGTCTACTCTAAAAATGCCTAGCGGAGAAATAAGCGTGGAAAGCCTCCTGGAGTATTTGAGGAAAAGGAACGCTACGTATAACCAAACCGCTATAGCTGATATAGATTAAAATATAATATATTTATCGTGGTATTTGAAAAAAAAACCTTTAACCTTTCGTCTGTTTTGTCAAAATACCTTTAAAATTACCTTTGTCGCTTTTTAGATTTCTAATCTTCCTAACCCCTGGAGTTCTTAGGTAGTTTCGAATTTGATGAAGGTACGTTGAGAAAGATAATAAAATTACAGAAAATATAAGTTTGTTTTTTAAAAATTCGGTTATGCAGTGACGGCGAAATAAAGGTTAGACCAAAATTAACTCTTACATTTATAGTCCGTAGTTACAAACTAATGACAAAATGTTTGATGTCCTATACATAACCCGCCTGGGGTTAAGTGGAACAATGTATTAGTGACTTTTAATATTTATTCCTCATTCCCTTACCTTTTGTTTGTATGGCCGATTTTTTTCTATCGATGTGTTTAAGTAGTCATTTTAGTGGAATACGATACCATACCATAAACAATAGTTTTTCATTCCAATATTTCTTACACGGACGAACGGTTAATCTTGAAAACTTTCAATAGATGGCGTTGTTTGGTTTGGAACCGTCAATGTACATCAACTCCGATTTCAGTAATATCAAAATTAAGCGTAGTTATTATAATTTTGATGAACATAATAGGCAAAAAAAGGTTATAACAAAAACTTTTATACTGTTGTCTGTTATTTATTTTATTAAATTGTATTATTAAAATTTTATTGTGACTATGTCAGCGTTTATTATTATAACAATAGATTAAAATACCAGCTAAAAAAAACTTTCTTACACTTACACCAATTATCTAGCCCAAGAGAAGCGTTAAATGGTTACTAGACAACGGATAAACATACTTAAAATACTTAAATACATACTTATTATTCATAGAAAACACCCAGACCCGAGACAATTTAGAAAAACAATAATTTCTAAATTGACCCGACCGGGGATCGAACCCGGGACCTCAGAGTTGGCGACACCATGAAAACCGGTGTAGAAACCACTCGACCAAGGAGGTTGTCAATGCTGAAAGGTTATATTTAGTATTTTCGAGATAAATTGTACATTTTCAAAATCGACACAAGACAAAATTGCCTCTGGAAGTTTTCGCTTCCTTACATTTTCACATAAAAACCATTATGTATTTTTTTTCGCCTCTTATGTGTTTTATACTAACAATCTATCATTGATGAATGTGGACCAAAAGTTACACTGACTCTGACGCTGTCTCGTTTTTGTTAATAAAGACGGATAGAGACAGCGTCATTTGAATTAAATGCATAGGGTTGGCAAGTGTCCGGCTTTTTACCGGCTATCCGGTTTTTGGTAAACCCCTTTGCGCTCGCCAAAAGATGCCGAGTGCAAGCGCGCGTGAGAATTACGCACGCATAAGGTTTCCCCGCACACTGGCCACCGGCCATAGCCACAAAACGCCGCCACCGGCATATTTCCTGTAGTTTTCATACATTTTAGGGACTCACCGCACCCGGTTGACGCCGGTGGCCGCCACACGCCATACGCTTCTAGCTTCTCGTGACGGCGTTTGTAGCTGTGGCCGGCGGCTCATGTGCGGTGACCCTAAGACCTCTTCCTCACCGGATTGGTGCGTTGTCGTATCTGTATTTTTCCAGATTGTACAGATTTCCAGGTCCTGTCAGGAAAAGCTTTGTCTGGCAGGCTCTGGATGTTTTCGGTACGGTATTGTTCACTGCGTATGAGTCGTGCGCTGAGTGTGGTGTGACTGGTGTGAGTGAGGCGCGCGGCGGGCGGAGTTGGCGGGGGTGAGACGGGGGATGCCGACCGCTCTACAGATTCTATGCAGAGGCGCGCGCATGCGTTCGGTAAAAAATCTGTACCGAAACGACTCGGTCTGAAAACTCTCATTTGATTACATGCGCTCGCTAAACAAGTACAGATTCGACGCAGAGGCTCTACCGAAACGAAAACGCACCGATCCGGTGAGGAAGAGGTCTTATACTCTTAATTCACAATCCCACAGACGGGGTAAACAAATAAAAATAAATGTATTTTTTTTAAATTTCTAATATGTCGGGTTGTTCGGGCAAAATATCCGGCTAAATATGAATCGCGTCCTGATTTTCTTATTTTGCGCCTGGCAACCCTAGTTAGGGTGTTACCAGACCAATCGATCGATTGTCGATCGACGGCATCGATCAACGTCGATCGAAGATGATCGACTGGTCTGGTAGCTTTAATCGATCGACGGATACCGTTTGACTAACCAATCAATCGACGACGGTCGGTCGACGTTGATCGATTAACCCTGGCTATATATTCCATCAGTTTCTTTCGAAATATATTTAGAAGAGGACTCGTTGTTCTTGGCCAGAACGATGTTGCTCTTACTATTATTACGGAGACGTAAACGCAAAAGAAACTGGATGCGGCCGTTTTTTAAAGCCAAAGAAAGTAGAATATTTGTTTTTTTTTCTAAAAATAACCTAATATGACCTCAAAATAATTTGACTAACCAATCAATCGACGACGGTCGGTCGACGTTGATCGATTAACCCTGGCTATATATTCCATCAGTTTCTTTCGAAATATATTTAGAAGAGGACTCGTTGTTCTTGGCCAGAACGATGTTGCTCTTACTATTATTACGGAGACGTAAACGCAAAAGAAACTGGATGCGGCCGTTTTTTAAAGCCAAAGAAAGTAGAATATTTGTTTTTTTTTCTAAAAATAACCTAATATGACCTCAAAATAAAAATATCTTGAAAACTATGCATTTCCGCACTTTGGCTCCCCATCCTCCTCCCCTTTTCCCCTTTTCCGGTATTGCTTATTCTAAAGTGCTTCCCAAGGGGTTTGGGGGGAATATCATTTAGCATTTAAACGTTCATGTTATCATCACTCCTTATCCTCTAAATGAACTCTAATAATACTACTAGTACTTATCCATAGTCACGAAATAAATTTAAAAAAAAGTGAAGCGGCCGGCGCGTCTAATCAAACAGCTCGATCTAACACCCAATCCATTCTACCGGTCGATTGTCGATCGACCATCAATCGATAGGTCTGGTAGACACTATCGATCGACGTCGACTATTCCATTCTACCATCGATCGATGCTGTCGATCGACGATCGATCGATTGGTCTGGTAACACCCTTAGACAGGCGGTTCAATCAATAACAGCGGGTAGCTTAAATTAAGTGAGGAATTAAGGTAAAGAATTAGGGTGTAGGTATATGCTTAGGGTGTAGGTAATACCTATTATGATTCACTTAACCTGCAATATAGTACCTATATTATGATAATACTTAAGTATAAAAAATATATACAAGTACACCTGACTGACTGATTGATCTAGCACAACCCAAAATAATAGCACAGCACAACCCAATCGGCTAGACCTAGAACGCTGAAATGCGGCCCATGGTGAAAGCGCACTTTACCCGGAATCCTCTACTACTGCAGAATTGGCTATCTTATCTCTAACTGTCGGAACACAACAATGCTAGTAACATTGATGTTATTGCGACATATTTAGACAAGATTGTTGTAGCTCTATGCAGGCGAACTAAAACCAGCCCTATCATCAAACAAACAGAGTACAGATCAAACCTGGAACCTCTGTGTTTGAGACTGGTGTTCTAACCACTATACAACCCACAGAGGCGGTTTAAAAAGGCTTTTGCCTACGTCATACGCCGTCTTGGTATGACTAGGTTTTCCGTATTCAATACGCAGGTATTAATTTTAAGGTATTTTTATTAATTTACGCAGACGAAGTCGCAGTGGCGCTAGTGTAGCTTATTTTGATCTAAGGTCAAGTTATTAAAGTAAGTAATTAATAATTTCATTTAAGTATGTTACAAAAATAGTAGTTTACAATTTATTAGTCTGGCAACACCGCAGCTACGGTTGGCTGAAAGCTCGGACCAAATTGGTCCGAGGCTGGAAGGGATCTCCTTAACTACGGCCAAAAACATAGTTTGAATAAGATTGGTAACCTCAGTTGCTAGTTGCTAACAGGGCAATCTTATTTAGATACCCGAGGAACGATGGAATCATATTTAGATACCGATTGTTTTGTACTAATTCAATGTAACAACAAACTATAATAAAACTTGAGTAAGGTTAATTTAACTAACTTTTACTATATTTATATTGTTTCTTTAAGTACAGACTTAAAATTCTAAATCTGTTACCTACCTACTGCATTGTCATTTTTTCTCAGCCACAAACTAAGCATACCTTGAACTATGGTGTCTAAATAACCGATAAATACTAATAAACATCCATAACTCACTCACAAATGCTCGTGCTCACCATACAAACATTTGCCCCTATCGGGATTCGAACCTGGGACCGTGGGTTGCGTACTCAGGGTCGCTGACCACTCGACCACCCGGCCGTCATTTGGTTTGCCAAGAATCAGGCCGTGCCTAGTTTGGGATCCCCTGTTACTACCAAGATAAGTCTTAGACGACTAAGATTAATTTAGTAACAAGATTAAGGGTGGATTCGACCAAACTGGAATAAGGTCTTATACCTAGATTAAACGCCGAATTTGTATAGACTACTCTCAGAGTAAGTCTTATTCCAGTTTGGTCGAATCCACCCTTAGTATTTTGTTCTGTTTAGTCCTAAGTCATTCGGAAAGTATAAAGCATTTTTGATTTTTTTGCAGTCCAACAGAGCTCGACGCTTTAGTGTTCGGTCACGTGTTCACAATAATCACCACTCGTCTGCCGTGCCGCAAGCTAGCGGACACTGTCAGACGGCACGAGTCGCTCGTGGCCTTAGCCAAGCGCGTCGACGAGCGATACTTTAAGAGGCCATAGCGTGAGGTCTTCAAGGACATCTCGACAGTGTTCAGAAGTCCTTGACTCCTTAAAGGAAGTGAAAGATGTGTTACTGGGGTGGTGTGGACTCAGTCCTTGAAACTATGATGAACTTAAATTAACTGGTGTTTGGTGCGTTTCGTTTTGTGACTGTCTTTGATTTGTTAGTTATGATATGAATCATAACCAAAATACTTAGATTAAAACAAAAAGGGAAGATACGGCATTAGCGTCTCGTGAGTGAGTCGCCAAAATTAGGCCTAAAGGCACAATTTCACTTCAGTCACAATTTGCCGAGCGAACAGGCTACATCGCCCTATTGCGGATATTCTACTGTGTGAAAAAGAGAAAGACGTTACTCCGCAGTGGCGTCGGAATCGGTCGTACGTAGCTACTCGTCTGTTGCGAAGCGACCGAGACGAGACGTCAACGCGCTACTCGCTGACTCCCTCGCGCTGACGTTGATACTTACCGCTTTGTCTCGCTCGCTCAATTTACACCTATAGGTGTGAGTGTGTGAGTGTTTGCTTAAGTAGTTGAGTAGGACTATATTTTGAATGACTACAAGTAGGAGCATGCCGTATCTTCCCTTTTTGTTTTAATCTAAGCCAAAATATGATAAAACTGTTTGGATGTCCTTAAATGTAACTTTTCTGAAAAGAGGACGTGAACTATTTGCGTCTTTTAAGTAAGTGGAAAGTATTTTGTTTTGTGAATTTCCTTAGGTTAGTTGTAAAGTATAAAACGTCACTTTATCAGGCACGAGTCACTCGTGGCCTTAACCAAGGCGTCGACGGACGAGAGATACTTCAAGAGCCCATAGCGTGACGTCTTCAGGGACATCTCGACAATGTTCAGAAGTCCTTGAATCCTGATGTGATACTGGTGGTGTGAAGTCCTTGAAACTATTGATCCTTAACTGGTGTATTGTTTGGTGCGTTTCGTTTTGTGATTGTCTTTCATTGATTGGTTACTTTGATCACATGTAATAACTAGCTACACAATCCTATACTGAATCACAGCGAAATAGTGGCCGCTTTGACATATACATTTGACATTTTAAGTGTTTTGGCAGAATAGCAAATTTTGCAGGAGCACTTTGTCATGTTGACACTTAGCTCGGACCTCAGAACAATAACTAAACCATATTGTTCTGAGGCTCGGACACTACCTCAGAATAATATGCTTTAGTTATTATTCTATGGACACTACCAAACGAACTGCATACTATCTGGGTCACCGTCGCTTTACCAATTTGCAGAGATTTTCGTATGAAGCGCACCGGCTGCCCGGGTACGTGCGCGTACCAAATGACGACGCGGTGTGCAAGGGATTTTAGCCTTTAGACTGGTAAAGCGACGGAGTCCGCGATAGTACCTAAACATCTCGCTGGATACTCTTTTTGTGAGTGTTGATTGTGCATCTAGTTTTTGTATGTTATCGAAGGTTGAATAAGATAAAACTTTACAGTTTTGATGTAATAAATGTGACCTTGTTCATTTGAAACTTTTCTAACAAGAAAACGTGAATTTTTTGGGTCGTTTATGTAAGTTGTATTTTGTTTTGTGACCTTTTCTTAGGTTAGTTGTAAAGTATGAAACTTCACTTTATTTCTGACAATGGGCGAGATCTTAGCACAAACGCACTCGTGACTTGTGTGTAAACTTCATAGGAATACTGTTTACTGCTACAGGCTGGCGAATTCATACGTGACAGTCCCATGGTCTGTGGGGCGGTGACGTTGCGGTTGCGGGGGCGAGGAAGAAGAGCGCGGGCGGCGGCGTGGCCGCGTAGTAGGAGTATTTACTCATGTGGTAGAAACGTCACTTGTGTACTGATGTCACCCCACCCCTGTCGCCCGCAGACCATGGGGCAGTCACGTACAAATTTGCCAGCCTATAGCGGCGGCATCGCGACTGTATCGCGTTTGTATCGCTGCAAAAACGTCACTTTATTTCTAGCGAAAAATCTAAACAATCTTTTGTATTCGAATGCTCTTCCTCTTTACGTAGGATCCTGCATTCATAAATTGTAAGTGCACCTAATTTTTCTGTGGTGTTCATTTGTAATTTTTAAGTGAGTCAAATCACCTTTTTTGTAAACATTTGAGCTTTGCAAATATTACTGTACCCACTTAATTAAAATAAAAACTAGTAACTTTTATATTATCATTAACCAATGTCAAGTGTATGTTTAAAATAAATATAGACTTCATTTTAGACTTTTGCCATGGCGAAACTGTTGATTAGAAAATTCTTAGAGGAAAATTAGGCAGGCATGCTTTGTCAGGTGATTCAAGCGATGAAGAAATCGCGTGTATTCAGCCTTACATAAAATAAAACACTTGTGACATATCCTTAAAATCTAAAAATACAAATCTAAACCACAGACATATATATGTCTGTGATCTAAACGTAGTTCTTCAAGACGAAATTAACATGTTCAAATTTTCTATTAAATGCTTGTGTATAATAAATAATATAAATAGTAATATTGAATGTTGTAGATAGTATGTTTTCTAGTTTAGTTTTAAATGGTTTTAAGTAAGTTTGAAGTAAAACGATGATGTAAGTAATGCATGTAAACATAATAGTAGAACTAATTAGTGTTAGATAAATATCCAATTTCTGTATTTAGTTAAACCATTCTCAATTAGTTATTTTTAGATTAACGAACTGTCTGCTGTGTAGCTAGTTTATATATATTATTAATATAGGATTTTTCGCGCGCAGCTGTATTTTTCACTAGCAATTGGTACAGTACATACTTAGCAGTGTACGACGAATAACAAATAGACAGGGGGTGAGCTTTTGCTTTTTGTCTAGGGAGCAGCTATGCGATTCTCTAAGCGACACATAGACCAGGGTAATAAGACGCTACGCGCATATGGCTGTGATCATAGTTACAGCCGTCACATCGTTCGCTGCAGTCACGGCTGTGGTCAATGTTGAGGCTGTTTTACTTACAGAATATCGATTTTATACCTACATTAATGTCAAAGAAGTGATTCCCTATCACGTCGCTTACAGCCGTGCGGAGCTAGTGTCGAACAGCGTTGAAAATTATTAGCAGAATACCAACAGTACGCTCACCGCTGTTGCAGCCGCTGCTACCAAGGCTTAAACGATGTTTGCGCTTAGAGAATCGCACTACTGAACGCCTGTGTGTTTTTGTGTTTGTAATAGTCTGAAAATGGTTTTTTTTTTAAATTTGCAGTGGTCACGCGGGCGAAGTCGCGGGCAAACATCTAGTGGTTAATAAAATTTGCACTAGGCAGTAGGCACACTAACTAATTAAGTGCCTAACGCAGAAAACGGTTAGCAGATGTCTAACTAAAGATAAATCGGAAAATAGCACTTCAAGAGTTATTTTTGTCATGGTATTATTAAATCGCATTTAAATGATCACAAAATTATGTTATAAATTATTATGATGTAAGTAAGTACTTACTTAGTTTTATAAGCATTTTAATGTACACACGCCAGCAGATCAACCTACCCAAAACCACAGTAATATAATTTATATTACCGTGCCAAAACTGTCGAATTTCCCCAATCGATATTAAGCACGTACAAACATATAATCACGACTATTATCCCCGAAGAGTTAGTCAGAGACAAGGCAATGAGATCCGCAAAGGCAGTCCTCTGCCGTAGTCCTCTTTTCACTAAATAGCGACTGCACATTTGCTCAGCGTGACAGGTGGTAAGCCCATCGGCGCTCTATGCTGTTGGTTGTATGTGCCGTATTTTAGTCCTTTACTCCTCTTTTACGACACCCAAGGGAAGAGAGGGGGTGGTAGTATTCTTTCACCGCTACGCGACGCGGTTTACGATAGTAAGCCTTAATTTTAATTGAATAATTTAAGATCATAATTTATTGAAGAAATTTGATTTATTGTCTTTGGTTGACCTGCTGACTGACCGTGTGTACAAATGGTTGTTATTCTTATTGATTGATTGTTTTCTTTTAACTGTTAATGGTGCATAATGTTTCATAAAATAAATATAATGTTGATTGGCTGCTGGAAATTATTTATTTATACTCACATTCTCTGAACTAATAGTTTATTCACCTCGTTGATCGCGAGTGTGGCGTGGCGTGTTTTACTTATGGATATTCCTCCAAACGAGAATTTGTATGGCATTAGCCGCGTCGCCACACCGGCCGAGGACGGCTCGGACTTCCTGCTCGCGAGCCGTAGCACCCGAGGCGAATTTGAAAGGTTGCACTGGCTCACTTTGACTCGCGGGGACCGCTCGCAACCTTTCAAATTCGCCTCGGGTGCTACGGCTCGCGAGCAGGAAGTCCGAGCCAAATGGCTCGCAAGCCGTGCTCGGCCGATGTGGACCCGGCTATTGAAGCAGCGTCTTCCTCTGATGACAAGCTGGATGAGGTGAGAAATACTGCAACGCAAATTCTTTTATTTCAAAATAAACAGTCCAGCAATGACCACTCCACCTAATGGAGTCCAGGCGCGAGGACCACTGGTGCTGCGTCAGAGACATTGCATCAGTTGCCCTCACCATGACCTACAAAGGGCCTCTTCACGCCTCGTTTGAAGGACCCCATGTCATAGAACAGATTTTCTTGTTTTAGTTAACGATTGGTAAATAAAACTTACGCTCATCATCATCAGCCTAAGGTCCCATCCATAGAGAAATATAATAATAAGTGTCCCATCCCACTACTGGGCACAGGTTCTACATGAACGACAGCACATGGGCAGAGTTGGACTCATCATTTTGCATTTTCAGTAATGGCAACCCTGCGTAGTAGCGTTGATAGAACGCTAAAGCCGGGTCTGCTGCGCCAGATTTTTGAACAGAACATTGTTCGAAAACATAAATAAGGGGCGTGGCCCATTGAGTAATAATGTGGCCCATTGAGTAATTTATGTTTTCGAACAATGTTCTGTTCAAAATCTGGCGCAGCGGACCCGACTTAACACTCCCTTGAGGTAGGTAATTACCTAACGTTTAATTTTCAAGTTCGCGTGTGTCTTAATTCCGCATATCCCACCACACCGTGGAAAACTGCAACTTCGCGATGAAAGGACACGCAGGCTGCTACGTAATTGAACTTCTTTGATTTTTAATGTAATTAGCTAGTTTGAAACTAAGTTGCAGATCTATTATATAGGAAACTCTGGACCAAAAATGTATCTTTCTACTAAGATTTAGATTATTTTCGTATGGCAACACCAATACGTGAAGCGTCATGTCTATAGTTTTGTCTCATTTTCTAAAATTTGTGTTTTGTCGAATATTAATGTGAAATAATGGTGGATTATTAACCGTTAAATGTTCGTGAACGTGCATGAGTGTTGGCAATTAGAATAAAACAGTGCAACATAACTTTTCAAATTCTCTCAAGAAGTCCGTGTGAGATCTCAGTAAAGTCCCACATCTTTACTGGAACTCAAGGGATTTGGGTGAAATATCATTTAGCTTATTATCATCACTCATTTCATCTTTTAAGCATATTAAGAGGGTTTACGCCATTCGGTTTCCCATACAAACTTCCAAGTCGAAATTTTTAAAAACCAATGAGCCAATTTTGATGAAACTTTGCAAGCTGAAGTAAAACACAGGGATCTAAATAGTTTGTTAATAACATTCTAAAAAAACTGTTTATTTAACTGAGTTATTGCGATTTTTAACTTTATATGGTGGACTTTAAAACTCAGCTAGTAAAACGTTTTTTAAAAATGTTTTCAACAAACTATTTAGATCCCTGTGTTTCACTACAGCATGCAAAGTTTCATCAAAATTGGCTTATTGGTTTTTAAAAATTTCGACTTGGCAGTTTGTATGGAAAACCGAAATGCGTAAACCCTCTTATATGAACTCTATTATTTCGACTGAATGAATAGTATCGTAGTATCCATGGTCATGGGAAAGTTAAAAAAAATGTTTAGTTGATGTAAATGTAAGTAAGGTCAATGTGGGGAAGTCCGTCTAAGAGGTAAGCCCGTCTAGCGGCAATAACTTGCATATTTGAACGGCTAGGTTCTTATACCTCGGTCGGTAAAACAGTATCACGGAGCTAGTTCGAACTGAGAATCATAGATGTCGCTAACATCATTAGGTCGAAAGAAATCGGTAGGCCATTTTTTTTCGCGTTGTGTACTTGAAGTTAGAGTATAACGTCTCTTCAAAAAACTAAAAAAAAAGTAGAAAATCAAAGGAATTTTTGGAGTTTCCTTGATTACGTAAGTCATTTAGTGATCCATATACTTATTTCTGGTGATGAATTCATTAATATCCCTTGAGTTTCGTAATTATTACCTGCAACAAATGTCTAAACTCAAAATGTAATAGTTGGGAAGTCCGTCTACGTCCGTCATATGCCGGTCTTGCCTCGATTGCAGATATTGTCAACCTTTTCAGCTGCACGTATTTTATGTTACTATCTTTGTATTTGCTAGCTACTACTTAAAAGTAGTCGCCCAATAAAATATTTTTTTGCTTACTTTAAGCTAATGTCTAATACGGGTTCGAATCTTTTGGTATACCTTTCAAATTTCTTTGTTTTTTTAGCTCAAAACGGCGGCGTGCATGAGACAAATACTTAAACATAAAAAATACAAATGTTGATTTTTATTAAAAAACCAAAGAAAGTTGACAGGTGTGCAAAAAATATAGTTAAAAAATTTCTGACCCCTTAAATGATAATGAGTGAAGTATTTGTTCATTTTGCAGCACTACTTATAATGTTCAATAAGAAATAATGATTTATGTTTTTACTTAGTATTTTTTTTTACAAAAAAATAAATTCGTTTCTATTTTATTAAAAATGTTTGCAACCACTGTCACCAAAGATATGCCGGCCGGACTTGCCTTAAAATGAAATAAAGTAAATTATCATTGAAATTTAAACCTTATGGACGAATTCATAAAACACACATTTCAACGCCAGTTGTACATCACTGCTACAAACTGTTTTCAAACATATTGCGTCACAAGTTTTGGTTATATTGTTACTAGACGGACTTACACTGAACTTGAACTGCACGGGAAGTCCGTCTACACGCCGAGTTTTAAAAAATATCATATAAATCTAAAGATATATAGGTATTACCTATAATTTCCGACGACACAAGTTACTTTATATAGCGTATCTCGATTCAATAAGTTCTGTTAAACTTAAATTTTAGAAAAGTATGCCGGACTTTCCCACATTGACCTTACCTAATAATTGAAGATAATAATAATTGTGTCATGTACCTAATTATTAACCGCTAAGTATTGAGATAGGTACTTCCTATAATCAAACTCAAGACAAACAAAATTTTATTGTGCCTACTATTAATTAGACTATTAGCATTAGCTACAAACACATTTATTAGGTACCATTGAGTTAAATATACTACGTACTAGAGGAGCTATCCCAAGCAAAAGTCTTGTTCTATTTTTTTTTAAAGTTAATACAAAAGTGCGCTGCAACGCTAAAACAATAATTTAACGTCTTTCTGAACAATCCAAACATACAGCGCTAGACCGCTTCTAGAATGATGTTTTCTCGTGAGCAAAAGGTCTAAAGCGCCGAAACATGGCCGCCGCTCATGTCTCGGCGATTTGATAAAATAATTAGTCAAAATGCATTTTAGTGCGTATATTTACAAGTGAAAAGATATGCCTTTAGTTCTATTTGTATTTCCTGAGTTCTTTAAACAGTGCCTTAGCACACATGAAGGCACTTCATTAAATTGAATAAAATAGAACCAGAATACACACGTATTGTTGCGTCTAACGCCTGCCACAGACTAATATAGTCTCAGAACAATAGCTTTAGTTATTGTTCTGAGACGAATCCAGTCTAGACTAAACTAATCTAGTTGTGACGTCTTCTATAGTACGTAGTACATTAAAACTCAATGTTGATTACCTACTTATAGGTACCTACCTAATAATACAACCTTTAATATACTTACATAAACAAAATTATTATGACAAGTAGGTAAGTACATAAAATACAATGATATTATTGTTAAAATAGTTATTATTTTGGAATTGCTAATAAATTGCAAGGAATTCAATACGATTTAAGTATACCTACTTACTTACTTAATTGCTTCCTTATATTTTTTTTTGGTTAACCGTGTCGTGCGCATGTTCTGTGGTCGTGCGTGTGTCGTGTAGCGGTGAAAGAACACTACCACCCCCTCTCTTCCATTGGGTGTCGTAAAAGGCGACTAATGCCCGATTTACACGTATTAAGTAGTTTAGTAGTTAACTAAATTTTAACTTAATTTTAAGTGATTAATTGCATGTAAACACACAATTTAGTAGATAAGTCACTTAAAATTTACTTAAAATTTAGTTAACTACTAAATTTTAATACGTGTAAATCGAATTAAGTAGTTTAGTAGTAAACTAAATTTTAACTAAATTTTAAGTGACTTAAATTTAAGTAGGTGTCCATACGTATTTAAGTAGTTAAGCTCTTTAAGTCACTCAAGATGGACGATCAACAACGTGATGAAGTCGTAAATTCTGTGCTTAAATAATGGCTTCGTATGGTCAGCACATTTAGGCAGTGTCAAGTAAGATATTAAAGTGAATATTTTTTTGCATAAAGTAGATGATAATGAAAATGAGTGATAAATGAACGTTTAATGGTAAATTAACCAAACCCAAAACCCTTCAGACTCAATGAAGCTGTGGGACTTTATTGAGATCTCACACGGACTTCTTGAGAGAATTTGAAAAGTGATGTTGCACAGTTTTGTTTTATTTGCCAACACTCATGCACATTCACGAACACATAACAGTTAATAATCCACCATTATTGCATATTAATATTCAACAAAACATAAATTAAAGAAAATAAAACAAAACTGCAGACATGACGCTTCACTTTCCCGCCAAGAAGTCCGAAATTGTCAAGTGACAAGCCCCGCCCACCAACTTAACCGAAAAATAGACAGAATTCTAATTTAGCTCTTTAGTTGTTAACTAAATTTTAACTTGCAACTTGCTACTAAATTCTGTGTTTACATGCACTAATGCCCGATTTACACGTATTAAGTAATTTAGTAGTTAACTAAATTTTAACTTAATTTTAAGTGACTTATCTACTAAATTGTGTGTTTACATGCAATTAATCACTTAAAATTAAGTTAAAATTTAGTTAACTACTAAACTGCTTAATACGTGTAAATCGGGCATTAATCACTTAAAATTAAGTTAAAATTTAGTTAACTACTAAATTACTTAATACGTGTAAATCGGGCATAACGGACATGAGACTGCACTTATGAATTATCTGGATTGTTTTTCAAAATGTCTGGATTTTGGAGTTATTAACTGGAGAAATAAATTTTAAGAATCAAAATATTACTTTTTTTTAAATCAACAATTTTGACATAATGACGTTATTGAATAAGTAACAATTTTGAGATCAATCAAACTCGTGCTTCGTTATTTACCCTATTAAACTTAATTTTTACGTTGCCTCAAGCATTTTGTGTTTGATTTTCCTGATTCTATCAATTTCAAGCCTTTGAAGTAAGATTTAATATATAAACAATTTACATCGAAATTGAGCATAATTATTATTTCGGCTTTAGAGAGGCGCGGGCACAGAATAATATACAAGGCGCGGGGCGGCCGCTGCCAATCTTATAACTTGTCTTGTGCGTAATTCTTTACGAATACTATTTGTCTCGAGATTTTGTATTTTATCTGGAGTCTAAATATTATGTGCAGTCTAAGTTATGTGCAGTCTTAATATTACTTATGTAAACTCAACAGCATAGAGCGGCGATGGGCTCACCACCTGTCACGCTGAGCACATGTGTGCAGTCACTATTTGGTGAAAACGAAAAGTGGACTATGGCAGAGGACTCCTTTTGCGGTCCTTATTGCCTAGTCTCTGACTAACCCTTCGGGGATAATAAGTAGTCGTAATGGCGGCTCCACATTAGTGCCTTGAAGCTCCGTAAACAAGCGTGAACGTGAATGTGGACGGTTTTCGCGGGGTTCACGCGTACAAATCCACATTCACGGCCCCGTGCCAGTTTATCAAAGAGGAAATTAATCAGTTTACTCCAGACTATACTTTGATCGGTTACGATGTATTTCAATCGTCCACAATCTTCTTTTTTTTCCAACGCTTTCTAATAATGTTTTGGACGTCTAAATAGTATGTTGCCGCAGCAAACAAAGTTATTGCAGCAGCAGCTTCTACGTCCATTTCACGGCGGGTTTCACGAACGATTGTGAGCATCCCGTGAATGTGGAGGCCACGACTTGTGCCGTGAATTCACGGCACTAATGTGGAGCCGCCATAAGGTTTTATAGACAACCCTATTTTTTCTTTATACAAAAACAATGAAGGGCGAGTTCCACCCATGAAACTGAACAACTTTCCCCAGGAAACCTATGTGTAACCTATCCCATACTATTGTCGTCAGCTGATCGGACAGTTTTGAATGGGAAGTCGATTTTTTTTGTCACTTTTGCACATAGGTTTCTTGGGGAAAGTTGTTCAGTTTCATGGGTGGAACTCACCCTTAATTGTTTTTGTATAAAGAAAAAATAGGGTTGTAGGTATGTATGTAAGTATAATTTTTTTATTTGTGGAGTTTATAGTATGTGCTTGTACAGACGACAGCAATTCAGCCTACCACAAAATATCAAATGTCTTCAATACATTTTGAACTTTATCACTATTGTTTAAGGAGAGGTATTTCGAGCGCTTCTCTCTCGCTCTCTCGACGGTACGACGGTAAGGGACGGGTATAACAGCGAAGCGGCACGAATAAGCGCGTTTTATATTTAAAAAAAATTATAGTTATAATAAAAAAAAACGATCGGTCATAATCCCTCAAGTTATCTATGAACTTAATTATGGTAAATAACTGATAATATCAAATCACTTATTTTAAAAATAAAACCTAGTATAAAAGAAAATAAAATGACACAAAAATATGTAACTTTGTGAATTTATTCTATCGAGCAAACTTTATCAAATCGTGTTTCCATCGGAAATATTCCACAGAATAAAGCCTCAACAATATTTCATAATCTTCGCAGATTTTAATTTTACTGTTTACTACTTCAAAAATTAATTCTAAAAACGTGTTATGTTAATTTTTCACTAACACCTAGCCTTAGGGATCAATAGCGATTGGAGAAAGACAGTTTTGGATAGGTTGATGAACCCGATCCACGCCAGAATCGGATTAATCTGACAAATGTTATGGTGTCCATTTCGCTAAGTCGTATATATCCGACAAAATACTTGTTGGTTTTTATCGAAATGTCATAAGTAAACTACGTACAACCTCTTCTTGTAGTAGGTTTTTCTTCCTGAGCTGGGCGCTGACACGGCAACTGATATAAAGCCAAGAATGAAAGGTTACGGCCAGGGAGCTAATGGTCTAACTTCAACACCTTTAATGTACAAGTACATTGTTTTGCTGATTTGCTTAATTACAACTAATTTTATAATAATCAAACTAGCGAAGCAATGTACTTCTACTTGATAGGTGTTGCGTTGCGATAGATGTTGAAGTTAGACAATAAGCACCCAGAGCACAGTGACGTTTAGAGATTGATGAATTTGATGACTGTAAATAATATTTGTTTACAGGAAGGTTTCAAATAATACAGAGTGAAATTAGTTGCTATTTTTATTTGGTTTCCATCACAATACAAACGTTCAAGTATACCGCACGCACGTATTCTCATAATTCACAGCTACGAGAATCAACCATACAATACTTAAACTTATCTCTAAAGCAATTTCATCTCATCTAAACAGGTGGTAAAATACACTAAACATTCGCTCGCAAAATTAAAAAGTAGGTATTCAAAAAAATAAATTACTATTTTTTTAAATCACATCATCAATATTCAATATTACACCGTTTTTTACAATCAAATTTCTCGCCACCCTATTAACAAAAATAAATAGAACGTCAAAAAACTAAGATGGCTGCCATTCGCACACTGTCACAATATAGTGTCGATAGACGAATTGTCTATGAAGTTGAACATGGTAAGACGTTTTCTTTATTTTAATCTTAGCATGTTGGTAGCAGGGAGGAACTGCGTCCTCAGCTAATTAGAATCGTCTTGACTGGTGGAGAATCATTTGGCGTACGCTAAATGTGGAGAGGCCAAGACCGATAGCGGCCAGGGCGAATGCTGATCTGGACATCATTTTCTCACGATTCGCTGGCTGCAAAGAAAGAAAAAACTTATTAATCACTGATAATCACAAAATGACAAAGACAGTGTCACAAACAGACACTTTTAATCATCAATAATATACCATGGGACTTGACATTGCGGGAATGGCGGGGCAGGAAGCCTAATGTGATCAGGCAGATCAGATCTGTGATATAGTGGTTAGACCACTGTCACAAACACAGAGGTACCTGGTTCATTTCCCAGGTACCTACTAAGTAAGACCGCTTGACTAGCTACCACCAATCTCGGGTAAAATATTTCTTCAAACGAGTATCATTATGACAAACACTACAACTACTTAGCAGTGACGAAGGTTCCATACAACTCGATTCCCACCGGCTTCCCTTCAGAATTTAGAACACAACCACTCTCTACTTGAATTGAGAAATGGCACAATCAGTTATTATAAAAGTAAATATATAAAAGAAACATTACAAAACACCTACATTGTGGACATTAAATCAACAAAATTTGCTTTTCAACAACATATTGCTATAAAATAAGCCGCAGGCGCGATCGGCTTTTTGGCAGTTAAACTTCTGTACAAAATTTACGTCATGACGTCACATAAAGGTCAATAAACCCACCCGCGTATTAGCAGCCGGTAAGCCGTCTTTATCCGAGTTACTTGATAGAGAAAGTTATACAATTTGCCTGCGCGTGAGCGGGATGGAGGAATATCGTTTTCGGTTTGTGTTCTGTTGATCTGTTGACAGATAATTTGACGTAATTGCAATTCATCATTGAATGCATGACTGTGTTTTATTAGTATTTGAATTTATTAGTTAGTTTCACCTATTAGAATGATTAGTATTGTAGTTGGACTTTGTTTATTTGTGTTGTGTGTAGTGATGAAAGTAGTTACGAAGACGTACGTTGTAATTAGGTATTTGCGGTAAGTAGATATTGTAATAAGTTGAAATTACGTATTTAGAATAAGTAGATTTGCAAAGTAATCAGTAGAATTGTAAGATGTCGGCATTAATAGCTTTAGATTCTTCCCGGCTTTTATGATAATGTCTTAGCGCACTTTGAAAAGAGAGAAAGAATAGACGAATAGTTTTAGAGTATAAGTAGTATTATTAGTACTTAGTCTATTAAGTTTTGTTTAATTTACATCATATCATCTGTTCACCACAAACGGCTTTTATCAAAGCCACTTCTATTATGCTTGCAAGACACTGTTTCAATATCTCAGTGCTTACACGTATAGTAAAAGAGGACTGAAGATACATCTGCCTATACAAGACTGAAGCCAGGATGCCAATCACAGATTTTCGTTAAGGACTCAAGACTGCGTGCCCGCGCTCGGAGTAGGTAAGCATTTTTTTTTTGTTACGGCTTACCTTTCTCAATATTTCACGCTTCGCCACTGCTACTTAGTATCGGTATCTTAGGCATAACTTATAATAACTAAAACATTACGTTGCGAAAAATTAACAATCGGATAATAGACAACATACCAAGGTCCCTATCATCAACTCTTCACGCAGTATTACTTTAATATTACTATGCAAAATCCCATACGAATTTTGCATAGTAAATTAAAGTAATAAATACTGGTCTAAGAACTGACAGTAGGGCCCCAGGTTTCGAACCTACATCATCTAGGCATACCGGATGCCGGGTACCGGGTCAGTTTGTCGCTTTAACAATGTCAAAGATCAAACCCTGGAGAATTTTCAAGGGTCGCAAGCCTTTCTCCATTACATAAAGTTATTATTTCCTTGTTGTTTGAGACTTGACTCAGGTATAACCCGAGAGTAAGGCTTATTCCGGGTTGACAATAGGGAATGACCGGTCACGGGCAAAATTTTTCATCCCAGACCTAGCACAACCCATATTACATTGGTATCAAATTCACAATAGCATTATGTAACCGTATAACAATTGTTCAAATTGTAGGGGATCGCGCCAAATACAGAAATAACGCAATTACTCTGTAGTTGTAACGCATGGCATGTTTCTTACACGAAGAATCGATTAAAGAAATTAGACAGTTTTGGGTAGTACTATTAGTTATTCTGTGGTTTTGAATAGATTGATCTGCTGGCGTGTGCATCTATAAAAATCGTGAAAGATCCTTTTGAGTACTACGCTACGTACGGTAAGTGACAATGTAGTCTTTTTTTAAAATCGCCATGTAGATTATTGCTGTCAATTAAATACTTATACTGTATACAAAATGGGCTACGGTTGCTAATGTTATGTAACGGTTAACGGAAATAATTTCTTCACCTTAATTAGCTTAGAAAGCCCATAACAGATTGTTAGGTCAAGTTTCCGCTTCCAAATAAGTAAGTCCTTTACTTACTTAAGTTGAGACTAGTGTCAACTGGCAGTTTGCGAAACCTTCCATTATAGAGCTATTACACCTAATAAGTACAGTAGCGAGACATTGCCCGAATGCTTGGTCGAGCACAGTGGCGAGACAGGCACTAGAATCATGATATGTTTGCTAGGCCGAGTCCCCACCTCCCACCACCTGTCCAGCTAATTTTCTCGGTACAGTATCATAGCAAACTGGTCCACAGGTTCATCGTGGCTTGGAGAATCACGAAGATTTTATCGTCACCCATTCGGGTATCGACTTAGTTCGAGGAAGCTTGACTTGCAATCGTAATGGACGTATTTTTTATCAAAACAACGAAACAAGTCATTTGGACAGTCATAAAAAAAAAATAATTAAACAGCAGACTCAAAAATATATTATAAATTTGTTAGTAAATAACTCCAAATATTATAAAAAAACTCGCTTGCAAAAATGCGCAAAGGCGCCTTTGTCGCAAAACGGCGACATTCCACAAAGCGTTGCCAATTGCCAACTATTTTCGCGTTACGGCTTGTAAATAACATTAAAAAGTTAATAATAGACAAATTCACATGACCGAGCGATGCGCATGACGGACGACTGACGATGACGTCATCAGTCACACTGGCATTTCTCGTGCGTTGGTTGATGAACTTGCAATTCTCAAGGTCTATAAAGAATATTCATCATCATCAGCTGAGCACATGCCTTCCCACAATAGCACATGGGGAGATTGAATAACCCACCACGCCGGCCCAATGCGGGTTGATGGGTGGGCTTAGGTGTAGGCGTTAAGTGTCCGTGAACGTGCATGAGTGTTGGCAAATAAAACAAAACAGTGCAACGTCACTTTTCAAATTCTCTCAAGAAGTCCGTGTGAGATCTCAATAAGCTTTATTGAGTCTCAAGAGGTTTAGGGGAATATAATGTACCATTAAACATTAATTATCACTCATTATCATCTACTTTATTGAGACTTTATGCAAAGAAAATATTTACTTTTATATACTGGCTAAATGTGCTGACCGCACGAAGCCATTATTTAAGAGAAAAAAAAAACGTCGTCATTGCCCTAAACAGAACAGCACTAACTAGTAATTTACGTGTCTTTTAAACTTGTTTTTATTTCGAGACTTAGACAGGTTTTACCAATGGTTTCAAAAATCTTACGAATTTATTTTATCTGTAGTTTTAATAGTGAAATTTATAGACGCTAAAGAATTCATTCAGCAATGATTTCGCCATTGTCCTTTAAACCTGGTTTAAAACTGACGCTGTCTACTTTTTGTTCCTATAGACAAAGAGATGCCACGCCCCCAGCGCCAGTCCATAAATCAAAAAATAAATGCAGTGCCAGTATCCAACTTCAAAATTCAAACATTAATTTTATGATAGATAAGTGTATTATATACATACATAAACCAGTAATTTATTGTATGATAAAGTATCTCTCTTCATATTAATTATTTTTGTACACAATTCAACAACAATGCAACGTTGTTAATTATTATAAATGATTTTATTGAATTAATACCAATAAAAGTATTTGTCGCATAAACACGACTAACACTAAAACGGTCTAAATTCAATTCTGGTTAATACGATTTTGGCCTTTAAACCTTAAGCAACAAAGAGCCTTGCGTTATTGGTAATGCTTAGTTGGCCGGCTGTTCAAAATGACAAACTTACTAGTATGTTATGCAATAAAACATCGAGAAGTGTTGGCACAGATCGGTATATCTAAATATAAATTATGATACAGACGGCGCCAATAGGTTGCCTTCATAGTATGTATAGGTATCGCACGCACTAAGCGTACTCTTTTATTTTACGTAATCAGCTTTAGACTTTATACCTCTCACTGCTGGGCAGGGTTGGCTGATTTAAATCAGGTGATTTTTTAAATAAAAATCATTGATTCAAATCAATTTAAAATGTTATATTATCGTTAATGAAAATAACAATAAATAAGTATGCTTAGTAGTTACTAACAATAAAATACTGTCTTTGACAGTATTACTAACACAGAATTAGCAGTCTCAAAAATAACATTAAAAAAAAGACTTGCATGCATACCTACTTGAAATTTGTCTTCAAAACAAAACAAAACAAATCAGAAATCAGTCTTGTAAAATTGGATACTAACAATAATTGGCCAAGATATACCTATGTATATTAATTTTTAAAGTAATTTAAAATAATCAACAAATTTTAAAAATATTAATTTTATTTTAATAATTTTAAAAGTATTTGTGTCATACAGCTTATTCAATTGTCAGTAAGTACTAATAATAGTGTATTTGGTTTTGTCACGTAAAAAATGAATAAAAATAAAAAATCATGATTTTTTCCAACCCTGCTGCTGGGCCCAAGCCTTCCTACATGCGGACAACATCCCATGGGAGATTGTGGTATGTAACCCACTACGCTGGCCCACTGTGGGCTGTTGGGTTGTTGTTTTGCTTAATACCTTTTAACCCCTTGTCTGTCCAAGAAAACTCCTAGAGGTTACAAAATAAATTCTGTGCTGGTTTTACGGCATTTATGCTCTTATATCTAGGACAGGACCACCAACCGCATTGGCCAGCGTGGTGGGTTGTGGTCTAATTTCCCTATGTGCATGTGGGAAGGCCTGTTCCCAGCAGTGGGACGATTATAGGCTGATATAAAAATATTAATATAAAATTATTTAAACCTATATGTATAAAACACAGACTTGTCGTACATTCTTTCTTTATCGAAAAGATAAACATAAAGACTGCTGAACTTTAATCAGTTGTTACCAGGTAGGTAGATACAGGTTGATAAGCATTTTATTTTTAACGTTAAAGTTACTAGGTAGGTTTATTAAAAGTGAAGAAACTTGCGTAGCGGAGGCGTAGCTACCGCACCGCCATATCAGCAAAAATCATATATGCAATTATACATTTATATAATAACGACTATTGTCCCCGCAGGGTTAGTCACGGACTAGCCAATGAGGACAGCAAAAGCAGTCCCTCTCTACCAGTGCACTTTTCACCAAATAGCGATTGCACATGGTGCTCAGCGTGACAGGTGGTGAGCCCATCGCCGCTCTATGCTGTTGGATGTATGTGGAGTCTTTAATCCATTAGTCGCCTTTTACGATCCCCAAGGGAAGAGAGGGGGTGGTAGTATTCTTTCACTGCTACACGGCACGGAAATAATCTAGAAAAACTAAAATAAGCATTTAGACGATTTAAAAAAAAGGTTAAATAAGCGTACTGATAAAAATAGTTTGGCTTACTTAGCTTAGAGGAGCAGCAGTAAATAAGAACATTATTTAATAATAAAAATAAAAAATTTCATAATTGACCGGGAAAGACAACAGCTGTCCACCGACAGCTTTGCTACCATTTCTAAAACACTTACCTATATAGCTTCATTTACCCTCATAACATTCTTCATACCATACCATGCAAAATATTAATAATAAACCAAAATTCCACCTATCCATCATCATAAATAACATTCAAAACATAACACCATAGCTTCATCGTACGTAGTATTTTTATCACAAATCTGTCAAACCCTTTCACCACACAGCGTATAAACTAATGAATCATTTCTACGCGCAAAAAGTTAACTTCGTGTGTTGTGTATTTTTATTCGCAAACAAACATGCGTCGTATGTACTATATGTATATACATACATAAAAAATTGGCTAACATCCACAGGGGACGACCTTGGCAAATTCAAAGTACGTCGACGGAACCTTTAAATAAGAAAGAATAGTTATTTGCATAAACATGGTAGGTACCACAGTAGTACATTGTTACAGATTATAAAAGCATTAATTGAGACATGTCGTACCCGTGTCGCTCTGCGGTGAAAGAATACTACCAGTCTACCACCCCCTCTCTTCCCTTGGATGTCGTAAAAGGAGACTGACGGATTAAAGACTTTTAATCGCCTCTGTGGTCTAGTGGCTAAGCCACCGGTTTCAGACCCAGAGGTCCCTGGTTCGATTCCCAGCGGGGGGCACATCTTTGTGTGCTCGGTTTGGTTGGTGGTAGGGCTGTTAAGTCCGCCTGGCTAGTTACCACCATCTTATCTAAGCCTGTCGCCATAACAACGACGTTTATAGCATTGTTGTGTTGTGTTCCGACAGTTTGAGATAAGATAGCCAGTTCCTCAGTGGTTGAGGATTCCGGGTGAAGCGCGCTTCCACCTTCGGCCTTATTGTCACTTACCATCAGGTGAAGGCCAAGCGCTTACCCGTAGCAGAATATAAAAAAAGACTGCACATACATCCAGCAGCATAGAGCGGCGATGGGCTCACCACCTGTCACGCTGAGCACATGTGCAGTCGCTATTTGGTGAAAAGTGGACTATGGTAGAGGACTGCTTTTGCTGTCCTCATTGCCTAGTCTCTAACTAACCCTTCGGGGATAAAAGTCGTGATTATAGGAATGTATTAATTATGAAATGAGAATGTCAAATGAAAATGCTTGATTTCTTTTTAAGAAGTAAGGTCTTAGGCTATAACTGGCTGGATCCTAATTTTAGACTTACATTAGTCTGAACAAGAAGGCACCGCAATTTCATAGATGGAGTTATCGTGAACTATCGCACGAAACTAATAACGTATCTTTAGATTGTTGAGTTTATCAGAGTGAGGTTGAGTCAGAGATAGGTACGTTATCTACCTATATAGAAAATATATTATTTTGGCCGTTTCTACGACATTTAGATCGTAACTAATAATCTGTTATTACGTCAAATATCATGATCGATTCTTTTGATTGACCTCATTATAATAAAATATATTTTATTTAGATTTAAAAAGAAAGGAAATTTTATGTCAGTAAAACTAGCTATCATCAATTTTTAGAATACTTTTTCAACAACCACGCCCCTTTCATCCACCCTGCTGACATCACAATAATTAAATTAAATAATTAGCTACACCTACGCACATGATTGGACCAATCAACACAACAATTCGCATTGTAGTTTGAACGTATCTCAATAAAATTATATTGCGCACTTTGAAGCTTCAGAGTAGGAGGAACGATCTTTGGTCAACTAATCTTCATTAATTTATCTGCAGTACTGACGCAGAATTGCGCGTCAAGTTAAGTGATACTAGGCATATCAGTAATAATAAAAATCGCAAGCATACTAGGTACAACAAACATAGATTTGCTGGCAATTTAGATAAAAATATTTAAACTGAATGTGGCTCGCCTAAATACAAGTATACTCGTATATGCAGTTAAACTGAAGGATTTTCATAAAAAATTACTTTCCAGTATATATGTAGGTACTAATATTATAAAGAGGAAACATTTGATTGTTTGTTTGTATTAAATAGGCTCCGAAACTACTAGATCGATTTAAAAAATTCTTTCACCGTTGGGAAGCTACACTATCTCCGGGTGACCAAATAAATTCCTTAAATCGCGTGCGGTAAGAAAACTATTGATGATAAAATAAAATAATGTACTATGGCTTTGCAGAACACACCACTATCTACAAAAAGTGTCGCGACAGCATATGTCTAACTATTTTAGTTACGTCACAATAAGTGTTCTTGGGAGGGAAGTAATTTTGAAAATTCGTCACGGGGAACGGGGTCCACGCACAAAGTTATGTATACATATTATGATACTACATCATGCCCGTTTAACAATTTTCTATCCTGACTTATTTTCCTCTCAACCCTAATCTGTTACGAAGACTCCTAGAGGTTACAAACAATCGTGACTGGTTTTGCGGCAGAACGTTATGATTAGATTTTGTTTTCCTAGACGTGGCTCTGAGAGCACGGAAACGCTTGTCTTCTATAGAAGACAGTGGTGCTGAAAAGGTTGACATGCTCGTCGGTTTTCTGACCTGATCTTTCATGAGAACGTCTCCGATCTGATAGGAATACGTTCGCCGCCCCTTTTAAATATCCTCATTTTTTTATATTAAGCCCTGCCAATGACTCCAATCCACCTGCCTGATGTTAAGTGAAAGTGGAGTTTAAGCGCAAGGACAACTGCGCAGTGTAAAGACGAAGCATCAGTCACCTTCACGCCGCGTTTAAATAGCCCTATCCTCATCCCCTTTTTAAATAAAGTAACCAATTTATTTTACAATCATCACCTTATAAACGTTTCACATTCCTCGTAACAAGAGACTGAACCCATGACACCATGCTATGCCGAATTTGGCCAGTGGGTTTACGAAAGAAGAGGTTTTGGTTCAATATATTTTCTACAAGCGGCCGCTCGCGGTTTCACCCGCGTGGTTCCCGTTCCCGTGAGAATATCGGGATAAAAAGTATCCTATGTGTTAATCCAGGTTATAAACTATCTGTATGCCGAATTTAATCCAAATCCATTCAGTAGTTTTTACGTGAAAGAGTAACAAACATCCATCCATATGTTCCCGTGGGAATATCGGGATAAAAAGTACCCTATGTGTTAATCCAGGTTATAAACTATCTGTATGCCGAATTTCATCCAAATCCATTCAGTAGTTTTTACGTGAAAGAGTAACAAATATCCATACTTACAAACTTTCGCGTTTATAATATTAGTAGGATAGACACAAGCTACCACAAAATAGGAGGGGCCAAAAAAAATTGCGTTATGATTTGGGTGGCTCACGATTAAGGTTCCCAGTTCCCAACCATACTGTTAAAATGGTATTTTCACTGTTCTATAAAAAATACTGTTTTTATGTCCGCTTTTTATATTAACTTAAATTGTGGAGAAGCTTATGAATATTTAAAAAATATAATAATAAATTGTTATGTAAAAGTATGTTTTTAAAACGTTAAAATAATTAAGTAAGTAGGTACTGTTTATTTTAGTTCTCCGACCATAATATACTTCATTTCTCGTACAAAGTGTTGCGAACCCTACTCACGAATACTCACGTTAGAGTATAACGCTTACAAAACAAACTCTTACGCTTACAAAAAAAAAAGGAAATGACGAATATCTTTTAGAGAAATAGTCTGTCGCAGGCAGATTGTATCGGTATTTTACAAACGGCGCACGTTGCCTGTTTGCAAACGCTCGCTAGTTTGTAAAATGCCGAAGGCAAATTGTAAAATGCCTCGGCGTTTTGTGTTTGCCTTCTGGTGTTTCGCCGGTCGCTACCGCGGCACGCTTCGCTCGGTTCCCGCTTTAATCACTGTTTTAACCTTTTTTTTAACATAACTTAACCAAACCTTACGATTTTTTTGACCTTATAGTACCTTTTGTAATTGACTATATTGTCCTTATCTACTGACCCCATAGATAGGGTATCGAAGCTAAAACTACGGGTCCGGCTGTGTTGCTCAGGGGTACTATGGGGTTGCGGTTCAAGCCCACCGCTGGTTGTGCCGTTGTGCCTTAACTGGCGGGATTCCGTACGTGTGTTGGACTCGTAGTAGCTTGTGGTTAGCTGTAGAGCTTGGGAATGTTCGTTTGTCCTGGTATTGTGTGCCAGGACTTCCAAACTCGTGCACAGCGAGCGGGGCCTAGTAGCGGTCTCTGTGGAGCCAGCAGCGAAAAGTCCTGCGGGGAACGTGAGTCCGGTGATTCTCATTGGACATTGGTGTGGACATCTCCGGCACTAGTCTGGAGAACTAGTAGAGGCGGCCCCCTAGATGCCGTAGCCTCCGGTCCAGCCAGCCGCGTAGGACGTGGGAACTGGCTAGGCGCCCGGACGGGTTCCGAGAAGTGAATGTGCTTACTACTCCGCGACCAAGGTGGACACTTGGGAGTTGACTTTAGAGTCGACAACCCGAGCAGTGTCAACTGCGACAGTACATATAAGACTTAGTGAATAAGGAGAGGGGATGACCTTATAGTATCTCTTACTTTTTATTTGAATACATACCGGATGATGATACAATTTGTGACAGGTATTTTATTTGTCCTTAAACCATGGTTACCTTAATATATGACTATTGGCCACATGAATACGAACATCAATTTGCTTTCGGCATTTTACAAAACAGCGAGCCTTTGCAAACGGACGGCGCGGCGGCGCCGTTTGTAAAATGCCGAGTAATACTTAAAAATTGCCTGCGACATATCCACAATAATAATTCTTTATAAAGAATGTAAATATTGAAAAAACTCTTATTCCTGTTTATTAAAACGGATAACTACAAACATAACAATGAACAAAAGTACAAAATGTGTTTTCAAACAGTGGAATGTTCAGTGTTGCCACTAAAGAATCTGTCATAATAATGGTAATAACATGAATGTATAAATAATATGAAGGGCTTTATTGCTGGTAATACTTAAGAAGCATTGAACTTGAGCTCAATAGCATCAGCGTCAATGTGTAAAGAGGTATTATTAGTTTTCCAATGAAATTTTTCAAAACAAGTTTTTTTTTTAGGGAGTAGGGGGGGGGGGGGGGTAACATCTTTGTGTACTCGGTTTGGTTGATGGTAGGGCTTGTTTTTGTTTGGAACATGCAATACATGTTCCGTGATTACAGCGTATAATTAATTTGTCTCCGGGTCTAAACCGGTGGTCTTAACCACTAGACCACAGTAAACACACCACCTCAATTATAATTTAAATAACATACAAGTGATTTTAAATTTTCTTTATTTGTTCATAAATAATAAAATACAGATTAATGTGAGGATTGACATTGTTTATTTTTCAACAAATTGTCGATATTTGCTTTTATTTATGTGCTCGCAACCCCGCAAACTACCTTCCAGATCACCACCCGTAATCCTTGTCTTATAGTTTTGGATTTGACGTAGCGGCTAGGTCTAGCCTCTGAGGGCCGCAAGGAATGTCCCAACGGGCCGCGGGTTGAAAACCCTTATTGTAAAGTGTTCGAAACGACAGGATAAAAACAAATAATAATAATATGGATAAAATTAGTGAGCCGTGTGATATAGCGATAGGCTCCCCAAATGAATACTATACCAACCCTCTCTTCTCTTTCCTTGGGTGTCGTAAAAGGTGACTTACGGACTAAAGACTGCACATACATCCAACAGCATAGAGCGGCGATGGGCTCACCACCTTTCACGCAGAACACATGTGCAGTTGTAACTTAGTGTGCCGTGGACTATGGCAGTGGACTGCTTCTGTGGTACTCATTGCCTAGTCTCTGACTAACCCTTTGGGGATAATAATCGTGAATCTATAAATATATATAAGGTGACTACTAGATACTGCAAGAAACTTCAAGGGCTGGTCAGGTCAAGTGTTTTAAACATGACAAAAATGGAATTCGTGTTTTTTCGTAGGTACTTATCGCCCAGCTGACGGGGGCAACGGCCGGCCGGCCGTCTGTTGACCCGTCAACGTAGGTACTTATCGCCCAGCTGACGCAGACGGGTCAACAGACGGCCGTATGGTTAAAAGTAAATTAGATACTCAAAGACTATCCAATTAAAATTCACAAAATGAATTATTTCATTAAATATGAAAAAAAAACACGAATTCCTTTGTTGTCATTTTTGTCATATATAAAACACTTGACCTGACCAGCCATTGAAGTTTCTTGCGGTTTCTAGCAGTCACCTTATATATACTTATGTAAATGCTTAGTTTTTCAGTATACAGGTGTATATAGGCTCAATTATCATTTTGAAGTCGTTGACCGGACTTTGAGCGGTTACTATACTCATGTGACGCTAATTGTTTCATTATCTAATGAAACAATTAGCGTCACATGAGTTTGAGAATAACTTAATTACTTACAAAACTCACAGTTGCGGTGT
The DNA here is from genome assembly GCA_963921215.1 of Scoparia ambigualis. Lineage (NCBI taxonomy): Eukaryota > Metazoa > Arthropoda > Insecta > Lepidoptera > Crambidae > Scoparia > Scoparia ambigualis. Next base: position 10,019,519 of record OY992515.1, on the reverse strand, counting down.
AAGACTCAAAGAGAAGTATCTATAGTAAAATGAATTTTGTGCAAGAATAGAATGAAAATTGGAAGCCGAGTGGCAGACCACACGGTAAGCCAATATCAATGAATTAAAGCGATTTCTTTATTAATATTAGTTACATGGGCTGGATAAGTAAGTATAACACAATGACTTGATTTCAATGGACTAAATTATAAAGTTTACTATTTTACCTAATATAAATAAATGTAAGTACTTAATATATATCAATATACATGTATGTATGTAATTGTATAGATTGATGTCTTAAGGAAGTTAGGAAGTCAGCGTTGGTTTACGCAAGGTCGTCACATCAACAAAGGTAAGTACTACATACTAGGTACATACATACATCCTACTAAGCGGGTCTGCTGCGAGCTGCGAGCGACACTGTTTTGTTCTTTCTAACACCAAACATCTAACAAAATATGGGCGTGGCATAGGCGGGTCCGCGGCGTATTCGTCAACTCGCACACTTTCAATGTGCGAGCTGGCACCTTTCGATTTTACCTATTATTGTAGTTGACAACTCGCACATAACTACGTACAAAGTATAGTCGAATAAAAATTTGAAAACAAGACATTTTGTTTTACTTTGTACTCATAATAACTCATAACTGTCTGGTATTAAAAATATAAGGATTAAAACTTTTTCCAAACCTTTTTGTAATTGACTGTACAGTCAAGAGCACCAACATGACTATATACAGTTTGACTGTTATTCCATTTATTAGTTGTTTACAAACGGTATTACGTAATACGTATACTTAGGCATTTTAACAGCCTTTCAAAAACTTAACTTACACCTTTTATAAATCGACAACTTAATGAAAACAGTAACGTAACAACAAACAAAAACAAAAACCTAATATCGCGACGCGACTAAATAAAATATACACGTGATTGCACGTGACTGTACTTTCCACTGCTAAACCAAAACACGAATTACACACATGGCACACACAATATACACATAATAATAACACATGGCGAGCGCGGTACAGCGCAGGGGTGAGCGGGGGGTCTGCCCTGTCCCCCCTAACCGCTTACGTCCCGCAGATAACCATAATGTGCTATTGCGACGCGAATAGCCTTGTGTTCGTTCAAAGCGTGCTAGAAGTTTGGCGCGAGTTATACGTATCCATTGGTCTCGGCAAACATGTTATTGTGTTTTTGCTAACAAACGCCCCTATCCGGTTAGCATAGCAAACAATGTTATCCTGTTTGCAAACACGAAAACACGGCGCACGCAGCGGACCCGGCTTAACATGTTTTGTTAGCAAAAACGTTAGCCGGCCGACCGACGCGGTGGACGGAAAACATTCCCGCGTTCGCCTGCGAGGTGGGAAGGGGAGGGATGTTTGTTTGTTTCATTTCATCGTTGCCTGCGAACGTTGAGGTTGTCTTGTGTTATATCAGTGTCGTATTGTGTGTATTGAGTGCTAAAACCAACAACCCGATTATTACGTTAAAAAAATTGTTGAGTATGAATTGGCATAAGAATAATACATTGTTATTTATCGATTTAATACGCGAGCGCCCTGTGATTTGGGACGTGTCATTGGCGGAACACAAAAACAGAAATAAAAAATATGATGCCATTGAAGAAGTGTCTAAACTGATGGGTATTTCAATAAAAGAAGTGAATACAAAGTGGATTAGTCTACGCGGTCAATATAGCCGCGAGAGAAAGAGAATGTCTGAGATTTGGACAGCCAGTGGTGCAAACAACGTCCCAACATCGAAGTGGTTCGCTTACAACGAAATGGACAGTTTGATGTGCTGCAGCACGCCACAGGATCCATTTTCTAATATAATAGTTAAAGAGGTCAGTTGAAATAAAATCATTTTTGTAATTACATGTTATAAGTATTTATTATTAACCGTGTCGCCTAACGGTGAAAAAAAAATAAAAAAATACTATCCCTCTCCTCCCTTGGCGTAGTACTATTATTTAATCTGTGCCTTGGGTGTCGTAAAAGGCGACTAACGGACAAAAGACTGCACTACATCCAACAGCCTAATGCGTTGATGGACTTACCATCTGCCACGCTGAGCAAAAGTGCTGTCGCAATTTGGTGAAAAGTGGACTATGGCGGAGGTTTGCTTCAGCAGTCCGCATTGCCTAGTCTCTGACTAACCCTTCGGGGATAATAGTCGTGATTATATTATGTATGTAATATTATTTTATTTAAACTTTAAAAATGTTATTTCAGGAAGAAACAACATTACAACCTACATCTACTGCACCAGGAGCTATACAGACACCATTGCTAAATCCATCAACACCTCTACCAAATGCAGTGAAAGAAAAAATATATGTGAAAACTGGTTTACATGCAGAGGCATTGCACACATCAAAGGTCATTAGTGATGTAAAAAGAGATTCTAATAGTACAGTTGTAGAAAATGATGACATATCTGCCTTTGGGTTGTATGTTTCAGCTCAATTGCGACAATTCGGGCGTCCGCTTCAAAATAAAGCTAAATTGGAGATTCACAAATTACTGTATACCATAGAATTAGAACACATCGAGAGTACAACCAGCTCCAGTATTGAGGCAGGCCAATGTTCCAAGTAGAGCCATTACCCAGAATTTGAAGGTTCTATTGAATCGCCAATCAACCAACTATTGTATTTCATGGCAGAAGATGATTAAATGTCAAAGGAAGCTACAAATATTACATAGTCTGAAATGGAATTGACTTCCAATAATTTTATTCTGCATTGTTAGATTTGCAAGGCTTACAACAGCCGATACTGTATATTACAAATGCTGGCACAATTATTATATCACCACCAGAACAAAATAGCCAGAATCATCTATCAAAACTATAGATACACGATTGCTACTTAAAAAATGGCTCCATGAAACAAGGCCTAATCAGAAATATGCCTTGTTATCAAAATTTTGAATTTAGAACTTTGTTCCAACTCGCTTGAATCCAGCGAGCTTAAAGTGATGTAACTCTATTAATTGTAAGAATTTGTACTTTAAGGTTTACTTTACAATAAATGTTTATCTATATTATCCCATTTCATTCTGATGTTGACCTATGGATAGGTATGGTATTTACGCGGGGACATTATTTGAGTTTGATTTTGTATGAGACCGTGCATCTATTGTTTATGTTATGATCGAAATCGAAGGCCAGAATGCCAGTACAGCAAACAATTCTATATTAATTTTAAAACTACGAAGCGTTGTCTCCTCAAACGATCCTTGCCGTTTTGTCACCAGAGGCCTTAGATTAAAAAAAATTGTTTTAATCTAAGCCAGCGGCTGAGGATTCTATTCTGCTGTGCTAGCGATATCGGCAGTAAGCATGATTTGCACAGTTAGTTGTTGCCAAAAATTTAAGGACACTTTTTTCATTTCCTGACTTGTTTTTATAAGCTAAAATTCTAAATTGTGATTATTGAAACGTATAACATAAATAAAGTATTTGTATGTTCTTTACATACTTAATAAGCTTTTATGGCGCCAATTACTCCAAACTGTGCAAATCCTACTTACTGCCGATATCGCTAGCACGGCAGTATTAAAATCTTATTAAGCCACTATAAAATATTAACCTTTGTTTTGATGGGATGATTATAACTACTTTTTAATAAAAAATCATTTCTCTACTAACCTTATTAATTTATTTAATAACAGAACCTAGCATTCCTTTAAATGTTGTCCTTTCAGATTACCAGCATAGTTCTGCAATTATAACTGATAACTATTGCTTAGAAATTCCTATGTGATACATAAGTCTGGTGTTGCATGGTTAGGAATCTCCTGTAGCTAAGAAACGTTAAGTGACTCCAAGCCTCATTTTTGGTGAAATTACATCACTTCGCCATGTAGTATTCTATCTGGTAAGATCATTGTTAAAAGTTCTTCATAGCCACTTTCAGAGAAACGCAAAAAAAGATTTCATTCCAAATCTATCTTCCACTTGTAATTCTGCGTGAATATTAATTTTCGTGTTGAAGTAAAAAAACTTGTAAAAACAAGTACGTCTTCTTCGTCCGAACCCCAGTCATTTTAATTAAATAATGTCAAGTAGACATTGTTGGAAGTTTGATTGTTCGTGTTTGAAAGTCGCAGGAGACGGCAATGTTTTGCTGACATTCTCAGCAAACATGTTTTGTTGGTTTGTTTTGTTATTTTTTGTCGCAGCGCAGCAGACCCGCCTATACACTTACAAAAATTCTATTTCCGGTTGAGTAGCAAAAAATTCAAGTAGAAAATATAAAAAAGGCGGAGGGGCTCGAGACATTTCCATTAGAGCACCTATCCGGTAACTTGGCATTGTCATAAGTCGCTAACTTTCAAAATCGCTGCCTGAACGCGCAAACCGCTGCGCCATCTTTAATAGTTCCGTGTTATATTTTTTAGCGCACTTTTAGCGTTATATATAATCAAATTAACGTCCAATAGGCTGCTAATGCTAAGCAGTTAGGGTTGCCATTGCCAGTTACAACATTTTACACATACATACATATAATCACGACTATTATTATCCCCGAAGGGTTAGTCAGAGACAAAGCGATGAGGACCGCAAAAGCCATAGTCCACTTTTCACCAAATAGCGACTACACATGTGCTCAGCGTGACAGGTGGTGAGCCCATCGCCGCCAGGGGCCCTGAAGTAGTATTATAGAAGATTATAACGCGAGCGAAACCGATAGCAAACGGTCAATAATAAAGTGAATGTGGCAACCCTATTCATCGTATCGGAGTTCCCCGTAGATCGTATTAACACAATCGATTTGCAAATCGTTTTCCAGTCCATTCACATCACAGGTCTGCGTTCAAGGTCAGCTTAACGTGACGAATTTGAGAGGCGTCCCAAGGTAAGCTAGAGATCTTACAAGTCGACAAGAATTTACTAAGTGCTCGATGATGCTCGATTTGCTTCCGCTTAACATTAGGTGGAGCGAGTCTTCCTACCCTACCCCTATTTTCGAAATTACATTATAATTACGACTAATATCCCCGAAGGATTAGTCAGAGACTAGGCGATGGGGACTGCCGCAGTTCAGGTTTCACCAAATGATAACAGCACATGTGCTCAGCGTTATAGGTGGTGAGCCCATCGCAGCTCTTATGCTGTTGGATGTGTGTGCAGTCTTAAGTCCAGTTAGTCGTCTTTGCTCGAGCGACACAGAAGGGAATCCGTTTTTATGGTTTCAGTCCTGCGGGTCTATTGGCTAAAAATATGGATATGGACATGGGACATTTGAAGCCTATATTTTGTCCTTATATGGGCATATTATGGGCTTCAAATGTCAAATGAAGCCCATGTCCATATTCATATTTTTTAGCCGATACAGGGGCTGTTTGTATATTACGTTCATGTTTCAATATCACATAGGTACATTAAAAAGTCCCATCCCAGGCTTCCATATGATATGACGTAACATTGGCAAACCGGTATGATAAAAAAAAATTACCGGCCGAGAATGCGAGATGCGTGGACAGTAAATGTCTCTTGCCCTATTTATCTTATCACGAAGTCATAGGTTGCATTGATAATATAAAAAATAAATAGAGCATAACGTGTATTAATAGATTATCCGGTACTAACCGGTTGCAATGGTTTTGGTGCTTTATATAAAAATTACCTCTTCCGTCTAGAGTGGCACCACAGACAGACCACATACATAACCCAGTACTAGTAGTTATACTAACAACAGTCTCAGACAAAGAGGTTCATCGACGCACAGACCAAACTACTATGATTAAAAACTTGAAATTCTGCTCTATGCTTCCTTTTAGAGTGTAGGTGAGCACTAAGAAAGGATTTTAGGAAATTCGCCCATTAAGAGGGTAAAAAAAGAAGGGGGTAAGTTTGCATTAAACAGTTTCAGTTTGGAAGCTAAATCGATAAAAAAAAATAGTATTAAGCTACTATTTAATTAGAAATTTAGGACGACGTATTTCTGGATTTTTATAAAGTCAACGTCTAAGATGGTGAAAAAGGGTGGCAAAGTTTGTATGGTTCATTTTTGTTTGACTACAGATTTACTAAACTTTTTTCAAAAAGTGTTCGATTAATTATATCAAAGATTATCGAGACGTGACATTGCAACGCATACCGGGGACAGCTAGTCTATACTAATATTATAAATAGAGCAAGAGCCCGTGAACCAAACCTTCGTTATTTTATAAAAGCTGAAAGTTGAGTTTCTCCCGTGTTCTTTAAGCAACAACACGTGTTGTGAGACTCCATTTTATTTCGATCTACCGTACAAAACTAAAAATACTTTAAAAATTAAAACACTTGAAATTGGCTTAATGCTACACGCAATAGCCATTAACTAAGATATAATATAATAAAAAGCTGAAAGTTTGTCAGCGCATGCTCCCAACACAGGTAAAAACGATGGACCATTATGAAGTTTGGGTTACCGTGGCTTTGGCAGGTAAACAGTACTAAAGGTGTGTAAAATACCGATCTAAATTCATCAAACAATAAAGTGTGATTTTTTTGGTATAGCCTTCAGAATATTATTAAAAATCACGTCATTCATTGCCAGCCACTTAACATCGTGGCCCTTGCCAGACACCCTTATTAGAAATTATAATATTTCTACTTTCGTTAATAATTAGATGATGTTTCTTCACTAGCCAGACCTTTTTAATAGTTCCAACCCCATCAGACAAGCATGTAAATCTTAAGAAGAGATTCGTGATTAGAATGACTTGTGCATATAAATTTTTGGGCACAGATTTACATAACTAATAATCTTTGTAAATTTTAAAAACGATGTTACAACTACCTTAAACTGTAAAAATTTAAATTTATTTTGAAATGTTATTAAAAAAAACAAACAAAAATAATACTCAAAAATTTAATTAAATATACATTACAATGTTTACTACAAAAAAACAACCAGTCTCAGGAAACTTCGAATGGGATTCCAACCCATGAACTTTGGATTGCCGGTCAACTGCTCTCCATTCGAGCTTTCCTGAGACTGGTTGTTTTTTTCTAGTAAACATTTTATCCTAGCATTGTGAATGCAAAAAATTCAATAATAAAGATATACATCACAAGTTATTATATAGTATAAAAAAATTGGTTGATGACATTACAGATTATAATAGGATTATTATTATAGTGTGTAAACGTGCTTGTCTGGCAAGAGGTTGGAACTATCAAAAAGGTCTGACTATTGAGGAAACATCATCTAATTATTACCCAAGTATTATGTATAAAAATCAGCTTTTTTACTATAACGTAGGTAGAATTATTATAATTTCATGAACAAGTATAAAAAAATTGGTTGATGACATTACAGATTATAATAGGATTATTATTATAGTGTGTAAACGTGCTTGTCTGGCGAGAGGTTGGAACTATCAAAAAGGTCTGACTATTGAGGAAACATCATCTAATTATTACCCAAGTATTATGTATAAAAATCAGCTTTTTTACTATAACGTAGGTATAATTATTATAATTTCATGAACATTAAGGGTGTCTGGCAAGGGGTTGCTACGATGTTAAGTGTCTGGCAATGAATGACGTGATTTTTAATAATATTCTGAAGGTAATACCAAAAAATCACACTTTATTATTAGATTCATTTAGATCGGTATTTTACATACCTTTAGTACCGTCTACCTGCCAAAGCCACGGTAATCCAAACTCATAATGGCCCCATCGTTCTTACCTGTGTTGGAAGCACGCGCTTACAAACTTTCAGCTTTTATAAAATAACAAAGGTCTGGGGTTCACGGGCTCTTAGACTAAAAGAGAAACTGTTTGTTTGTATTGAATATGCTCCGAAACTACTAGACCGATTTAAAAAATTCTTTTACCGTTGGGAAGCTACATTATCTCCGGGTGACATAGGCTATATTATAATTTTTCACAAAAATTAGGGATCCTAAATAAAACTAAAATAAATTCCTTAAATCGCGTGCGGTAAGAAAACTATTGATGATGGAATAAAGTAATGTGCTATGGCTTTGCAGAACACACCATTATCTACAAAAAGTGTCGCGATAGCATATGTCTAACTATTTTAGTTACGACACAATAAAGTGATCTTCGGAGGGGAGTCATTTTGAAAATTCGTCACGGGGTACGGGGTCCACGCGAACAAAGTCACCGGCGGTCAGCTTATAACCCGCTCGTGACATTATAAAGAAAAAGTAAGCGCTAAGGATGTGCGTCAGGATCGTAGCAAATGGAAGGCTGTGGTCTCTGCCTACCCTCCGGGAAACGGCCGTGATGTATGTATGTATGTATGATGTATGTATGTCAACTTCTCTTTACAATCGAAATACGTACAGTAGGCTTACTCTTGAAACACAATTGCATTAATCAATTTCCAATCACAAATCTAAAAAATGTCAAATGGCACTTTTGTAAGCGACAATAGCACCACATTGGAATTAAATTGCGTGGAAATTTATTGAACAAATTATTATCGAGATGGCGTTCCGGAATTATTAAAAAAAATAAATTTAATAATTAAACTTTCCTACAATCACACCAATTATTTAGCCCAAGAGAAGCTTTGAAGAAACTCGTTAAATGGTTACTAGACAACGGATAAACATATTTATTATACATAGAAAACACCCAGACCCGAGACAATTTAGAAAAACAATAATTTCTAAATTGACCCGACCGGGGATCGAACCCGGGACCTCAGAGATGGCGACACCATGAAAACCGGTGTACAAACCACTCGACCAAGGAGGTCGTCGATCGAATTATTTTTACTTATCCCAATCAATATCGATACATATTATTCGCATTGGAATCGTATTGAGATTGAGTTTGAGTTCAAGAGTAACCTCCCTGTATGGCAGTTAAGATTTACAACAGATTCCATGACGAAATGAAAAATCTGCCAATAGTTACTTTTAGGAGTAGACTAAAGAATTGGTATATAATTTTAACAGTTTATAATATTGTGTTGATGAATATTTCAATAGCTTTAGACCTCAGATTTTAGCTAACCCAAATATTTTTGCTCTCTTATTTGACAATTTTATTAACTAATAAGACACATATATAAACGGGATTTAACGCAAAACTATTTAGTAAAGGCATCCTACGCATACCACCGGCCGTGGTCACGGTCAGCCCGTGACCACGGCCGGTGCAATTCGGTCGAAACGTCGTCGGGTATAAAAGGTATGCGTAGGATGCCTTTACTAAATAGTTTTGCGTTAAATCCCGTTTATATATGTGTGCATAATGGAACGCGAAAGTTTAAAAGTGTTTCTAACTAATAAGACATACCTACATGATTTAATGAATATATATATAATTTTTTTTATTGATTTAACTTTTAATAAATAGTAATAAATTTTACATGCCAGAGACTGGTGACTAGTTGTGATTAAAATTTTATTTTAGCTTTATGTACCACTTTCCACTTGTATTTGTATTAATATTATATAACCTTAATTTTTCTTAATACAACAACAATTAAGGTTGAGTTCCACCTATGAAACTGAACAACTTTCCCTAAGAAACCTTTCAAAAAGATCGAAAAAATAATTCGATCTTCCATACTATTGTCGACTGTCGTCAGCTGATCGGATAGTTTTGTATGGGAGGTCGAAATGTTTTTGTCATTTTTGCACATAGGTTTCTTGGGGAAAATTGTTCAGTTTCATGGGTGGAACTTACCCTTAATTGTTTATGTATTAAAAAAATTAAGGTTGTACATATTTATGTCTCTCAACAATCACATGTCTCCGGCGCGGTTAAGAGGAAACACTACGTAGCTGAGTGTCATGCAAAATATACGAAACACAGAAAAACGACGTTTCGTAGTCCCCTGTTCCCTCCTTCAGAACTGGACCAATTTTTATTACTTTTTCAGCATCGGTTAAAGAAAGAGATTTTCTACGTCTGTATTATTGATTTATTTTTAAAACCGGTTACGTAATGTTTCTGAAGACGCCTAAAAACGCGAGTGATTTCGCTAAATTTTTAAGGCTTCTGGTTGTTACGGAATGCCATACATAAATTAAACATACATACTTAGACGTAAAAATCTCTATCTTTAACCGATGATGAAAAAAACATTGGTCCAGTTCTGAAGGAGGAAACAGGGGACTACGAAACGTCGTTTTTTTGTGTTTCGTATGAGAATTTTGCATGCTACTTTCACGTAGTGTTTCCTCTTAATCTGAGTAGCACATGGTGCATTTGTGCGGTTGCTCCAAGCACAAACGTGCAACGTGACGACACGCAAGCGTGAACTAATCAGATCAATAACGCTGCAGGCACGCGACACTGGAGCAGCTTCTATGGCGCATCGGCTGGTATGCGATTTTGCCAGTTAATCAGCAACTTTTACATTGTTAACCCACACCCTGCCAGAGTCGGATTAATCCGACAAAATTAAATGTTATCATGTCTATTTCGCCTTCGGTCGTATATATCCGACAAAATACCTGTGTTTGTATTATCGATATTGTCATGAGTAAACTACGTACAACCCTCTTTGTGTTATGTTTTTTTTTTATATTACTGAGATGGGCTTCGGGGACTCGGCAACTGATATAAAGCCAAGTAGTTAAAGCGTTAAGTCATTGGATGGGTTACTATATTATAAAAGAAACGTATCGAACTTCTCCATGCTTTAGTGGGCACGTAAACCCGTTGGTGTCCAGGCTGTTTTCGTAAAAACCTACCAACCCCCCTTGGGCTAACGTGGTGAGTTGTGGCCTGATCTCCCTATGTGATGTCAAATCACTATGCAGCTCTATGGCGCAGCGGCAAAGGCGTTCAGTTTCTGATTTTTCCAGTTAAGCAACTTTCGCAATGTTGAGTCAATGGATGGGTGACATACATACATATAATCACGACTATTATCCCCGAAGGGTTAGTTCGGGATTATGCCATGGGGACAGCAAAAGCCGTCCACTACCATAGTCCGCAGTTATCACCAAAGCGACTGCACATGTGTTCAGCGTGACAGGTTGTGAGCCCATCGCCGCTCTATGCTGTTGGAAGTATGTGCAGTCTTTAGTCCCTTAGTCGCCTTTTACGACACCCAAGGGTAGAGGGGGTGGTAGTATTCTTTCATCTCGAGCTCCTCCGTGCTTTGGAAGGCACAAAGCGGTTGGTACAGTCACCAGCATTAATATGTGATGTGCAAAAATATCTGATCATTGGTGGAAGGCATATACATAATTAATTATGCCTATATGCCAGGCCGTCGATAGACACATATTAATGCTGGTGACTGTACCGGTGTTGTCGTAAATACCTACCAACCCGCATTAAGAGGTGGGTTGTGGCCCAATCTCCCCATGTGCTGTTGCCCATGTGGAAAGGCTTTTTTTCTTTATTTAATATCAAAAATCAAGTAAGTAAAACATCTTTATTATTGAAATTTTATATGAAAAATGGAACAAATCTCCTGGAATCGGCCTACCCGAAACCAGAAGATTTTAGGCTATTCGCCCTCAAAGACATCCAAGCTTATGGCAATTACCACTGCGGAGGCAGAGTGATAGGACAGGGTTGCACAAACGATCCCAATGGATCGACGTGCTGCTGCGAGTAGTAGACCTCTGCAGGCAGCACTAGAGAAGATAAAATAACCCCTCTCTTTCCTTGGGTGTCGTAAAAGGCGATTAACGGACTAAAGACTACACATACATCCAATAGCACGACGTGGTGTGCATTTGTAATTTGGTGCAATGTGGACTATGGCAGTGAAATGCTTCTGCGGTCCTCATTGCTTAGTCTCTGACTACCCTTTGGGAATAATAGTTGTGAATCAATGTATGTATAACTAGCGGCCGCTCGCGGTTTCACCCGCGTGGTTCCCGTTCCCATGGGAATATCGGGATAAAAAGTATCCTATGTGTTAATCCAGGTTATAATCTATGCGTATGCTGAATTTCATCCAAATCCATATAGTAGTTTTTACGTGAAAGAGTAACAAACATCCATCCATACTTACAAACTTCCCGTTTATAATATTAGTAGGATGTAGTTGCTGTTTTATATGAAACTAGAATAAGCCTTCAGAAGTACAAAAGAATTTATCCATCTATATTTCAGTTTATTCACCTACAATAGACACAAAGCGATAAAGCATATTTCTGTACATGTAGAAAAAGAAAAGTAAGAAAATATTTGGCAGACCATTACTCTTGACGATAAGACAACAAAGGTTAGATAATCTTATATGACCACCTTCAGCAAGCCTGCTGTTTTAAAGTAACCCAAGTATTATTAGGCTCTATTTAAGGGGATCCTGCACAAAATTGTGAAAATTTACGTATTTTTAAGTTACATGTACTAAGAGCTGAATTAGTTAAATACAATAAAAGAACTAACGTAAGTTAGCCTGATCATTGCACAAGGTCATGGCCTTGTTGAAATTTGCAACAAATTCTATAAACAATAACAAACAATTTTTAAACAACTTTCTTAATTTTACGCATGTAACAATAATTCTTACATGAAAATATTTGTATTGATATGCCGCAGGTCACCCCCATCTTAAAAAAGTTAATTTTAATTTTTAACACAAGCGTGTAATGGTTTTGTACATTTCGCAGAATGAAAACAATGCATTAATCAAATTACTAGGTCTGCCACTTCAAAGCAGAAATGTTCTAATTTTAAATATCAATATGATTGATTTTGCTCTAAAGTTCATTAGGAGACTTATGTCAGTTTTTGCGATCGCGCGGCACCCACATAGGTAGGTAGTATTCAAAGTCAATGTTGTTTAAGCTTTTATTGGTATGACATAAATGAGGTCCCATGTTTTAAAATGCATATTTGTATGTCTTGCTATTAAATTACCTAAATAAAATAAATTAATATAAGACTTTACTGGCACTGACTTTAAAACTGATGAAATTATGGTTAACTAAAATTTAGTTCAATTTAACTACAGAATCGTTGGATTTTGGGATAGTTTTTAAGTAAAATTAAAGTGTAATTTTACAATAAAGTAGGTAGGTACTTAAGTACAATTTAGTATGCATTAACAAAATTGTATTACTTACAAATAACAATAATTATAAATAAACTGATTCTTTAAAATAGACGTTGTAGATAAAAGTGTATTTGTCTCTGTTTACTTAAAATTACTACAACAAGGACAAAACAAATTATGCAAATCTACATAAAGAGACAATTTAAATTAACTAACTAAAATCATTCAATTTGTTTTAATGATAAAAGTTAGCATTTTTTTATTTATTGATTTAGATGCACCCACATTAATATAACTAAAAACATCACTCCATTGTATTTATTATTACCATCATCAACAAGTAGAATTAGATCTATACAACAGTAGTCACCTAATTAAGCAAGTGTAAAGGTGTAAAAAATCAGATTATTTTTAAGTTAGCTGAGTTAGTTGTATAAAAAAAAACAAATAAGTACTTACTTACTGTAAATTATAATGTAAGAAAAGATAAAGTATATCACCTAGCGAAGTTCGTAATGCATTATTATGCAATAAAATTGACCTTACCTGCGAGTATGTGAGTCTGAGAGCGTACTGGGCAATTTGTGTGGTTTTCATAGTGTCCGAACCAGTTTGTAGGGTAGGCTGAAATAGAAATGCACTATTAACACAGGGTGACATAGATAACCACGAAATACACACACGTTTTCACACAAAACTTGTATTTTTTCAGTTTCAAGTAATTCACTTTACATAACCTCAAGATAATTATAAATGAGCATTTATAGTCATGAAATGATGCTATTGTCCATTATAATAACACAAGGGACTCAAAAACTAAATTTGCCGGTAAATGCGAAGATTTTATGTAGGTAAATGAATTAATTTTAAACATACTTCGCACTCGCTGCCTTCCGCGAACGAAAGAAAAATGTTACAGAATTTTCGTTTGTTCGACTTTTCGAGCAACGAGGACAGAAGAATGACAGATGTCAGATGTCAGATTGTCAGTCTATTTCATTTCTTATGTTGGCTACCCTGACTTAGATATTGCTAGTATTAAAATCTACCATTTCAATTCCGCGTTCCAGTAGTAAAATGTCTAGGTTGGGCTAACTGCTTACCGATCCATCTTTTATTAAATACTAGCATCCTGTCCGCGCCTTCGTCCGCGCTAACTTAAAAACAGTGTTATACTTCAGCCATTTTGTACAAATTGTCTACAAATTATAAATAAAAACCATCCTCAGCTAACGCTCTATCTTTTAGTGAAAACGGCATAAAAATCCATTGCGTGGTTTTGAAGAATAGTGCGGTGCCACAGACACAGGAACACAGCGACTTTACTTTATAATATGTAATGATTTACCGTAAAACAAACTAGCAAAGCAATGTACTTCTGCTAGACTAAAATACTAGTACAGGTGCGAAGTAGGCTTTGAAAGGTATTGCGAGTTGCGATCGATAGGTGCTGAAGATAGACAAATAGCCCGAACCAGGCCAGGGCCTCGACTTATTTGGTCGAGTGGTTAGCACGACGGCTCTGGCATAGAATACTTAATAATACAAGTTCTGGCGTCGCGATCTCTGAGGTCTCGGCTTCGAAACCCGGTCGGGTCAATTAAGAAATAACTGTTTTTCTCAATTGACTTCATGTCTTAGTGTTTTCTATGTATCATCCTCAGAACAATAACTAAAGCATATTGTTCTGAGGTATCATCGAAGAGTATGTTTATCCGTAACCAATAAAAGCAACTTTCAAAAGAAGCTTTAGGCTCCGTGCTTCGGAAGGCACGTTACGGTTAAGCCGTTGGTCCCGGTTGTTGTCGTAAGATGGCAGTCGTTAAAACCCACCAACCCGCATTGGGCCAGCGTGGTGGGTTGTGGCCCAATATCCCCACGTGCTATTGACCACGTGGGAGGCCTGTGCCCAGCAGTGGGACGTTTTTAGGCTAATAATAATAATAACATAGGCTAGAGAATTTGGTATCATAGTGGAAAGTTTTAAGTACCTACCTACAACAACACTAGTTGTCTTATTTAAAACTAGCGGAGCAACGTAGGTGAACTTGAAAGGTATTGCAATAGACGTTAAAGTTATTTAATAAGTCACTTGGTTTTTTATTATCTTTACGCCTAGTTCTTTTAAAGTAATTACATAAATAGTACAGCGATGTGGTATTGCCATGTTACTTAATCAAGGCGCTAAAATTAGCTAGTAATGAAATAGCTGTAATGTCTGTAATATTTAGAATATTAATTAATTATTAATCTATGCACCTAGATTATTACAAGGTCACCTCAAGCCCGATTTACATCAGACGAGCGAATGAAATTCTATCCCCACTCTAATAAATTCTTCTAATGTAAACAGACATTCATTAATCCCTTTTTTTTAGCCTTAGCTCGCATGCAGTGCAGTGGGTGTAGACAGCATTAAGCTTTGTTTTTTTTACAAATCTAAAGGTTTAAACATGTAATGGTGATTTTCCAAATTGTTAAATCATGCAACCGTCAAAAGGTGACCGTCATTGTACCTATAAATGTAATTTTTAACCGACTTCAAAAAAAGGAGGAGGTTCTCAATTCGGCTGAATGTTTTTTTTTATTAGTTGTGCTTTTCGATTGTTATTTACTGTTATGTTTCCTTGTCTGTCGGGAAGACTTCTAGAGGTCTTCTGCTAACTATTTCATTCCTATTGAGACCGGTATTACGACAGTCGAGCTCTTATTTAGTTTAGCTTAAAATTACTGGATGGGAATCAAATGTTTTATTTGTAGGTACCCTCGACCGAGATTCGAACCCGCACTTATTTAATTTTAATTTTTTTTTTATCAATTACTGGACAGGAATCAAACGCTTTTTATGTACCCTTGACTGGGATTCAAACCCGCACTCATTTAATTTAATTGTTATTTCTTTTCTTTTGAACATGATTCACTTGTGAGCGCTTCTCGCAAAGCTTTATAACTAGATTTTAGTTTTATACTTGTGTGAGGTTGCTATCACAATCGGCGGCTGCTGGACAAACCGGCTCACGCTGCATTGTGTTCCAGGGACCCAGGGTGCTACGTTTGGAGTAAACTACGGTTAGAGTTAACCCAGTTCGGAGTATGCTACGTTTGGAGTTAACTGCGTTTGGAGCTAACTAGGTTTGGAGTAACAAGATTGGAGTTTCGAAGTTGGAGTTAGATCTACGTTTGGAGTTTGGCGCAACCAGTTTTGAACACAAGGCAACCGTCGTCGTCGCGTTTCAACACGGCGAGGCCCCGCCATCTTGTGAACACATCACGGAAAACGTAGCTCCTAAACATCGACGCGCTTCCTAATTCAAACGCTTCCAACTTTCCAACGCCCTGCGGGATCAAGAGTAAAATAAATTTGTATTTTCGTAAGGGTTGTTTCATTTTAAACACCATTACGTCCTTACGTTACACTTTTGGTCTAAATACACCTTCAGAATAATAACTTATTATTCGAAGGACACCGACTGGTATAAAATTTAATTATAAAACTTTGCTCTTAGCAGAATCAATCATTAAAAGTTCTAATGATACAAAGTAAAAGTTGGTCAAAACCTTCTTTATCTATTCCGTGGTTTAAATATTTAAAAAAAATGAAGTATAAGTATTTTACCTAAATGCGAATTGCTATGGCGAACGCTACACATCAATAAATATTGTGATAAATATCGTGATATTTATTGATCTTGGGCTGGATCACAGCACACCCTACACCATCAATACAGATCGCGTCAAACAAAATACGTTCTTTGTACGAGGCAGACGTGTAGGGTTGCCACTCGCACTTTAAAATAGAGTATTGTCCTCTTTTTCATGTAGTCGTACTTGTAATCTACGCTACGACACCATTAAAGTAAGCTAAAATACTCTATTAGGTACTGTCACTTATATAAGGTACTGTCATGTGTATTTATTTATTTATTTATAATGTACTACCAACAAAACATACACTAATTCGAATGTAACAAAAACAAAAACGAGTTTATCTTAATGCTAAGTGCTGTCTTAATTATAGGTAGTCACGACATGCAATATCAAAATACAATCTTAATTGTTGAACAGTACCTAACTCATGTGTTGTTGTGACTTATTACTATTAAAATAATACTAACAACCCATCTCTTCCCATGGGTGTCGTAAAAGGCGACTAACGGACTAAAGACTGCACATACATCCAACAGCATAGAGCGGCGATTGCCTCATCTAAATAATATTACCAATACCAACCCCTCTCTTTCCTTCGGTGTCGTAAAAGGCGACTAACGGACTAAATTCTGCACATACATCCAACAGCAAAGAGCGGCGATAGGCTCATCAAAATGATACTACCAACCTCTCTCTTCCCCCTTGGGTGTCGTAAAAGCGACTAACGGGCTAAAGGCTCACCACCTAACCACATGTGCAGACTGTGCATTAGTTTTTGCTGAAGCGTGGACTGTGCGGGCGTGGCCTGTGTTGTCCATAGATTCAAATTATTACTAATTTTACTACAAACTTTAACTAAATATCTCAAAAAAGTTTTAGATTTATGTAAAATAAAACTCACCCATTTTTTTAGCTAATTCATGTTTTTATTTTTAGTTACTTACCATTCGTAATGAAAAGCACAGTGTTTACCTCGGGTGAAAGACTTATTTTCTCCCTCGAACTATTGCCGCCTTGGTTACGCTCGGGCGCCAAACCCCGTCTCGGGAGTAAATAAGCTACTTTCACCCCTAGGGTAACAAACAATGTACGATTTACATTTTGTTAGAACAAAAATAAAGTACATAGCACAAAAAGAGTATTTATGTATTTGTCCTTAAAAACGTATTTTTAGTTGCTCTTTGCGACATTTGACAAATATTTGTCTTAATACGTAAATAGAGTATTTTAGCCTTATAGCATTAATGCTCTAAGATTTTAGCGTACCTACTTAATTGGTGTCGTAGCGTAGATTATAAAGTACGCCTACATGAAAAAGAGGACAATACTCTATTTTAAAGTGCGAGTGGCAATCCTACACGTCTGCCTCGTACAAAGTACGTATTTTTGACGCGATGCGTATTGATGGTGTAGGGTGTGCTGTGATCCAGCCCAAGATCCATCAATAAATATCACGATATTTATCACAATATTTATTGACGTGTAGCGTTCACCCTAGGGTGCATCCGCATCCGCACATGTGCACAACTTATGTTATACCTACTTACGTTGTAATTTACTTATACTCAAAACGGTGCCATTTACACGGCTATTGCCGTGTAACGTGTTACACGGCAAATTTGGATTTATTCAGCAATAAAACACGGTACACGGCTGTATATTAATTACTGTGTTCTAAAACACAGCAATCCAATGGTTACTAATTATTTCCGTAAGTCATTATAAAACGCATATCACTAGACTACAACAGACGTACCTAGTTCTTTAAGACTCTATGAGCGGGGTCGACAACTACTTTTGGTCAAAAGTCTCTACTTTTAGTCAAAAGTCTCTACTTTAGTCTCTACTTTTGGTCAAAAGTTTTAACGCAACCTGAACTCGGTTGCGAAAATTTAGCCGGTTCAGTAAAGAATTTTCAGTGAGGTTAATTTGATAAACACAAAAAAAAAGTAATAAAAAATTTGTATGATGGCTGTAAAGAATAATGTTTTTATGTCATGTTTAATGTTACGTGTTGATTTAAAATAAATAAAAATGTAGGTACACGGCAGTTTTGTAGTTTTTAATCCAAAACACGGCAATCCAGATTCCAAAACATGGCAACTTAAAATTTCGAAATGGCAACCCTGCTTATACTATACATTACGATGTTTACATTTCCAATAATATTATTATACCCGCAAAATTTACCTTGGGTAAGTAAGTAGTTGCAATCTCCCCATCTGCTGTTGTCTATAGGAACGCGTGTGCCCCGCAGTGGGACGTTTATAGGCTGATGATGATGTGGAGTTGGTATGTACGTTAGTGTCCTGCTTACATATCCTACCCTACATGCCGAAAAAAGAATACAATTTAGGTTCAAAAGTATTTGCAGTTTTGTATGGAATACTTAGCTGATTTTTTTCGCTTTTTCAGGTTTCTGCTTACTCACATAGGTAAATAAATAGTTGTTCTTTGCACTTAGTAGGATGGCTCAGTTGCCTGTGTATATACATTACATACTTACCTACTTATAATGACGACTATTATCCCCGAAGGGTAAGCCAGAGACTATAGGCAATGAGGAAAGCAAATATATAATAGGGGAAGTCAGCTCAATGCGGCCATAGGAGGCAAAGCGGCCCCACCCAATTTCTCGGTAACTAAAAACGATAGCACGACGTTGCCCTTCTGCCATATGGCTAACTTCCCGCCCCACCGCAGGCAGTCTTTTGGTTGCGATCGGAGCAAACGCGTGGCCGCGGCGACATGTACAAGGGATTTGTGCATTTTATTAAAAAAATCCAGGGTAAGTTCAACCTGTTTTGATCAAACCTTTTTAGAATTCAATCTTTTGATTACACGTCTTTTGTTACATATCTAATTGGCTTTGAATGTGTAACATTTGTTCCGACATGAGATAAATAATGTGAGCTGTGTTTATTTTTATAATAAAATTGTGGAAAAAGGCAAAGCGGTCCGGGCAAAGTGGCCAAGTGACCACTTTGCCCGTTATCAATAAGTGAACCGTGACGATTACAAAGCGGGCAGTTAGCCGCTTATAAAAATATACGTTTTTGTATTATTAAGATTAGAATGTTTTATTTAACTATTATTTTTTTAGATGGTCAACAACTACAAAAGAAAAACTAGGCAGGGGGAACTTTTGGTACATAGATTTAAGTAAGAAAACATTAAGACTGAAATGATTGTTCCATTTGAAACTTTATTGGTTACTAGGTATTTAATTTTATCTTAAATATATATTTTTTTTAATTTATTATAGGTGTTTTGTTTTTTAAAAATGAATTTCTTGTAATATTTAGGCATGACCACTTTGCCCTTACCCCCATGGCCGCTTTAGGCGCCAACAAGGGCAAAGCGGTTTTTTGACTAGTCTTTGTAATTTACAAATTAAAATAAACTGTTCAAGTTTTTGCAAAATGTGCCTCCACTTTATGGAAGCTTATTAAGTTCCCTTTCATTTGATATAATATTTTTTTTATTTTCTATAGTGGCATTTTTTTAAAGTCAAAGTTAAGGTGGCCGCTCTGAGCTGACCTCCCCTACTTATAGTCCTCGCTGAGTTCCGTCTGTTTATATTTTTTATTATGGTGTTTTTAGGTGTCGTAAAAAGCGACTAATGGACTAAAGACTGCACATACACCCAACAGCATAGAGCAGCAATGAGCTCACCACCTATCATGCTGAGCATATGTGCAGTTGTAAATAAGTGAAACGTGGACTATGGCTATGGGGGACTGCTTTTGCGGTCCTCATTGCCTAGTTTTTTAATAACTCTTTGGGGTTGGAGTCCTTAGTGTATGTACGACCGAGGAACATGATCGCGAGAAATAGAAGTTCATGAGCCAAGCGAATATTGCCAAAAAGTATCCTTTATCCTTGATTGTATATACATAAGGATATATATTTTACTAGTGTCAGCTTGTTTTGCCCCAATGTAGGGTAAATCCTCCTTTAATTCTTTGAGCTGCTGTAGTGGGGCCAATATAAGTTTGAAACTAGAATTGTATTAAGCATTTTTTTTTATTACGAGTGTCATATCTTATTTTTTGCTGCACCATCCTATGAATACTAGTAGAAAATGCCTAAGGCATTGAGTCCGCCTCTGTACAGATGTGCATAAGTGAATAAATATCAGCCTATTTTGTCCTACTGTAGGGTAAAGCTTTCTTTAATTCTTTGAGCTCCTTTAGTGGGTCCATTGAGCTAAATGAGTGGGCCAGTAAACGTCCGAAACTAGTACATCACTATTTTCATTGGGTAGGGGTAGGTACTCGAAAAAGTTTTTATTCCACCAGGCCTGCTGTGAGTTTCGTTGCGACACTGGCGTTATTTGCGTTCGGTGCCCGATCCGGGGCCGCAGTCTGCGTATAGTTTGCTCTCAGATAATGGCAGATACTGCTGTGATACGCTGATATGATAAGAGATGTGGGACGTGAGGCTGAAATAAATAAAGCTACAGGCTGTTGCAGTAAAACTATTCCAAATGTTGTAGGTAGGTCCCCATCTCTCACATCACAAATCCCCCCCTCACAATTTCTACTTACTCCTTCCTCAAAGAACCTATTCCGCAAAGCGCCAGCTCTTTGGCTCCTTCTCACGTAAAAAAAATATAAATGGTATGATAGCGTAAACTACTAACATAACCGTGGTCCGTGTCGTTTAGCGGTGAAAGAATACTACCACCACCAATGATATTATATTTGGGTGTCGTAAAAGGCGATTAACGGACTAAAGACTGCTCATACATCCAACAGCTTAGAGCGGCGATGGGCTCACCATCTGTCACGCTGAGCACATGTGCAGTCGCTATTTGGTGAAAAGTGGACTATGGCAGAGGGCTGCTTTTGCAGTCCTCATTGTCTAGTCTCTGGCTAACCCTTCGGGGATAATAGTCCTGATTATATGTATGTGTCGCAGGCAGATTATATAATTGTTTGTAAAATGCAGAAGGCAAATTGTAAATGCGTTGTCATTTTGTAATAATCCAAGAAACCCAAATGACATTCTAAACGCCGTTAATTAACTAGTTCCATTTTCAAAACAATAAAAATGGCGTCGTGCAATGAAAGAAAGAAAGAAAGAAAGAAAGAAACGTTTATTTGCAATTTCACAAAATTAATAAAAAATAAATTTAAACTAAATAAAACCACACAAAAAAAATGAAATGCCAAAACGGCGTCTCCTCAGCTTAATGTCACAGCCGGAGCCATGACGCTGATTTTCAGGAGGAACCGGTTTGGAGGATAGATAGCGTTATATACAACGCTTTATAAATACTACAATAACAACAACTACAACAAAGTATCTCACAATTCCTAGTCATAAAAGTACCGATTATGCGTACAATAAGTAAATAAGAGTGCATCCCTAAATTAATTGTCACCGCCAAGCTGTATACTCAGGTAATAACTCCTAATTTTTGCCTTAAAACTGCCAATAGAGGTCAAGTTACGCAGGGGAGGTGGAATATCGTTCCATATCTTGGCGGCGGCATAGTTAAAACTACCCCTAAATGCTGATGTATTGTGCGAAGGAACAGCAAGACGACCAAGCCGAGTTTGATGCGACCAGCAAAGTTTATCATATAGGTATCGCGGTATTCGACTCTTTACAACGCCAAATAAAAGTGAAGCAAAGTGAACGTATCTTCTTGATGCCATGTTCAAAATGTTTGCCTGGTTAATATAGGGCGACACATGACTCCTGGGTGGAATATCGAAACAAAATCTGGCACATGCGTTTTGTACACGCTGTATTAAACATTTCGTTTTGGCTAAGAGTCGTGGACCGTAAACTGAATCTGCGTAATTAAATTTTGAAAGGATCAAAGAATCTGTCAGGCGGATACGCAAATCAACACTCAAATACTTTCGGACCCTATCAATCAATCAATCGGTAAAAACAGTTCCGTACTAGCTCCTGAATGTGTGTTTCAAATCTTAGTTCAGAATCTAAAACCAGACCCAGATTACGCGCTTCATGTGTGATTTTAATAGCTTCACCATTCAACACAACAGAAGGATCGACTTTTGCAACTTGATGCCTGGAGCCCAAAATCATTAGTTTAGACTTGTTGGGATTTAAGACAAGGCAATTTCTCCTTTCTTTCTTCCATTCGGAAACTCTTTCTAAATCCTCATTAATCTTCACAACTGCTGCCTGAACTTCATTTGGGTGGCAAGATAGATACATTTGCAGATCGTCGGCATACAAGTGATATTTACAGTTTTGTATACACTTAATTATGTCTGCGCTGTAGAGGATAAAGAGCAGAGGCCCCAAGATGGCCCCTTGTGGAACACCGCGGGAGACTGCAGAGAGAGAGGAGGATGATACCGAACCATTACTATTACGCAGCTGAACATACTGATTCCGATTAGTCAAATAGCTGTGAAACCACTTCACCGTGGGTACATCAAAGCCGTAAAATGACATCCTTGAAATCAACAAAGATATATTTATAGTATCGAAGGCACGGGAGAAGTCCAAAAGAACCAGCATTGTAACCATACCGACGTCCTGTGCTTCCAACATACTAGAAGTGACGTCTAATAATGCTGTAGCGGTACCTCTGTTTTTACGAAAGCCAGATTGAACCTATGGAAGAATATTATTGCTTTCTAAATATTCAGAGAGCTGTAGGTACACCACCTTCTCCATAACCTTCGACAAGCATGGTAGGATGCTAATAGGTCGGAGATCCTTAAAAGTTGTGGGATTAGTAGTCTTAGGAAGAGGCTGAACAATAGCCGTTTTCCATAACTCAGGGAAGGTGCATGTTATAATAGATCTGTTAATGATCGCCGTAATCGCATCCAATGACTCGGGCAAACTAAGCAAAAGCATATCCAAGGATATAGAATAAACGCCTTGTGCATTCGATTTCAGGGAATTAAATATTTTAAAACATCCTGTCCATTGACACATTTCAAACAAAAAGTGGAATCATTAAACTTATTGGACTCAAAATAGAGTATGTCCGACATATAAACTCCTAGTACTCCTAAGTACTAGCTCCAGGCAAATCAAGGAAATGCTTATTAATATTTTCTGCGGAGCACAGATTATCAGGCAAATCCATGTCGGCTTTAGGAGGAAGGACATTTCTTTTAAGATTTTTCCACAATACTTTCGGGTCTTTATGATGCGGGTTAATATGATGTTTCTCAAGATGAAGAGTGGTGGTGTTAACAAGTTTCTTGAACTGTTTATAATATTCCTTGTGGGAATCGTTTTTTGTTTTGAGGTACCGCGAGTGCGCTTCATTCCTAAGTCTCATCATGAACTTAAGATTGTCAGTGACCCAGGGATATGATTGACTTTTTATAACAATTGATTTAACAGGGGCGTGATTATCTAACAGATTTAAAAGCAGTTTATTAAAATTAGCGACCATGACATCAATATTGCAAGACCTGGCTACGCTTGGCCATGGGAGAGACTTCAGATCATTTTCAAACTGTAGCCAATTAATTTCTTTTAATGGTCTAAACGAAATCAATTTTGAAGGAATTTTAGGTTTTCTAAAGTTTATTTCACTTAAAACAAAAGCATGATTTGATAACTTACTACCCACAACATCAGTTGAAACTTTTCGCACCTTAGCATCTGTACATACAACATCTATAAATGTCTGACTACGATCCGTGAAATGCGTTGGTGTTGTAACTACTTGCTTTAAATTAAGAATATTAACAAAATCAATAAGCTTTGAGTAATTAACACTGTCAGAATCCAGCAAATCAATGTTAAAATCACCAAGAATTATCATACTATCGCAGTGGCCCAGTGCATTAACAGTGTCTATGAGAGCATTAAAAAATATCCACATTAAGCAACGGGGGGCGATATGCTGTTCCTATTATCATTTTGACGCCATTGACACTAAATCTCATCCACATTTGTTCAACAGGCAAACACACTGGGTGCTCACATCTTTTAACTCTAATACATTTCTTTAGATAAAAAGCAACACCGCCACCGCGGCCGCCACGGATGCTAGAAGGTCTGGGTACACTGTGTAGCGTGTAGCCAGGTAAAAATGGTGCCCTCCCTCCCCTCTTCGTTCGGCCGCAGCCAAGTTTCGTTGAGTCATTCGTCAACTCGCACACTTTTAACTCGCACACATGTGCGAGATGGCACCATTTGATTTTACCTATTATTTGCGTCGTCGACTCGCACACTCGTACAAAGTACAGTCGAATAAAAAATTGGAAACAAGATTAATGTAATGACTAGCCCACCCATTTTGAAGCACACCTAAACTATTCCTCCAAGCGCACCCGTTGGGTGCAGTTGTTGGGTTGGGTCAGAATAGGTAATTAAAATATTATATTTTATTCCTCCAAGCGCACCAACGGTAAAAAATAGATAGGAGCTTAAAAGATTCGTAATATTGATGTCGATAGAAACTAGGACTTAGGTGCTTTAGCAACTTACTACGTCAATAATAAATTGAATCATGACAGTCATATTGATCTAAAAGTACCAGGGAGACATAAATTAAAAGAGGTAGATAGGCGCCCTAGCGATCTTACTTACCTTTAACCACATGAGTTACTCATGTGCTTTAACTATCAAAAAAAAGAAATAAACGAGTAGAACTTGGTGCTGCAACTTACTATGTCAATAATCAGAATCGTGACAGTTATTTTGAACTAAAAGTACAGTAGTACTATTACTTATTCTGTGCTAAAAGTACCAGGGTGACATAAATGAACAGAGGTAGATAGGCGCCTTTGCGATCTTACTTACCTTTATATATAAAAAAAGAAATAAACGAGTAGGACTAGGTGCTGCAACTTACTATGTCAATAATAAAACGACAGTTATTTTGAACTAAAAGTACGGTAGTACTATTACTTATTCCGTAGTAAAAGTAACAGGGTGACATAGATGAAAAGAGGTAGATACTCTAAAAATAAACGTACGTTATCCGTTATCGATATTTTCTGATAGTTACTACATCTCTTTCCACATTTTATCTGCTGAAAAACAGAATTTTGGTTTTCACTAGTGAAAATTGTAAAGCGATGTAAGCTAATCCTAATTTGACAGTTATGTGTGATGGAACTTTCAAATTCTGTCTGCAACCATATAAGAGGCCTATTACATCTTAAATGTGATTTTTGCATAAATGCCCATTTTTGCATTTTGTAGTAATTTTGCAGTTGTATTTATAGTTCTTATCGAAATAGGATAATAAATTCATGCATAATATTACAAATCTCCACTCGCGAGAATAATCTGAGTTCGGTCGGACGGCCGGCGCATCGCATTTTGTAGTAATTTTGCAGTTGTATTTATCGTTTTTATCGAAATAGGTTAATAAATTAATTATGTAATCTTTGTTCTTCATGAAATAACTATTATTCTGGTATAAATTTTGCTCAATAATATTATCGTAGATAGGAGAAATTCACACTTAACTTAAAGCGATTTTCGAAGTTTTTTGGTTTAGAATAAGATTATTTTCAATATAAAATTAATGATATCTAAAAATTTCCAAAATGTGTTTAATATCACATCAAAAAAAGAAACATGTGTTATCGATGAGCATATCAATACCACTATTACCAACTTAAAAGAAAGAAAAATTTCTGTGGAACTATGTATACAGCAACATTGTAATTGATATAAAAAATTATTGATGTATAATTTATTTTTTTTGCAATTTATTATAGAATCAAACTATACTTTATTATACATAGCCAGATAGCTTATTTAATAAGGATTCCAGTGATATAAGTTTTTTAAGTCTCTTTATAATTTTTTTATGGAAATCGTCATTATACCTAGATCGGATATAAACAGGAAGTAATACGGAGGTAGCTTGACACATGCGGCCATATTGAAAAAAATAGCCGTAGCACACAAGAGGTTATATAATCATATATTATAATGCTATTTTTGATGTTGATTTTTAACTTAAATTTTAAACAAACAATTTTCATCTGTGATTTTTATAAGTAAATTATATGTTTAACTTTTAAGAAAAAATAAGTGAAATACTTTTGTGATATTGTTGATTAATACTAAGTTTTACACGTTTGTTACGTCCATTTCTTATTTTATTTAGATAAGAAGAAGCCAAATGCTTGTGTGATATTATTGATTATAATACTTTTCATAACTTTTTGTTTTATTTCGTACTTAATCATAACAGCTGTCTGGTATTAAACATAGGATTATAACTTTTTCCAAACCTTTTTGTAATTGACTGTACAGATTTTAACAAGTGTGCGAGTTGACGACACAAACAATAGGTAAAATCAAATGGTGCCATCTCGCACATGTGTGCGAGTTGACGAATGACTTATCGCTAATATATCTACCGAGTACTGCATCACTGTCAAAAGAATCTCATCATGGTTTTTGCCCAGAGAACCTGGGTTGTAAAGGCCAACATTAAAAAACTTATTAGTGTGCATTAATTTTTTTGACATTTTAGTAAAAGGGATGGAAAATAACATGAAAATATTTACATGAAAGTTGAAACAACAGTGACAGCGTGTAATACACGGTAAAAGAGCAATAAGCATTTGCTACTTTTTTGAATGGCTACTAAAAACAAACAAATTTAACAAATGCGGTTACTATCAGGAGAGAAGTAATACGACTGATGCAAACGTAAGTATAAAATAAAAAGTGCATACAAACCTATCAAACAAGCAACAACATGACAATTACAACAATACTCGTACAAGTAACAAAAACAATTTTGAAAACAGTCAACAGGAAAGCACAAAGCAGCGCAATTTAGTACTTGCATTTTTATGCAACATGTAGACAAAACTATTAAGCACCAATTCAAACTATATAAACTGCTATTAACTGTGCATCAAAAACCATTTTGAAAGCATTCAACAGTATACATGACAAAGCCATTTAGAAATATATTCATATACTATACAAGCAAAATCATTAAGCACCAATATAAAATGAAATAATATAAACTGCTAAAAACTGTGCAACAAACACAATTTTAGAAACATTTGACAAAACAACACATACCAAAGCAATTTGGAAACACATTTCTGTAAAATATAAGCAAATCTATTAAGCACCAATTTAAATAAGATAATCCGATATAAAATGTGCAACAAACTCAGTTTTTAAAGCATATAACAGTAAAACACAAACAAAGTAATTTTGAAACATATTTATGTATAATATAAGCAAATCTAATAAGCGCCAGTTTAGAATATATAATCCGATATAAAATGTGCAACAAACATATTTTTTACAGCATATGTAAGTAATAAAACAAAAAACAAAGCAATTAAGAAACGTGATTACGTAAAAAGGAAGCAAAACTATTAAATACAACTTAGCCCCGTGTGGTGCCGGGTCAGAATTGCACCACCCCCTCCCCTGTATCTTAGCGGGTGTCGTAAGAGGCGACTAAAGGGATTTTGCTGGTGGGAGAGCTTTGCTCGTCCGGCGCTACCACCATGCGGACTCGTAAAACCCGCCAAGTGTTCGGTGCTCGACACAGGACGCGTTCCGGGTTCAGAGCCGTAATACCGGAGCTTGGGGAGGTGCGGTGGCGGCAGGGTCAAGGTCCGGTGGAAGTCTTTGTGGACGCATTGTTCGGTTGACTTGGGTCGATTCGCCGGCCAGGGAGACCCGTAGAAACGGTGGTGCCGCTGGCCGCCCGCGGCATAGTACAGGAGCCCAACTAGGGCTAACCACCCTAGGAGGCTGCTCCACCAGGTCGCGCATAATCCCGAAGTGGCTCGTCGTGCCGGTTGGTGACCGGATTGGTGGGACCCGGCGACTACTCTCGGGGGGGTACGGGGGACCTTCCGTCCGGCGGGTCGATTAACGTCTTACCGAACAACTACATGCACCAGTTCATGTTAGTCTCCCACACTTTGTCTTTTCCCCATTGCCGCCACAGCATCTCCTTTTACTCACGCCCCCATCCAACCACCATGTCAGTGTCTAAAAACAATACAGGTCAGACAGCGGCACCCCACTTCCCCACCACCAAGTCGCTTTTTGAGGTGGAGTTCACTAACATCCGTGGACTCCATTCAAACCTCAACGCCGTCCACCAACACCTTGAGACGGCCCGGCCTGCATTGCTCTTTCTGACGGAGACACAGATCCGCCGTCCTGCCGACATTGCATATCTGCACTACCCCGGCTACGTGCTCGAGGAATGCTTCCTCGCGAAAGCCGGAGTATGCCTTTTCGTCAGGACGGACGTTTGCTGTCGACGTTTGCGCTGCTTGGAGGACCCCTCCTTCTCCATCCTATGGGTACACGTGGATCTTGGTTCCGAGAGCCATGTCTACGCTTGCCTGTACCGTTCCCACTCCGGAGACCACGAGACAACTCGGTTATTCGACTACCTGAGCCAAGCAGTTGACGACGTACAGGAGCGGTTTCCGTCTGCCGATGTGGTACTTTTGGGAGATTTTAATGCCCACCATGAGACCTGGTTGGGCTCTTCCAAAACAGATCACGCATGCCGAACTGCCCACGCATTCGCTCTCACGCATGATCTGACTCAACTGGTTCTCCAGCCCACCAGGATTCCAGATATATCGGGTCAAGCGCCTTCCCTGCTAGACTTACTGGTGACGAGTCGACCAGCCGGGTACAGAGTGTCGATAAGTGCTCCGTTTGGCACTTCTGACCATTGCCTGGTTGGTGCCACCGTACTGCGCCGTAAAAGCTCTCCCTCAGTGGATTCTAAACGGCGTTTATGGCACTACTATGTATGGTATGCGCGACTATTTTGCGTCCATCCCGTGGGGCCAGCGCTGCTTTGTGGGTAGGGACCCATCGGAGAGTGCCTCTGCTGTCGCTGACGAGATCATGTTGGGGATGGAATATTACATTCCCTACACTGATGCCGTCAGCGGAAGTAAGGCGCGCCCTTGGTTCAATCGCGAATGCGCCAAAGCTGTTGAACTTAAACAGGCGGCGTATCGCGCTTGGACCAAGGCTCGCACGCTCTACGATCGTAACATCTCTTCCCTCAAGGTAGTCTTCAACAAGGCTACCAAAGTCTGCAAGAGAGCTCTCGAGAGAGCGAATGCCCAGCGCGTTGCTCGCGTTGGCCAAGAGCTGTTGTCGCACCCAACGGGTAGTCGAAGTTATTGGCGACTGGCCAAAGCGGTGCAAGCCAACTTTTGCGCGCCTTCTCTGCCCCCACTGCGGTACCCTGATGGCTCGTTGGCCCATCGGCCGCTAGACAAGGCTAACCTCTTAGCGAAGCTCTTTGCGGCGAATTCGCGTATCGATGACTGCGGCGCGGAACCACCTACCATCCCTCACTGTGGTTCCACAATGCCTGACGTCCAAATCAGACAACGTGACGTCCGTGCCGTGCTGCAGTCACTTGATGTGCGGAAGGCTAGCGGTCCTGACGGTATACCGGCAGTCGTCCTTAAAAAATGTGCTCCCGAGTTGTCTCCAGTACTGACACGCCTATACCACCTCTCGTACTCTACTAGAATTGTGCCGGAGGCTTGGAGAAAGGCGAACCTCCAGCCGGTCCCCAAAAAAGGGGATAGGTCTGACCCAGCCAACTATCGACCTATTGCTGTCACCTCTGTCCTTTGCAAGGTTTTTGAGCGAATCATAAACAGACAACTCATTCGCTACCTAGAAGATCACTCCCTGATTCATGATCGACAATACGGGTTCAGACCGAAACGATCAACGGGTGATCTCCTGGCATTCATAACACACCTGTGGGATGAAGCAATGGATAAGCATGGAGAAGCACTGGCTGTTAGCCTGGACATCTCCAAGGCTTTCGATCGAGTTTGGCATCGTTCGCTTCTCTCCAAGCTTTCGTCATACGGCTTGCCACCTCGCCTATGCGATTGGGTCGCCGGGTTCCTGCATGAGCGCAGCATTCGCGTACTCTGCGAAAGCAGTGCCTCACAGTCTCTGCAGGTGAACGCCGGAGTGCCGCAGGGTTCTATAATATCGCCCACGCTGTTCCTTCTGCATATCAATGATATGTTATCCTTGGGTAACATTAATTGCTATGCTGACGACAGTACAGTACATCGGCGTTATTGGGGTCACCCTGCGGCAAAGCAGGCCGATGTAGTGGAGTCGAGACGGAAGATTGTCATTGAGCTGGACGAGGAGTTAGACCGCATTTATAAATGGGGCTCTGATAACCTGGTCCAGTTCAATGCCTAAAAAACACAGGTCTGCGCTGTCACGGCTAAAAAGTCCGCATTTCTCCCCCAACCCTCCTTCCAGAGCAACCTATTACCCATCCAGACTGGTCTCAGTCTCTTAGATATGGACATACACAGCGACCTCAACCCGAAGAGCTATATCGAGAGCATTATAACCACAGCCTCACGTAAACTCGGAATCCTGAACAAGGTGAAGCGGTTCTTCACGCCGGAGCAACGTTGTCTTTTGTATAAGACTCAGGTGCGCTCCTGCGTGGAGTATTGCTCTCATCTTTGGGACGGATCCGCCAAGTACTTGCTCGAAGCTCTTGACAGGTTGCAAAGACGTGCTGTCTGTATTATCGGTAACGATGACGTTACGACCAGTCTGGAGCCGTTACAGCTACGTAGGGACATTGTTTCCCTTAGTGCTTTCTTACCGCCTTTACCATGGTGAATGCTCTGAGGAGCTCTTTGACCTCATCTCTCCCTCTCCTTTCCTTTCCAGATCGACGCGTGCAGGTCTTAGAAGCCACCCTCATACCGTGCTGACCATCAAGACACGTACCAAAAAGTTTGGACAATCGTTCTTTTGCCGAACTGCCCGTATGTGGAATGCGCTTCCCGCACACGTGTTTCCTTCCTCTTTCTCTCCCGGGTTATTTAAGCGGGGCGTGAAAAAGCATTTATGCAGGCCGCCATAGTGAGAGCGTTCGGCATAGCGTGGTAGCGCTGTGACGAACGCTTTCACTTCTTGGGCTTCACTGGCTGCTTTTCATCAGGCAGAGTGAAGCCACTATGGCGTGCCACAATAAAAATAAAAAAAAAACAAAAAAACGTGATTACGTAAAAAGGAAGCAAAACTATTAAATACAACTTCAAATTAAACAAATCGCTATGAACTGAGAAATAAAAACAATTTTGAAAAATGTCAACAGTTAAACAAAAAACAAAGTGATTTAGAACATTTATTTTTATTTTTATTGAGATTATAAAAAATAATAGTAAAAAAAAATATTGTACAAGATAAGGCTAACATTAAGATTGCCCAAAAATTTTTACAATGTCCACTTCTGAACGAAGACGATGCCGAGGGGACCCGAGTTCCTTACGGGCAAAGATCTTGCCGTCTCGGGTCCAAACATACTTCCAGTTACAGCGTAATGATTCGCTGCGAGCCTTGTGAATGCAATGCAAGTAAAGTAGGTAGGTATCTACGAGTATGAAAGTAAAATTGGAAACGGTGTGGTATAATGCCAGAAACGATACCTTTTTCATTCCTCATACTCGGAAAGTAGGTCTGAAGTTGTGTGAGGAGCGGGTGGAAAGGAGTACTTTTCCGCCCTAGGGAGAATCGTTTTTCTGATGATTAGAATAATACTAACAACACATCTCTTCTCTTCGGTGTCGTAAAAGGTGACTAACGGATCAAAAACTGCACATACATCCTACAGCTTAGAGGTTCGCGGGCTCATCAAATTAATACTACCAACCCCTTTCTTCCCTTGGGTGTTATAAAAGGCGACTAACGGACTAAAGGCTGCACATACATCCAACAGCATAGAGCGGCGATGATCTCATCAACATAATACAACCAACCCCTCTCTTTCCTTCGGTGTCGTAAAAGGCGACTAACAGACTAAAGACTGCACATACATCCAACAGCATAGAGCGGCGGTAAGCTTATCAAAATAATAATACCAACCCCTCTCTTTCCTTGGGTATCGTAAATGGCGACTAACGGACTAAAGAATACATCCAACAGCATAGAGCGGCGGTAGGCTCATCAAAATAATACTACCAACCCCAGTCTTCTATTTGGTGTCGTAAAAGGCGACTAACGAACTAAAGACCATACATCTAACAGCATAGAGCGGCGATGCGCTCGTCAAAATAATACTACAAACCCCTCTCTTCCCTTGGGTGTCGTAAAAGGCGACTAACGGACTAAAGACATTCATGTTTTACTTTCCTTATATTCGTAATGAAAAGCACGGTGTTTACTTCGGTTGAAAGACTTATACTCCCTCGAACTATTGGCGCCCTCTCTACGCTCGGGCGCCAAACCCCGTCTCGGTTAAGCTACTTTCACCACTATGGTAACAATGTACTATTATTATACATAGAGAATCAAATAAAATTTCCTTATCCCGACGGGATCACTGAAAATGATTGTAGGCAAGAGAAAAGTTTTTGAGGTCTGACACGTTAAAAATGCCAAAGTGGTCTTGAAAACTGGCGTTCGTCGGTCTCCTGCGGAGTGTTATTGGTGTGCAAAATAATATTGCTGGAAAAGATTATTTGATTATAAAAAAACAGTAAATATGTACAATATAGACCCCCGAAGTAGGGGAAGACAATCGTATAGGTAGTGACGGAAAGACAAACTTAAAAAAACTACGAACTTCTGGCTCTCGTAGGATTTTCCGTTCTGCGACTAAGAGTTGGTTTTCCTCCTCCAAGGTTATTGTCCAAGTCTCACACCCATACATTAAAATCGGTCTAATGATCGTTTTGTAGATGCGGATTTTTGTAGCTCTGTTTATCAACTTGGATGCCAGTAGTTTGTGAAGGGCTGCAGTGCATCTTAGCGCATTGACTATCCGGATGTTGATTTCTCCTTTGGTTAGTGTGTGTCGTACATCCAAGATACTTAAATTTACTAACGCCTCTGTAAGCCGTGCCTTTTACAACAAGATCTTTTCTCTTTGCTTTGACATCTTTGTATCTTTTCATGTGGAGGTATTCTGTCTTCTCACGACTGATTCTGAGACCAAGCTGTTTCCCTTCCTCTTCTAATACCGCTGCCATGTCGGTCACTTCATTCTCACACTGCCCCTTATGGCAAGGTCGTCAGCGCACCCAATAATTTTATGCCTTCCGTTCACCTCTATTCCCCCATCTGTCATTAAAACTTTTCGGACAGTGTATTCGAGAGCAAGGTTAAACAGTATAGGCGATAGGGCGTCTCCTTGCTTTAGTTCGGTCACTACTTCGAACTCCTCGGTTAGTTCTCCTCCGACTTTAACTCGCATTTTGCTGGTACTCGTGGCTACTTTAATCATTCTGACGAGTTTTGCTGGTACTTGGAAAGATGATAGGATTCGATAGAGCGTCTCTCGGTCGATACTATCGTATGCCTTCGTGAAGTCAACGAAGATACAGTGAACGCTTTGGGCGAACTCCCTTCGTTTCTCCATAATTTGTTTCAGAAGAAACATTTGGTCCACTGTACTCCTGTTTCTGCGAAATCCGCACTGCTAGACCAGACTTTACAAATAATTTTATATATTTCCACAGCTCTCCCGGTATGCTGTCAATTCCTGAAGACTTACCGTTCTTAAGTCGCATGATGGCCTTGCGCACTTCTTTAAAGGTTCCTCATGTTTATTGTCTAGGCTGGTGCTCAGATTTGCCAGTATTTCGTTGGACACCGGTGGGCAGTTGAGTAGTTCCTGGAAGTACCAACACCACATAGCTTTTTGTTCCTCAGGGTCTGAGACAAGATTTCCATCTACATCTTCAAGGAGTTGAGTGGTGGGTTGGTAAGCTTTTCTAGATATTCGGATTTCTTGGTATAACTTTCGTGATTCGTTGGCTCTTATCAACGTTTCCACTTCTCTAAGGATTGCATTCATATTGATCCCTTTTTGCGGTTCTTACCAGTTTCCAAAATTTTTCTCTTGCTTCCTTGTAGATGTCATCCCATTCACTGTTCTGCTCGGCCAGTATTCTAAGTTC
Source organism: Scoparia ambigualis (assembly GCA_963921215.1). Classification (NCBI taxonomy): domain Eukaryota; kingdom Metazoa; phylum Arthropoda; class Insecta; order Lepidoptera; family Crambidae; genus Scoparia; species Scoparia ambigualis. The sequence goes on along the minus strand of OY992515.1, from coordinate 9,985,025 downwards.
CCTCTTTTTGTCCATTGCCTCTTCACATTTCTCAGTCCACTAATTTCTTCTTTTATTTTCGTTTCTTTTTTCCTAGTAATCGGATTCCTACGTCACACGTTAAATCTCCCTAGTGTATGTAAAACTGCAGTTCTGTCCCTAGGTTAGGTTAGACTTGTGTTGTGACCAACAAAGGTAGGGGCCGCAGTTCCCTCCCTCCCCTTTATGTATATTAAATCCGCAATGGATTTAATATACATAACCCCAACCCCAACATTTTGCTAAATAATAATACGTATAATTTTTTTTTTTAACCTTGTTTATTACAATAATACATTATATTGAGTAATTAAAATTTAACATACTTACCTACGTCATACAAAAGTTATTTGTAATAAGATAATGAGAGAGCGGAGTCTTTTGGAACAGGCATTGATGCTTTAAGGAGACTTCATCAACTAGAGTTAAGCAAGGCAAATGTATCTTTGTACAAATAAATTTAAGTTCATTTTCATAATAAATAAACAAAACTGAAATCATACCATTATAATTAGGTAAGTAAAGGATTCCACAAAACATAATTGTTTTATGTTTAAAAAAAATCAGTCAGTATCCTAGCAAATGGAAAGCAAGTCTCTGCCTGTGCCTATACCTACCCCTCCAGGAAGCGGGCGTAATGTCAATACATTACGCACGCTTCCTGGAGGTAACAAACTTACAATGATACAATTATCATTCTTTTGGTGTTAATTAATGATTTCATAATTAAAATAAAAAAAATTGTTTACGCTCACACCAATTGTTTAGACCAACATGAGTATTCTTTTGAAACAGTTAATGGTAAGATAACGGATAAATATACATAAACATAGAAAAAACACCTAGACCCGAAATCAATTTAGAAAAACAGTTTTTCTCTTAATTCACCCGACCGGGAATTGAACCCGGTACCTCAGAGGTGGCGCGACAGCCAGACCCGGCGTGCTAACCACTCGACCACGGAGATCGTCAAAAATCGTCATAAAGTGATCATGCTGTATACAACACATCAACTCATGTAAAATACAATCTCGGTTATGACTTATGAGTTACATTACTAAACACATTTGATAAATTAGCAATTATAGTATTACACAAAATTTGTTATCCGTAAAAAAATATCTTGATGTAGGTGCAGTTTGTTTGCATTAGAATTACTTAGTAAGAAACTGAAGGGTTTTAATTCTAACTGAGAAGGTCAATACATACATAAATAGATTCACGATTGTTCTCTCCAAAGGGTTAGTTAGACTATATAGGCAATGGGACTGTGAGAGGTGGTGAGCAGATTACCATTCTATGCTGTTGGATATATGTGAAGTCTTTAGTCCGTTAGTCGCATTTAACAACAACCAATGGAAGCAAGTGGTTGGAAGTAATCTTTTGTGAGCCGCTATACCTACCACACGAAAGGTCAATACTGTCTTAAAACTTATGTTTTAAATGCAAACGTGTAAGTTTGGGATCACTGATGTTTAACCAAAACGCCGTTCGCAAATTTTTACTTTACAACCAACGTTTCAACTAGTCATTTTAATAACAACTGCAATATTTATTAAAAATCAAAAACATGCAGCGTGCAAGCAAGCAATCAAGCAAGCAAGCATGCGGCATGCATGCAGGCAAGCAAGCAATTAAGCAAGCAAGCAAGCATGCATACAAGCATAATATGCAGTATTTAAAAAAAAGCGTGCAGCATGAGTTCAACATGCAAGCAAGCACATGATCCTAAGGCTTTCAAAATACTTTGACACCAAAATTTTAATAAATATTCTAACAATTACGATTTAAATTAAAAGTTGGTTAAGTTTTTTGTTAAAGTCAATTGTTTGTCAAAGAATACTTACTTTAAGTTATATAGTCATCTTTATTATTGAAATTTTGCATTCACAGATTTTGCAGACTGGTTTTTTTTCTTTTTTAACATAAGATTGACCTCATCCCTCCTTCTCCCTTCCTCCATAGGAGTACGCGTGCTGCTCTCCGGAGTCACCAATTTACAGTCTCTAACATTCCATCACGCACAAAGAAATTTGGTGACTCGTTTCTTTGCCGCACTTCCAAAAGATGGAATAGTCTACCAGCACACGTATTCCATCCTACCTATGACATAGGGTCCTTCAAACGAGGCGTGAAGAAGCACTTTGTGGGCCGGCAGAGTGAGGATGACTGATGCTACGTCTCTTACGCTGCACCAGTTCTCCTAGCGCCTGGACCTCATTTCCACTTAACATCAGGTGGAGTGGGGTCATTTGCCGGGCTTAGTATATAAAAAAAAGATAAAATGTTAAAAAAGAAAAAAAAACCAATCTCAGGAAAGCTCGAACGAGATTCGAACCCGTGACCTTTGGATTGCCGGTCCACTGCTCTAACCGCTATGTGGATGGCAATCCAAAGGTCATGGGTTCGAATCCTATTCGAGCTTCCTGAGACTGGTGCATTTTATTTTTCTAGTAAGCATTTTATCCTATATCTATACTTATAGCATTGTGAATGCAAAATTTCAATAATAAAGACAAATTATATAAGTATTTGTCAATAGTTCGTTGTAAAATGAAAATTTCTGGTAAATGTTTAAAGAATGTAAAGTGAAATGGAGGGGAATGGAAGTTAGTGCTTCCTTTACGTTACAATCCGTAGATAAAAAGATCAACGGGATTTTTGGTACAGGATGGTTTACGCATTTCAGTTTCCCATAATATAGACTTCCAAGTTCAAAATTTTACAAACCAATCATCCAATTTTAATGAAACTTTGCATGCTAAAGTAAATTACGGAGATTTAAATAGCTTGATTAAGAAATTTAAAAAATCTTTCATTTTGACAAGATAATGACATTTTAAACCTTCTATATTGGACTTCGTAATAATTAAGCAAATAACTGAAGGTTATTTTTAATATTAATAATAATAATATATACTTTTATTACACACAAGAACATATAACAGAAAACATTTATACAGTGACAAAGTACAAAACAGGCGGCCTTATTGCTAACAAGCGATCTCTTCCAGGCAACCTTGGGTGATAGAAATATAATAAAAAGAATGTTGAAAAAAAATGAGATAAAAAGAGATCATGCAATATTAAACCATAAGAAATAAATAAAACTAATACGATATACGTAAAAAATTACTCCGGACCTGACCTTGAACGAATCCAACGTGCGAGAACTTTTATGTTTTTAACAAACTTTTTAGATCTCTGTTATCTTGCTTTGGCCCATTAGTTTGTAAAATTTTGAACTTGGAAGTTTGTATGAAAAACTGAAATGCGTAAATCCTCTTAAGGCGAGTTTAACTTACCATTGCATCATCATCATCAAAATTGCACCACCAGGGAGCGCTACTTGGGAATGCAAACTTGCAGCAAAATCTTTGGTATCGGTATTTGCGAGATTAGGGTCTAATCTTACAAGATCTCGCAAGATTGAGATTTTTTTTCATAAGCTTATCAAAATGATGGTTATATAGGTTCACAACCTTGTAATACTTTGCACTGGGTGGCTGGCTAACAGAAACACTGGAGCTAGACAATCCCGGTGGCGACGCGAGCGGTAAAGGCGTCGATGAAGAGGTTGTCGTGGTGTAAATTTGTAAATGCAAACCTTTGGGGAAACAAGCTGATGTTTTCAAAATAGACTGATATAATTTGCACTACGTAGTCAATCCATATTCTCCCTTCAAAATGTATTTCCATACTTCCAGCGAACTAATTTGGATCAGTCAGGTAATTTCGATTTAAAAACGGTTTGATTTGGTATTTTTTTTATTTAGGACTGGCGATTGATCAGAGTGCCTAGATAGACACCCATTGTGCCAATTGCTCGTGTAAAATACAGAAGCGCGCGCGCAACGACTAATTACGAATAGACATTAGTGAGCATTAGCCACTTGTCTAGGGGGGCTGAATAACCGGTAAAAGTGAATAATTTATTACTTTCACCGTCGATCACAATTAATCACATTTACCGTAACATATACACACAACAGTGTCCGACGAATTATAGGCCAACTAAGTTTCGGATGCGCTAAGAGAGCCTCTGTTGTGGGCTAACATAACCCGACTAGCCTAATTCGATTTAAGCTTAGCAGAGAGCTATATAGGTATAGCCTACTTTATAACAAATGTTATAGATTTTAAATTTTCACACTAATAATCTAAAGGCGAAAGTTTGTGAGTGTATATGTTTGTTACTCTTTCACGTAAAAACTACTGAATGGATTTGGATGAAATTCGGCGTACAGATAGTTTATAACTTGGATTAATACATAGGATACTTTTTATCCCGATATTCTCACGGGAACGGGAACCACGCGGGTGAAACCGCGAGCGGCCGCTAGTTTTAAATAAAACCCTTGTGATAGCTCCTCACTTAAAGAATACCTTCTTACTACCAACACGAACTACCAATCTCTTTCCTTGAAAAAAGGTGACTAACGGACTAAAGACTGCACATTCATCCAACAGCATAGAGCTGCGATAAGCTCACCACCTATCACGATGAGCAAAAAATTGATGAAACGTGGACTATGTCCATGGCAGAGAACTGCTTCTGCAGTCCTCATTGCCTAGTCCCTGACTAACCCTTTAGAGTATTTTAGATTATAAAAACTTATATTAGTATTTACTTATCGGCAGTTGAAGTTAGTGTATTACATGACCTGTATAAGTATTTGTAGTGTTACAAAAACGTGTGCAAGAAACTATTTCTTCGCAGTCGTCATAGGTAACGTCTTGTGACATGAATGGCTGAAAACCAACAGAACTGTAATAACTAGCGACGCATGTTACCAACATCTGTAGCAAAACCGAAGCGAACTACTCAAACACAAGAAACCTTATTGTATTTGAACACTCTCGGTAACTTAACGTACCGAAACAAAATGTTATAGGAAATCGTCGATACAACCGAACTGCGCTCTTAACGTGGCGTCTTAACAGCCGTTTTCCTACGCGTGAGAAACTAGAAAATGATAACAAAATATGGATAATATGTCCCAGCTACAGGTGTGTGACGTAACAGGCTAGCTTGTATAAAAAACCAACATAGCACCGTAAGAGGCCATTTTGCTTTAGGCACCAAACGCGCCAGTTCAGTTTACATACTTTTTAACGTAATTATGGTATTTAGTGCGCCCCAAAAATAGTAGCGGCAGTCTCGAAATAGAAACAAAGTAATATACATGAGTAAAAGCAATTTTGTAATTATAACTAATAGCGTGTTTTATTTAAATGAGGTAAAAAGGTAGTCAACGATTTGTGATAATTTGTCGAATTTGAGCGGGAAAATGCTAATCGGAAAATGGAAGTACAGTTTTTAGAATGCATGAACGTCATTGGACCTCATTGTCTTGATAAATAGATGTTGTTTGAAGTTTTCTCGAACTGTGATTGGTCACATGACAGTTTGGGCGTTCGATATGACGAAATTGGTAAAACTACACACGTGATTCTAAGATGGCTGCAGAATTGTCAGTGGGAAAATCGTGTTGGAAGCCCTCGGTACTGGCGGTAAGACATTTTAAGTTTTTTATTACTTTAATAACTAAAATAAAGAAAAACATTTTAGAAAATATAAAATAAAATCAACTTTCTACGACGAAATTAAATTAGTGTTTCTAGCTTTTTAAATGAATAAAACAAAAAGTTGCAAAACACCTCATTCTTTTTTCTTTTGCGATGAAGTTAACGTTAAAAAGGAGGTTAACATAGAGCCGCTTTAGGAGCGTTTTCAATAACCTTTGAAATTTCAAAAATGTTTTAGCTATTCTTTTTCAGTTGATTTTTTCACAATGCGTAATTATCTCTCCAAAGAGTATCGTCATCATGCCGTCATAGACCTATAGACCTGCGTAACATTTTTTTAAAAGCAAATGTTTGCAAAAGCCATACGATTTAATTCCACTTCGGGGTCACTTTGTGCTGCGAGCAAATACAACTTGATATCAAAGATTAAAGAGCAGTAAACTCTTCGATAACGTACTATTATCAGAAATAGGACACATAAAACTGTTTGGTTAGATTTAAAGTGGTTAAACTTAACTGTTAGTACTGTAATGAAACAGAGTTACTAATATTGAGTTAGATGTGTAGTCTAATAAATGTGTTTCTATATTAAAATTTGATTGAAACAGTAAGAATCAAATATAATATACTTATATAATAGAAACTTAAAATTTAACCGTGTCGCGTAGCGGTGAAAGAATCTACCACCCCCTCTCTTACCTTGGGTGTCGTAAAAGGCGACTAACGGACTAAGACTGCACATACACTAACAGCATAGAGCGGCGTTGTGCTCACCACCTGTCACGCTGAGCACATGTGCAGTCGCTATTTGGTGAAACGTGGACTATGGTAGGGGACTGCTTTTGCTGTCCTCATTGCCTGGTCTCTGACTGGCCTTTCGGGGGTAGTACTCGTGATTATTATTATATGTAAGTACATTTATTGCTTTAAAAAGTAAAGTAACAGCTTATAAACTCTCCCACTGTCATCCATTATTGAAATCAAGTCATTGCTACAATTGATGGGTTTTGGATTAATCACCGCGCGGGATGGTGAACACACACTCGGGCGCAGCATCGAAAAATCCGACCACACACTTTGCCCGACCAGCGGGTCTATCGGCTAAAAAATATGGATATGGACATGGGCTTCATTTGACATTTGAAGCCCATATTTTGTCTTTATATGGGCATATTATGGGTTTCAAATGTCAACTTTGAAGTCCATATTTTGTCCTAATATGGGCATATTATGCGCTTCAAATGTCAAATGAAGCCCATGTCCATATTCATATTTTTTAGCCGATAGGGTATCTGATGGGAATGATCCCAGTACCACTAGGTTCAGAGCTAAGTTTTAGGAACTTGATATCTTTTTGATCCCATCAGACACGTCGTATGCTTGTTTTCCAATTGAATAAGAATGAAAATCGATCGAGTGAATATAAGTAAGTTTTTAAGAGGAAACACTTCGTTGAAGTGGCATGCAAAATTCTCATAAAAAACACAGATCTGAAACAGAGAAACGATGTCTACTTTAGAACTGGAACAATTTATATTACTTTTTCAGCATCGGTTAAAGAAAGAGATTTTCTATGTCTTTTTATTTTAAACCAGCCGCTTTATGTTGCCTAAGACGCCTTAAAACGGAGTGACTTCGCTAAATTTTGAAGGCTCCTGGTAGCTAAATAAATTACCCAATGCAAAAAAATGAAACATACAGACGTAGAAAATCTCTTTCTTTAACCGATGCTGAAAAAACATAAAAATTGTCCAAGTTCTGAAGGAGGAAACAGGGGACTACGAAGGGTCGTTTTTCTGTTTTGGATCTGTGTTTTGTATGACAATTTTGCATCCCATTTCCACGTAGTTTTTCGTATTAGGGCAAAGTCATGAAAGAATCTAATAGGCTCCTAATCACACTAATATCACACTAATATTTTAAAGGCGAAAGTTTGTGAGTGTGTATGTTTGTTACTCTTTCACGTAAAAACTACTGAATGGATTTGGATGAAATTCGGCATACAGATAGTTTATAACCTGGATTCACACATAGAATACTTTTTATCTCGATATTTCCACGGGAACGGTAACCACGCGGGTAAAACCGCGAGCGGCCGCTAGTCTATAATAAAAAACCTTTCTGATTCGTAGGCGGCCTGCCCGCTACTGCGTCTGCGTGACATATTTCCACAATTTCATACAATCCTTGTCCAGACAATTACAAACACAACATAAAAAGAATCGGCTAAATAGGTGCAGCCGTCCGAAAGTGATGTGCGTACAAACATTCGTAGCAAATGATTTTTAAACTAAGCATTAAAATATATTTTATAACAAAATTTTGCAGCAAAATAATTTTTTATTATTATTAACTTTATAACTTATAGTTTATGGTCACTGAAAGTCACTGTTAACTTTTTTGATATACTTACCTAATTAGTAAAATACTTATACTCCAACACTCGGAATTCATTGAAATGATTTTTATTTATTTGAGCCTAAGTATATTGTCCCACTGCTGAGCAAAGGCCTCCCCCAATTGCTTTAATTTAGCAAAAAATAAGTTAGTCAGTGTAGCAAATGGAAAGTTGTGATCCCTGATTACCCCTCCAGGAAACGGACGTGATATTATGTAATGCGATGTAAGATTATAAAAAATATCATTCATACATACGTATAATCACGCCTATTATCCCCGAAGGGTTAGTCAGAGACTAGGCAATGAGGACAACAAAAGCAGCCCTCTACCATAATCCACTTTTCATCAAATAGCGACTGCACTGTGCTCAGCGTGACAGGTGGTGAGCCCATCACTGCTCTATAGTGTTGGATGTGTGCAGTCTTTAATCCGTTAGTCGTCTTTTACGACACCCAAGGGAAGAGACTTTGTGGTATAGTATTCTTTCACCGCAACTTCAGCAACTAGTGCTGGGGTAGGATCACATTAGGGATGTGCTAATCGATTGATCTAATTTTAGTTTAAAAGTATGTATGTATGTATAATAAAACTGACACTCAGCATTCTCTGGTGTTTGCGGCAAATACTTGTATCTTTATGTAACGTTTTATATCTCATACCTTATGGTGACAATAGATTTTGTAATATATTACTTATGCGATTTACATGTGGTAGGTAATTGATTTTGCACATCCAAACTATTACACATTATATGTCGGCGAGGCCGTGTTATGTAACAAAATGTACATACATGCCTACATACAAACGTATTTACATAGTTTTCGTAAAAAAGTAACTATGATGGCCACTGGAAAAACTCTTGCAAACAAGAAAAAACTACTGAATACTGACTGACTAGAATGTTAACCTCAACAACCCGAGTGTCGCAGCGCTTGACCTGATATACAGAGGTCCAAGGTTTAATTCCCGAATGTGTTTCGGATTTTTCGACGCACATCCCGGGTTTGTGATCACAAACCGAATTCGGCAAGCTTGGTGGTGATAAATCAATACCATCAATCATTTTTTTTAAATTTATTTCGTGACCATGGATACAGTCCTTCAGTCGTTATATTATAGTTCATTGTTTATGATTAAACTGATGAGAATGAGTGATGATAATATGAATGTTTAATGCTAAATGATATTCCCCTCAAACCCCATTGAGTTCCAGTAAAGATGTGGGACTTTACTGAGATCTCGCACGGACTTCCTGAGAGAATTAGAAAAGTGATGACGTGCACGTTCACGAACACTTATCAGTTAATAATTCACCATTATTTCACATTAATATTATTTTGACAAAACACTAATCATAGAAAATAAAACAAAATTGCAGACATGACATGACGCTTCACTTTCCCGCCAAGAAGTCCCCATCAATCATCAATGGTAGTGATGACCTGATTACTCCATTTCAATGATAAAGGCCTTTACCCAGCTATGGGACAGTATACGGCACGTACAGTCAAATAAGTTCCCGGGAGACCAATAATTTTTGGGCGACATTAGCTTGCGGTCATTCCGACTGCGCGTACGCTCAGTAGCGTGAGCGTAGATTTTGTTCAAGCGGATATCGCCGAAAGGTGATCGACCGGGAACTTTCTCGACTGTCCGTGTATGTAGAGTATTTTTTTCTATTACCTAACTACACGAAACCACAGAATCCCAAGATACTATATGGTCAAGCGGATGCGCAGAGGTAGAGCAGCTCTAGGAGCACCCGAATCACCCATATGATCCGCGATTTTCAATAGTTTTCAAACTAAGAATTTTTGAAAACTCTAATTTTAATACTTTTTTGGTCGTTATGACTCTAATAGTCATGAAAAGGATTTTTTTAATATGGGTTTGTACTATGAGAGGCACTATGCGTCCAACATTATAAGCAGAACCAGAGTTTTTTACAAATTCGTAGTTCGTAAACTTTTGAAAATTTAAACGTATTTCTTTGGACAAACACGCAAGTAATACGAAACCAGATTGTCTCCACCCAGCGGGATCACCTGTCTGGGAGACTTATGAGTGATGCAGAGAATTAGATCTGGATTTGTTCTACTGAATTATGTTCCGTATAAACAACGGAAGTATAAGCTTTTCTAACTAAATAAAATAAATTGGTATTTACTTTTAGATCTGTAATTGGTCTGTTCATCAAATCAAAAAACATTCTTCTAACTTCCTTACTTCAGCCACAATCAAGCAAACCAACAAGCAAACGAGCAAAGAAACCTCCAGTCAGCGGACTTTTTTTGTAACTTTTACACTAGTTAAATTTAAACTATTTACGACTGTAATTTTACTTAAATTACCTATTCGTACATCTTGTGTTAAAATTGAAAGTATAGAATTTGAAAATTATTCAGAGGTAGAATACAAAATAATATCACCAGTCTGCATTATCTTACTAATATTATAAATGCGAATGTTTGTGAGGATGGATATTTGTATGTATTTATGTATGTTAGTCGTAAATAGTTTAAATTTGATTAATTTAGTGTAAAAGTTACAACAATAATGCCCTAGGAGAAAAAGTCCGCTGACTGGAGGTTTCTTTGCAGCTTGATTGTGGCTGAAGTAATGACGTTAGAAGAATGTTTTTTGTTTTGGTGAACAGACCAATTATAGATCTAAAAGTTAATACCAATTTATTTTATCAGACGTAACTTTGGTAAATATCCTGCTGGCTGGAGGTAGGTTAGAAAAGCTTATACTTCCGTTGTTTATACGGAACATAATTCAGTAGAACAAATCCAGATCTAATACTCTGCATCACTCATAAGTCTCCCAGACCGACCTCCAGCCAGCGCGATATTTAATATCCCGCTGGCTGGAGGTCGGTCAGAAAAGCTTATACTTCCGAATTCCGATGTTTATATGGAACAAATTCTGTCTTCAGCATAATTCAGTAGAACAAATCCAGATCTAATTCCCTGCATCACTCATAAGTCTCCCAGACAGGTGATCGCGCTGGGTGTAGACACATCTAAACCAGTGATCCGTCATTTAAGTCGAAGAGAAAAGAAAGCCTAACAAATAATTTTGAACCATTCAAAAGCCCTTTGAAAATTTGATTTGAATAAAGGATGTTTGTCTTTGACTTGACTTTGACTTTGGCAACAAGAACGCGTAACCACTACGTAATTTAACTTTAAGCAATTTACTGAAAACTAATATAATAATAGGAATAGGTATATTTTATGATTATTACAGTTTCAAAATGCACAATACTACACGAGAAGCGTGACTTAGAAATACTTAAAGTCACAAACGGTTTGTTATCTGCTTTTTGCATTTAAGCCTACACAGTTGCTTAGTAGGTACTATAGTTAGTTTATGGAAATCACTACAAGCAGCGTGTTAACCTTACGATCTTTGAAGTGTTTCAAAGATGTAGATGAAAGTCACATAGCGCTGCTTTCTATTGTTCAATATTACCTACCTATAGAAACACGACTATTATCCCCAAGATCTTTAAAGTTCGAGTGAATCGGTTGCTTTAGGGCAAGCTCGCTCCATAGTCGGCCTCTTCTTAATCCTAAGGATAAGAATGTGGCCAAGAGGAAGCCCATATATTATATTAAAAAAGAGGGTCAGAGATAAGGCAATAGTACCACAGAAGCAGTCCACTGCCAGAGTTCACGTTTCACCAAAAAACATGTGCACTTGACTGGTGGTGAGCCCATCGCAGCTCTATGCTGTTGGATGTATGTGCAATCTTTAGTCCGTTACTCGCCTTTTACGATGCACAAGTGAAGGGATGGGGCGGTAGTATTCTAATAATGAGCCGCCACCACACTGACTTAGTATTACAGGAAGCTAATCCTTCGGGATCACAGGATACTTATGTTTACGTGGCGAGCTAATCTTTCGGGATCACAGGATACTTATGTTTACGTGAGGAGCTAATCCTTCGGGATCACAGGATACTTATGTTTACGTGGACGAAGTCGCGGGCGTGGCGTTAGTCTATTCTGTACCTTAAACACAAATAAGATACATACATACATACATAGATTACACGACACACGACTATTATCCCCCCAGGGTTAGTCAGGTACTCAGAGACTAGGCAATGAGGACCGCAAAACACTAATCCACTGCCCTGCCCTATGGCAGTGGACTAGTCTATCCCATCGCAGCTTTATGGTTTTAGATGTATGAGCAGTCTCCAGTCTAGTAGTCGCCTTTTATACCCAAGGGAAGAGGGGTAGGTAGTATTCTTTTAGTTAGCCGCTATACTACCTACATGGCTAACGCACAAGTAAATAATTCAATTTCCCAAAACGAAATGCTTTACTTAATACTAATTTAAAGATACTTGAGACAGTCGTGTTTGATTATACACTTATTTATACAGCTGATATGGTCGTGTCCTACTAAATTAGACCTTGTTCCTATGATATAGAGTCCAAGCGAATGAAAACTCGAATAGTTTAAAAATATGAATCCTACCTATTTGCATTTTTTCAAAACGACTTGTATTGTGTTTCTGAGTGATTCAGAACGGAATGCTTCTGTGAACGTTATCCTTTAAGAACATAGGTATATTTCTCCGAATATGTGTAATACAAAAAAAAAATAGTTAAGAACAGTCTACTACAATAATGATACTTACTGGTTAAAATATAATGTTTCATTCGGATTGAGCATAGGCACGGTATTGTATATTTTCCTTTGCATAGGTACAATAATATTTATGCTATAATTATTTTAGAATTACAGATTCCAAATGAGCTGTTCTTAAACATTTTTGGTGGTCATTCTTTTATAAATTTAATTCTTTACAATTCTAATTGTCGTAATTCTAAAACTTGACAAAGTTTTAAAAATTACAAACAGAGGCGAGATAAATGAAATGGTTCAAATTATTATTAATAGTTTTAGTTACATTCTTTTGTTGTTTTTGAGTACTTATCTAAATATTACTAAACGTTAACTAGCCAAGCCATGATAGTATTAAAATTTACGTTCAAAAATTCTTTCTTTTTTTAAGTTTTATGAAAGGTGACATACCTACCGCATTCTAAATAGGTCAGTCGGGTTGCACCATGCATAACTTATTTCTTCTAAAAGTAAAATAACAAATGCTTGTGAAAACAATGGTCCAACAAAACTCATGCAAATGTAGAAGTTTAAACAATTTGTTACGGCCTGACGAGATTTCTATGATGATTTGGTTATGAATAGAAAGGATCTTAGCGTACAGTTAGACTAATATCTAGTAAATTGCCTTAGACGATGTTGGCTGAAGACCTGACGTAATGTCCTTGGGCTTACATAATTCAAGAATAGAGAAGAAAAAATTAATTTCTGAAATCGTTTTTGCAATGACTTGTGCAGTTAGGTAAGTAGTTAAGTATTTAAAATGTATGCTACACCAAAACTTTTTGGTTCTAAATATTTAGTTGTAGTTTATATAATGTGTGCTTTACGAAAAAAAACTTGCACAAGGCTATGACTTCAAGTTTTATTTCCCACTAGCGGCCCGCCCGCGACTACGCCCGCTTTTCCAAAAACTTTCTTACCTTCTTTCACACTTTGTCCTGCAATTTCGAACACAACAAAACAATAATTAGCCAAATTGCTGCAGTCATTCTGGAAATCTGGAAATCTGTAGGTACGCGAACATCCATTCGTAGCAATTGATTTTAATTTATTTAAGTACGAAAACAAGAAAGCTGTGCCTCCTGATGACATACGAGGTGTGTGACATCGTTATCATCCTTAGCACTCTGGACTATACGATCCATAATTAGGTCAAGATGTTTTTGTACCACACTGATGTACCATACATAATATTTATATTATTTAATTGCAATAAAACTATTAAGTATTGAGTTTTGCCTTTCCATTGATAAGTTTACTAAAAGTTCGTCCTTAACTTACTAAGAGCGCACAAGTCCTATAGTTCAATTATCGTCGCGCCACTAACTTGTGAACAGAGCTCTCACGAAACAGCTAATTTGATTGGCGGAGTTATCCAAGGCGTGCACTGGGCCCGTTACTTTTCCTAATGAGGAATTTTATCAAACGCTTTAGTTGAATCAGCTCGTATATTTTCTTGCTTTTTGCGAGATAAGTCAGCTGATATTTTATCTACTAAAATTCATTTGTCATAAATTATAATATGATTGAGTTAATTCGAATCAGTTAACGACGGACGTAGGATTACAATTCTATTTTAGAAGTTTGGAAACCGTTGCTATTTCGTAATAAAGTGTAATAATTTATTTGCAATCTTAAATAACTACGAGTATTGTTTAGTCATACGTAATCTGTTGCACTTGTATTAATTATGTTTGATTATGAGGCAAACAGTTTATATGTCTGTCTAATTGTCAATGCCTTGGTTATTTTACTAAAGAGGTAAGGTACCTCTGTTATTGTAAGTAATGTTTAAAATAACGTATAGTGTTTTAATTTGCACTTCAGCTGGAAATATTTTTATGTCTATAAACTAGTATTTTCAAAGCTTCGTTTTCGCGTAAGTTTTATACAACAAATTAAGCCACAATATTTTTAGTTTTTCTTAATTTTATTATAGGTAAATATATGTAATGTGTCTTAGTGAATTTAAAAATTATCTGTCTAGACTTTATAGTCTACGCGTGTATGTAGTTGCTAGTTTTATGGCAGACATTTGTGTTTGGCTACACCTACAGTTTCATAACTGATCGAACTCACCCGAAACAATTGCAAATAAATAACTCTAAAGACGACAATACAACTAATTGTTTCCATCGGTCTGTGGTGAAACCAAAAGTTATTGTGATGTATGAAACGCCTCTTACGATTTCACTTTCAAAACTTGTGGTTAACATTTGGTCGGTGATAATTTTTCAGGTAAAATGCTCAGAGCGCAATGCTTAGATTTATTCTGTATTCTGTATGGACGTACTGGTATTCTGATGTAAAATGTTGGTTAGTAGGTACGAAACCCTACTTTTAAACTTCTAGTTTCTACAATGAGAAAAATTAACTAATTTTTTAATTAAGTTATCATTAAGATTTATAAATTCAAAGCTCAATGGATATAAAAGGCCATTGTCATACATAATTGGAGAAGTCTCGAACTAATTGGTAATTTAGCCTATTTTAAATAAGTTAAATAAGAATAATATTGTAAAGACCGGAGCCGTGTCGCCGGCGACTAAAAGAATACAACCGCCCTCTTCCCTTGGGTATCGTATAAGGCGACTAACGGAGTAAATACTGCACATGCATTCAACAGCATAGAGCGGCGATGGGCTCACCACCTGTCACGCTAAGCACATGTGCAGTTGCTATTTGGCGAAACGTGGACTGTGGCAGGAGAACTGCTTTTGCGGTCCTCATCTGTCTCTGACTAACCCTTTGTCTGATAATAGTCGATCGAGTTGATTATATGTATGTTTGTATATGTTATAAAGAACTGGAGCCTGAATTTAGTTTCCTAAAAGAATCCGGTGGATCTCCAGAGTCTAGGTAAGTGTCTAGTGCGATTACGGTTACGCTAGCGGGGCTGGACTTAATGTTACTGCACCTCAGCACAGCATATTCTTTCTGGTTTTACACTACTTGTGCTCTCATTTCCGGAGAGGTTGCTGTGACTAAAACATCATCCGTTACACAGCGGCGCGTCACAAAGAATGTGGACCGAACAGTAGCGACTGTTCAAACGAACAGCGCAAACACGCCGATAGACGTGTACATTGAGGTTGTTATAACTAGAGACAAAGCGAAGCAATTTTTTGGGCAATGAGTTGTGGTCCTTGGGCTTTAAATGCCTAGTCACTTCAGTCACTCACTTCACTAGTAGTAGAGCTACGCTGCGTTTGCAGCATGGATTGGGCCGGCTCGTCCGGAGTAAAACCACCATACTCATGGAATATCGGAGTAAAACAATGGTTCTAGTTGCTGTTGTGTTCCGTGCGGCGAGTGAAAGGACCAAAGGCCCATCTCTCCCCTCTCGTAATAGTAGAGGAGGAGTAGAGGAATTGTGAGGGGGGGCCTCAAAATTCTTACTCCTTCCTCAAAGATCCTCTTTCGTCAAGGTCGGCAACGCATCTGCGGCTCCTTTGGTTTTGCATGTCCATGGGCGGTGATTACTTTCCATCGGGTGACCCGCCTGTAGGCTTACTCTTCAAACACAATTGCATTAGTCAATTTCCAATCACAAATCTAAAAAATGTCAAATGGCACTTTTGTAAGCGACAATAGCGCCACATTGGAATTAAATTGCGTGGAAGTTGGTTCAACAAATTATTATCGAGATGGCGTTCCGGAATTATCTTTACTTATCCCAATATCGCTAAATATTAATCGCATTGGAATTGTATTGAGATTGAGTTTGCGTTCAAGAGTAACCCCCCTGCTCGTTTGCCATCTCTGCATATTAAAAAACAAATAAAAAGTCACTTCTTAGCTATTGCGGTGCGTTTGCAGCTCATGGGCAGCAACTCGGTGCGCACAGAATTGCTTCATGATGGCGACTCTAGTGATACTAAAATGGTCGTGTAGCACCAATTCACACTGGGGCAGGGACACGACGTCTCTTTGGCTTCGTAAAGGTGTTACTTTTAAATAGACCGTTGCGTGTGTGTCATATTATAATGCGACACTAGTTTTATTCAACCGCATTATTCGCGGAGCAGTATTACTTTAATATTACTATGCAAATTCAAATACTTACAAATGTTGCATATTAAGATTAAAGTAATACTGCTCTAACCGTGGGGCCACATCAGCGCGATAAAATTATCGCGCTAAAAAACTTCGAGTTCCATTGTCGCTTTACTACGCTACACAGTAGCGCGTTAACGCGATGATGCATCGCGCTGAGACGAGTGTTCGGCCAGAGCCGTTTCGAATTATCGCGCTAGCGCGATAGGTGTGGCCCCAGCGTAAAAGGTGAGATAGGGAGATGGACGACGCCGACGCCGTCGCCGCCGAATTAATACCTATACCATAGGTCACCAGCAGTGCGATTCTCCCTTGGTAGCAGCGGCTGCCGCAGCGCTGAGAATTGACTCTGTCTCTTTCATATTCATAGAATTGGAAAGAGACCGCAGACCACAGCCATGCGCGCAGCGTCTATGTGTCGCTTAGGGAATGTAGTTTGCACTAGAAGTGAGGAGTAACGCTGTATGTGATGTGATGAATGATAAATGTGATTCTGTGAATGTTAGAATAGAAAGGGGGTGATCTTTTGTCCCTTGAGTAGGCGCGAGCAGTTCTGTTTGACGCTTACGGAAGCCTAGCGTCGTCGTGGCGTAAGCATACCATGAAATTAATACAAATACAAACACAAGGGGAAACGAAGTGTAGAAAGGTGTTAAAATAATATTATAAAAATAGAACAATGACGTCAATAAGAACGGACTTGGTATCTCCTTGACGATGTCTCGCGCGGCTGTATTCATTCACCGCCCTTGCGTCGGCCCTGGATTTGCCAGTTCTGTTAATCTTCAAATATATCGTTTGTTGTTCAGCAAGAAGAAGAAGAGAAATAGAAGAGGAAGAATGAAAAACGGCATATATTCTGTTAATGAAGAGAGCTATCCGTCGACAGTATTGGCGATAAACACTGTCATGGAGTTGCTCTCTTTATGAACGGATGCTGGCTCAACGTACCAACGGACCATCTGCGAAGATATTATTGAAAGGACATGGAAACTAACGTACTCACCTTGTAGTAAATAGAAAATAGTACTTACCATTCGCAAGATATTTAAAAATACCTGTATATATTTTGTATGGCGACAACTCTGTATCTCACATGAGAAACAAGTTATTCGACGTTAAATATGGCGAAAACCCTTTGTGAGTTCACCCCGCGCGCCTTTCTAATTTTTCAGTTTGTTATTCGAATTTCTCACGCGCTTGAGAAACACTGGCAAAATGACAAGCAATATGTAAAGAAACATTCAGCCTTTCTTTTGCCTTCTTTTATGACACCTAATGCCTTACAAATAAACAAAGAATAAGCTACGAATAGTTAATCCGTGTTTGGTTCCTGTCATGTAAACGTAACCAAAACGGAATAACTAATACGACCTTATTCTCTGTTTATTTATAGAGTCTCTCGTCTATGGTTCCATATAACATTTCGTACTGAGGGTTTACGCATTTCGGTTTCCCATACAAACTTCGAATTCGAAATTTTTAAAAACCATTAAGTGAATTTCTATAAAACTTTGCATGCTAAAGTAACATACAGAGATCTAAATAGTTTGTTGAAAACATTTAAAAAAAAAGTTTAAACAACTGAGTTAAGGCGATTTTAAACTTTCTATAGTGGGCTTTAAATCGCAATAACTCAGCTAAATAAACCTTTTTTTTAAAATGTTTTCAACAAACTATTGAGATCCCTGTGTTTTACTTTAGCGTGCAAAGTTTCATCAAAATTGGCTTAACGGTTTTTAAAAATTTCGACTTGGAAGTTTGTATGGGAAACCGAAACCCTCTTAAATGCGTTACTGATAAAAAAAATGTTTCTACCTAATACAGGGAAACTCGTGGCATCTCGTCGTATGGTAAGTTTTTTTATTTTACTATGAAAAATAAGCACTTGACCTTCAACTCCCCTGATGTTACGTGATGAGAAGGCCGATGGTGGAATCGCACTTCTCCCGGATTCCTCAATCACTGAAGCTTAACTCTGACTGTCACCACCACAGAGCTCAACATTATAATAAAAGTGATTTAACTCACTAAAGCGGCGCAATTAATGTGAATGTATATGACATATAAGTAACTGTGTCGCGTGGCGGTGAAAGAATACTACCACCCCCTCTCTTCCCTTGGGTGTCGTAAAAGGCGTTTAACGGACTAAAGACTGCACATACATCCAACAGCTTAGAGCAGCGATGGGCTCACCACCTGTCACGCTGAGCATATGTTTTTTTTTTATAACAGAAGGAGGCAAACGAGCAGGCGTGTCACCTGATGGAGAATAATTTCCGCCGTCCATGGACACCCACAACACCAAAGGAATCGCAGATGCGCTGCCGGCCTTAATAGGAATTGTGAGGGGGGGGGGGGGGGAGGGCCTCTGGGACCTTCACTGGCCGGACGAAACACAACAGCACCAAGTGCCATTATTTGACGCCGGATATTAGTGAGACGATGGTATTACGTGGCTCTACCACTCAGTCAGTGTCACTCATTTAGCACCACCCAGGGTCACGTGTAGGGTCTCAAGGGTAAACCTACGGACGCGAGTAACTTTAACCCCCAATGTGCAGTCGCTATTTGGTTAAAAGTGGACTATGGCAGTGGACTGCTTTTGCGGTCCTCATAGCCTATATAGTCTCTGACTAACCCTTCGGGGATAATAGTCGTGATTATATGTATGTATAAATGTACATAGATAGATAGATAAAACCTTTATTTACTGCTAAAAGACACACACATGTTGGTACACAAAATCACAATAAAAAACACAGTACAAAAAAAATAAAACAATAAATATGTGTGTGTGTGCCGCTGCAGCAAAAGGGTGGCAGCTCAGCGTCATATTCGCTCGCCTTGCGAGCGAATCGCTGGTTTTCAGCAACAACCGTGAGTGTAAACGCGAGTACGTTTACCAACGTTAAAAAAAATAAAATCAAAACTAAATAACTAAAAATTAAATATACAGGTTTTTTCAAGTTTAATATTACAATATTAACTTGAAAAAACCTGTGATCATAGTACCTTTTTGCTTGCCTAAATTGCATCTGAGATGAGATATAGGTACCTAATAAATAAGATATAAAATTATTAATTATTTTAAAATATAATATATATACATGCATACATATATATACACACATACAATAGATTTAAACACAATATACACATATATAGATACAGTAGGTATATTACTTACATATCTCATTGTTTGTGACAGACTCCAAGAGATTGCTTACAATTGAATACTATTGAGTCTGGTATTACAACAGCTGAGCTAATGAGAGCTACATCACGTCCGGTACCGAGAAGGGTGAGCACTTGGGCAGACACTAGTCATCATCATCATCATCAGCCTATAATCTCAAGCTCTCGTGCTGCCTGCCATTGATTATGCAGATGTTTGTTTATCTGATGCAAATCAAGACCTCATTAACAAATTAGAACGTCTCCTGAACAGCTGCATTAGATTTATCTATGGTCTTCGCAAGTATGATCACATCTCCAGTTACCGGAAACAGCTGAAATGGCTTCCCATCCGCGAACGTAGAAACCATAGACTGGTCTGTATGCTGTTCAATATTCTTTTTGGTCCACGTACTCCACATTACCATAAGTCCAAATTTCAATTCCTAGGGTCTTCTCACTCACTCAATCTTCGTTCTTCCAATAACCTTCTTTTAGAAACTCCTCTACATCATTCCAACTTCGTTTCCGACTCCTTCACCGTTACCGCAATTCGTCTTTGGAACGCTCTTCCCCTTAAGATTCGCCAAGCTCACAACATACAATCTTTTAAGCGAATGACTCGCGAGCATTATTTTAACCTTAGTGTATAACATCATCAGCGCCCATATGATTTGTGTAGTTTATGTAGTATATTATCTATAATTATATTATGTGTAGTTATGTTATATAAATGATATATATTTAGTAGGTATCTTTTTTTGCGCCGTCTATCTTCTTTTTCTAACTCTTTTGACTGGTTGACTGGTAGAGAATGTTTTTAGCATTAAGTCCGCCATTTGTACTTGATTTTGTGCAATAAAGTATAAATAAATAAATAAATAAATAAATAAACGTCCCACTGCTAGGCACAGGCCTCCCACGTGAACAATAGCATATCCCCAATATTGGGCCATAACCCACCACGCTGGCCCAATGCGGGTTGGTGGGTTTTAACGACTGTAATCTTACGACAACAACCAGGACCAACGGCTTAACGTGCCTTCCGAAGCACGGAGGAGCTCGAGATGTTTTTAATTTGGTCACCCATCCAGCGATCCGGCATTGCGAAAGTTGCTTAGCAGGCAAGATCGCAAGCCGAACGCGCTAGCCGCTGCGCCATCGAGCTCCTCCAGACACTAGTGTAAGACAACAATGTTATGAGACTTAATGAAGCAAAAAAATTGTGCCAGAATCGTAGAAAATTGAAGCTGTGCTCTCTGCCTACACCTCCGGAAAACGGGCCTGGTGCTACATATAAAATATATAGGGTCTAACAATATCAATAAGCGAACGTTTAAGGGGAGCATCTATACATCACACTGAGCATGCTCACCAAATTTGGTTCAAAACTACAGGCTCCTTACCAAGAGAATCAACAAAACATTATCATAATTCACCAAAAAATACACCCTTTCCAACCCCTGTAGTACAGCTGTACTACACGCACACAAAGATAGCCGACTCGCTCATGTTTCGGACACAGTGTCCGATTTGATACTTTTTAATTTTATTATTTTATTCACTGACAATTCGGACACCAATAAAAATTTACATTAATTTTAAGAAAATATACCATAGTAAAAAACAACAACTTGATTTATCTGACTGTACTGAACTGAAGTGAAAAAATAATAAAATTAAAAAGTGTCCTTTCGGACACTGTGTCCCAATATAATGTGTCCGAAACGTCAGTTAGTCAGATAGCCGAACATGCACACTAAACTCGGAGCACACTGAGCTATTTTTTTATTGACGCTTGCGTGTGTGTTAGTGAAGATAGGTACAGCATGTTTCATGATGTGCATTATTTTAATTGATTTAGTTTGTTAGAAAACATAACTTTGAAAAATCACTATAAAACTGGAGCCCATTTTTTGTCATTGTTTTCAGAATGATGTATAAATACCGCCATTAAACGTTCGCTTATTGAGTTTGTTAGACCCTGTATACAGTAGTTTAAGTACTTGATTCATTGCCACAATATACTAGTATAATAATTACATACATTTAAAATTGTTAACAGACGTTGTCTTATAAAATGTAATACAATTACTTAATCTAAATAATAACCTGCACAGACGCTGTCGCTCTGTCAACAAGTGTTTCCACTTAAATATTCCAGATAAACTATTTACACATTGTATTGTATTTACTTTATTATAGTTGTTACGTGAGACTACGAGGCTACAAGCGAGCTAATGGCGTCGTGGCTAGCGCGTTCTGATTCTTGTAAATTACATACATACTCATACTTATATTCACGACTATTACCCTCCGAAGGGTTAGTCAGAGACCACGCAATGAGGACCGCAAGAGCAGTTCTTTGCCACAGTCCTCGTTTCACCAAATTACGTAGTGACAGGTGGTGAACCCATCGCCACTCTCAGCTCTTGGATGTATGTAGTATTTGGTCCGTTAATCGCCTTTTACGACACCCAAGGGAAGAGATGGGGCGGTAGTATTCTATTAATGAGCCTCCACCGTACAGAAAATCTTATAAATTATTATTATTATTAGCCTCAATTGTCCCAAATCTTGTAAATTATTCATAATAACTATTTAATTCAGCCTTTTCCTTTACTCTTGACGGTTTAGGGCTGTAAATTGTCAGTCCTTCCGATAGTAGTCCAGCTCGTCCCGTCTTCTCCTTCTGGGCCTGCCGCGACGTCGTCTAACATTGCGTGGCTCTATTAAATGGTGGTGGTTAGTCCACAGCTCGTCCCACATGCGGCAGACGTGTCGAGCCCAGTTGAAGTGTATTATGTTTATTTGAAAAATAAATTATTTAATCAGGACGCGGATCAACCAATACCAACATTGACTCTGGATTGACTATTTCCCGAGTAAGGGAAGAGTAGTCTAACCAAATTGATATGCCAGCAAATATTGCAGGCTCAGCAATTTTTAGGTAACTATTTCAGGATATAACAGTACCAACGATGAATGCAGAATTAATCCGTTCCAGCGCACCTGTAAAGTGTTAGTACTTTACAGTCAGAGTCCTAGAAAGTGGCTACTATATTATCGCTTCCTCTCTGTCATTATGACTCCCGTATTTATTTCATAGCTGAAAAATTGCAAGACCAAACCTACCTATCAACTGGATACTGAAGTATGGAACTGGGATGAACACATCTGTCGCATGTCAGACGAGTTATGGGCGAAAACCTCGATCATGTGGAAGCCACATTAAACAAAAGAAGACATCGCGGCAGGCCTAGAAAGAGATGGCATGACGAGCTCATAATCGCGAAGAGTGGGAAGAGGATAGCCTTGGAATGAAAAATGAAAAGTGGTAAAAAGATATGAAAAATTATCGATATCTACTAAGAAGTCGTTAATGTTAATTCCCGCCTCCACAGAGACAAGCAATGAGGACCGCAAAACCAGTGCCAAACTCCACCTCTTTTAATAAATAACAACCACACATGCGTGTTAAGTGGTGACGAGTCCATCCATCACCACTATATTTTATGCTGTTTTGTGCAGTCTTCAGTCCGTTAGTCGTCTGTGACACTCCAGAGAAAGATGGGTGAGGCATAAGAGTATTCTTTAGATAAGCTGCCACTCTACGATGAACAAATTAAATGAATGAAAATAATTATTCACAATTCTTTGTGCAAATATTTAGTGTTACTCGGATTTTTACTGATTTTTGAGAGAAAGACCCTTAATTGTAGTTTTCTCGTTAATCTCTCTCAAGAAAATGTTAAAATCCAAATGGCATTAGGTGTATTTTGTTTACAAACATTTTAATTTGTAATGACTTTACTATAGGTGCGGCGTTATGTGTCACAAATATTTTTTTATCTGACACAGGATTGAAATACTTATCTTCATAGTAATGTCAGACGATGGATCTTACGATTTTGCGCATTTTTTCTGATTGCGCAATTTTTCGATTCTTACGCCACAATGATATTATTTTTTAAAATATCATTGTTACGCCATATATTCTCAGATAGGTACGAATATACCTATTATAACCTTCGATCATCCTTCACTTGTAATATTCATTTGAAAAATGAGTTGCCATCAATTCCTAGTTTCTTAAATAGCTAATAATTATGGCGAAAGATAAAATATCTTTTATAAAAAGGAGTTGTCAGTTTCCGCCGTTATTTTTATTATCATACGCAAAGAATTTCATTGATCATACGAGCGAGTCATATCAATCTGATATATTTTAAAACAGATACGTATATCATCATCATTACTGTGACTCTACTTTCTGCTTCTAAACCATGCTATGGTTTTTTTATACGGTTTTCACCAACAAAAATAACTGAGGATGGTTTTTGTACAATATAATTTGTACATATTTTGTGCAAATCGGTATGACGGTGGTTCGAAGTTAACGTGGGCCGCTAGTTTTAGATTAAAATTGCCTATAAGTTATTTAGAAATAATATAATATTTTTTTTACCAACTTATCATTAAACAAATTACCTAATACTGCTGTACCTACTCATTAACAATAAATACACATTAAAATTACATTCTGTAATATACTTATGAGACGAAAAATTGTCCCTTTAAAACATTATCTATTACAAGCGACAAAATTTTGAACACTTTTTAATACCCCAATTAAGTTGAACAAAGAATGCCTCATTATCACCCAGAGCCTTCCATCTCACAAATCCTTGAGCATACACATTCATCTCCCCTATGTTTGCTTATAAAGTTGTTGCGTTATCAAACCAAATAACATTGATAAGAGCGGTGTGATAACGGAATGCAAACAAGATAGCTGGTCACCTGTTGAGACTAAGGAATTGGAGCACGACATCTTACGGAGATTGTGAGAGATACGACACGGAAATTCCATACGTACAGACATAGAATCACGACTATTATCCCCAAATGGTTAGTCAGAGACTAGGCAATGAGGACCGCAGAAGCAGTCCACTTGCTATAGGTTTCACCAAATTACAACTGCACATTTGCTCGACGTGTCAGATGGTGAGCCCATCACCGATTTATGCTGTTGGATGTATGTGTAGTATTGTGTAGTCTTTAGTCCGTTTATCGCCTTTTACGACACCCAAAGGAAAAGAGGGGATGGTAGTATTCTTTCACCGCTACGCGACACTGTTGCTTATTTATTAATTTACTTGAATATAATCTTCCTCCTCCAACTACCCATTCACTCTCGCCTCGTGCACCTTATTTGTAATTATTTTTTCATCTATCCTCTTTACATGACCAAACCACCTTAGCTTGAATAAAGAGATTATGAATATGACGAAGTCGATCAAGCAGATCGAACGTAACTTCGGGAAGGGAAGAAAGGGGTCGGTAGTATTCTCTAAGTGATCCGCTATACCACACGGCTCCAACAGTGCTATTATTGTATTTGGGTAATTCCTGAGCCATTACAGTCATACTTCACGCCCGTTTTCTGGAGATGTAAGCAGAGGCTTTCCATTTGTTACGATCCAGACACCTATCCTTTCAGTCTTTACCCGTGGTCCCGGTGGGTCGAACCATTACCGGGTCACGGGTAATTTTAATTACCCGTGGTCCCATGGCACTAGGGATTACATTTTGGATGAATATTTTGACTTCGATTATATCAATATTAAATTAATTACAACCGTGAACTTCAACTTAAGATTAAATACAAATCCATGTAACAGCATAATAGGTATTTCAAAAGAGATCGCAAATTACCAAGAGAGTATCCTTTTTCCTGTATTAGTCATGTTGTCATGACTAGTAGGATCTTTATTCATTTGTTCTCTTTCGTAATTTTGACATAATTATTTTTTCACTCCTCTTGCTCAAAAAGACCGTCATTGTAGCGTTCTAGAGCGGGGCTAAAATAGCTTTTCCCGCCCTAGGGGAAAAAGTAATTTTTTTTTAAATTTTTGTCTGTCACATGACAATGAGCCTACAAAAACGAAAAAGTATTTAGTCTTATGTAGAATAATCATGAATAAAGACTCGACTTATTACTGTTTACTTAGATCAACAACTTTTTTGAGATAGTTATTATTAAAGTTTATGGTAAAATTAGTAATCATTTGAATCTATGGACAACACAGACTACGCTTCAGCAAGAAAAAACTGCACATTCTGCACATATGCTTAGGTGGTGAGCTTTTGGCCCGTTGGTCGCTTTTACGACACCCAAGGGAAGAGAGGGGTTGGTAGTATTATTTTGATGAGCCCATCGCCGCTCTATGCTGTTGTATGTATGTGCAGTCTTTAGTCCATTAGCCGTCTTTACGAGACCCAAGGGAAGGGAGGGGTTGGTAGTATTAATTTGATGAGCCCATCGCCGCTCTATGCTGTTGGATGTATGAGCAGTCTTTAGTCCATTAGTCGCCTTTTACGACACCGAAGAGAAGAGAGAGTTTGGTAGTATTAATTTGATGAGCCCATCGTCGCTCTATGCTGTTGGATGTATGTGCAGTCTTTAGTCCGTTAGTTCCCTTTTACCAAATCGAAGAAAAGTGAAGGGTTGGTAATATTGTTTTGATGAGCCCATCGCCGATCTATGCTGTTGGATGTATGAGCAGTCTTTAGTCCATTAGTCGCCTTTTACGACACCGAAGAGAAGAGAGAGGTTGGTAGTATTCATTTGATAAGCACATCGTCGCTCTATGCTGTTGGATGTATGTGCAGTCTTTAGTTCGTTAGTCCCCTTTTACCAAATCGAATAAAAGTGAAGGGTTGGTAATATTATTTTGATGAGCCCATCGCCGCTCTATGCTGTTGGATGTATGTGCAGTCTTTAGTCCGTTAGTCCCCTTTTACCAAATCGAAGAAAAGTGAAGGGTTGGTAATATTATTTTGATGAGCCCATCGCCGCTCTATGCTGTTGGATGTATGTGCAGTCTTTAGTCCGTTAGTCGCCTTTGACGACACCCAAGGAAAGAGATGGAAAGACTGCACATAACTACTATCCAACAGCATAGAGCGGCGATGGGCTCATTAAAATAATACTACCAACCATTCTCTTCCCTTGGGTGTCATTAAAGCAACTAACGGGTTAATTTTAAATAAAATAAACCAATTCATATGGTATTGGATTGTTTTATTTTCTCGCATTCGTAGTGAAAAGCAGAGTGTAACACTCGGCGCTAAAAACCCATTAAAACTCGGTTTCTATTTACTCCCTCGCTAAAGCTCGGGAGTAAAACTACCTCGTATATAATGGGTCATTTTAGCCCCTTGTATAACAATCTACTATTTCACTCCTCTTGCTCAAAAAGACCGTCATTGTAGCGTTCTAGAGCGGGGCTAAAATAGCTTTTCTTGCCCTAGGGGAAAAAGTATTTTTTTTTTAATTTTGTCTGTCACATGACAATGAGCCTACAAAAACGAAAAAGTATTTAGTCTTATGTAGAATAATCATGAATAAAGACTCGACTTATTACTGTATACTTACATCAACAACTTTTTTAAGAAAGTTATTATTAAAGTTTACGGTAAAATTAGTAATCATTTGAATCTATGGACAACACAGACCACGCTTCAGCAAGAAAAAAATGCACAGTCTGCACATGTGCTTAGGTGGCGAGCCTTTAGCCCGTTAGTCGCTTTTATGACACCCAAGGGAAGAGAGGGGTTGGTAGTATTATTTTGATGAGCCCATCGCCGCTCTATGCTGTTGTATGTATGTGCAGTCTTTAGTCCATTAGTTGCCTTTTACGAGACCCAAGGGAAGGGAGGAGTTGGTAGTATTATTTTGATGAGCCCATTGCCGCTCTATGCTGTTGGATGTATGAGCAGTCTTTAGTCCATTAGTCGCCTTTTACGACACCGAAGAGAAGAGAGAGGTTAGTAGTATTATTTTGATGAGCCCATCGTCGCTCTATGCTGTTAAATGTATGTGCAGTCTTTAGTCCGTTAGTCCCCTTTTACGACATCGAAGAAAAGTGAAGGGTTGGTAATATTATTTTGATGAGCCCATCGCCGCTCTATGCTGTTGGATGTATGTGCAGTCTTTAGTCCGTTAGTCGCCTATTACGACACCCAAGGGAAGAAAGGGGTTGGTAGTATTATTTTGATGAGCCCAACGCCGCTCTATGCTGTTGGATGTATAAGCAGTCTTTAGTCCGTTAGTCGCCTTTTACGACACCGAAGGAAAGAGACGGGTTGGTAGTATGATTTTGATGAGCCCATCGCCGCTCTATGCTGTAGGATGTATGTGCAGTCATTAGTCCGTTAGTCGCCTTAGACGACACCCAAGGGAAGAAATGGAAAGACTGCACATACCTACTATCCAACAGCATAGAGCGGCGATGGGCTCATCAAAATAATACTACCAACCATTCTTTTCCCTTGGGTGAGAAGAAACAAACGGATTAATTTTTAATAAAATAAACCAATTCATATTGTATTGGAATGTTTTATTTTCTCTCATTCGTAGTGAAAATCAGAGTGTAACACACGGCGCTAAAAACCCATTAGAACTCGGTTTCTATTTACTCCCTCGCTAAAGCTCGGGAGTAAAACTACCTCGTATATAATGGGTCATTTTAGCCCCTTGTATAACAATCTACTATGCTTCACTTACTTTCAAAACGTTTTTCATTCCTCTTGCTCAATCAGACCGTCATTGTAGCTTTCTAGCGAGGCTAAGCTAAAATAGCTTTTCTCGCCCTAGGGGAAAAAGTTTTTTTTTAAATTTTTGTCTGTCATATGACAATGAGCCTACAAAAACGAAAAAGTATTTAATCATAAGTAGAATAATCATAAATAAAGACTCGACTTATCGATCACGGAAATATGAATTAATGTAAGGTACAATTTCCCGAAAATGAGTTATATACACCGTTGGATTCGGAATTTTACGCGCCATCGAATGGTATACTTGAAATGTTGATATCTTGAATAAATAACTAGTTCATGTCCCTTACACATTACACATTTTAGAAGGTCCTAAACAAATCTTTATCACAAATTATGACGTATCATGCACTTGTACAAAATTATATTTTAATTTTAAGGTATGTCTCATAATAAATTATATATGGCCTTTACCCTAATCAAGTTTTTGTTTTCCCAAACCTTACTAAATAATACTTACCGTATATTTCTACCGTGTATGAATCTAAAACGCAGTAAAGACACATGGGGAGAGGCAGATGGTAAACGTGGTTGTGGTTATTGCGAAATTGCCACATTTTTACGCTATCTCAAAGAAATTGATGGTAGAGGGGTAAATACATTGTTACTAGAAGTACTGTAAAGTACAGTGCAAGATTATTTTGATGGTCTGCCCTTACTTTACAAAAAAACTTATCACAAGGTTTACTTAAGTATTCCTTATGAAAATAAAATTACAGAGGGCCTAGTCAATTGGCAAACAAATTAAACGCTACGAAATCTTCGCTACGATAAACCGAATGTATGGGATTGACTTAAGCAAAAGTTACCTACGACGTAAAATTTACGCTAATATAGACCTAATTGACAGTTTGACAAGCCAAGAATCGCTACTCTAGCGATCACTCAAACATTGAAGATAAAAATTCACACAAAATGGCGATTGTTTGATCAGCTGATGAAGGAATAGTTGTGTTGTGTTGAAAGTTTTGTTTAAAATGCTCTTTTTAGGGCTATTGTGGACTGCGATAATCAAGTGCTCAGGCGCTAAGGAAGAAATGTTTCCCTACGTTACTTGGAGCAAATTAACGAAATCGAGTTTGTTGTACTTGTGAATAGTTCTCGGAGTTCTCGTTTTCGAACTTTCAAATATCTAACTAAGGTCTGCCGGGAATTGCGTGCTGATATAGTTGTTGCGATGTGAGTGACCAAATAAATGTGTGTCATGCAACATTTTCCGCAACGAAGAGCAAGTCGCTGCATAACAATTTGTAGAGGCTCTCAAACCATACAAACATTTGGGCCAAATAAATCCACCTAAGTACCTTTAATCATGACAAGAAAAGTCAAGAATAAGACAACAGTAAGGGACTTTTTGTATAAATATTAAATGTAACCTATCCATAATGTCCATTTATCAATTTATAACTTAGATTGCCTATTTGTTTTACAGGTTCCAATGAAGATTTAATTTGCCAGGTAGCTTAGAGTATTAAACCAAGGCTCTAAGTGTAGTAAGGTGTACCTATTGACTATACCCTATAAATCTTATACAGACAAGCATCTTTCTTAATAGGAAAAGATATCAGTCCTTACGTTCAAACGGTATGTTTTAATAAATAAATTATCACTTACATAATAAAGGTAAGTATTATGCCTATTATTATATTGGGATTTACCAGGAAATGTCAGTTTTGTTAAAATTGCTAGAATAAAGAGTATTGACATAAAGATAAAACTATTTTATGTGGTTTTGCAGATTTGAGACGACGATTCAAAAATCTTAAATGTTACCTCATAATTTGGAGGATGGACTTCCTCAGAATGGTGAACAAACATGGTTATTTGGTAAAAAACAATATCAAGCAATTTTGTATAATACATAGGTACTTACCTACTAACTTTTTATCTATGACAATTTTCTATAAGTAAGTATATTGTTCTAATTTCTTAGGAGATTCTGGATACCTTCAAAAAGCATGGTTAATGATAATAACAACAATATTTAATGCTGCATCAGACTCACAAGAAAGGAGGGGTGTGTACCACATGTCATATCCAACAATGAAACTGCATTGAACATGGCTTTGGCATCGTTGAATTTAGTTATTTATATGATTTTTTTTTGTGGAGCTCTAATGTTGACAACGTTTTTATTCTACAAAAAGGAGCAGTCTGTGCCATAAATATATTTATCCATAAAATAGTAATTTGGTTTATTTGATGAGGAAAAATTAAGTATAAAGTTAATTTAGTTCTAAGTTTATTGTGCTTTATTTAAAAAGATTTACTTATGTCCAAAAAAACAGTACCTTCGTTGACAACATTTTTATTTTAAGAAAAGGAACAGTGTGCCATAAATATATTTAACCCATAAAATAGTGATTTGGTTTATATGATGGGGAAAAATTAAGTATAAAGTTAATTTAGTTCTAAGTTTATTGTACTTTATTAAAAAGATTTACTTAGGTAGATACTAAAAAACAGTACCTTCTTATACACACAATTGGCATTTATTTTTATACACATATAGTTTTAATGTCAATAAGAGAAAGTGAAGCCTCATATTTAATAAACTTTGACTTTGAGAGAGTTAGGTAAGGAAATAAGAATATATTAAGAAATACAACATTAATGTTACTTTTTACTTGATATATAATTTTACTTGCAGTAGGTACCTATAGATAATGTTTAAGTACCTACTTATATCAATTTCTACTAGTCATAACATTAAGCTATTGAAGTTGTACTTGATTCATTATCAACATACAAAGGTAATTATATGTATAAACTTGCATTATTATTATCCGATTATTAAATCTGGTGGGTTCTATTGTGTTTGTTATAATATTGTTTTTTCTTTAAATAGGTGGCTTAACATAAGGTGGCTTGTTATACATATAATACAAATTAAGTTCCATATCTAGCATACTCTGTAATAGTTTAGTTATTATCAATTTGGCGATTGTGAAGTAATCGATTGTAATTGTTGCTTGAGTTTGTAATGTTACTATCACATTTTTATTTGTGTGAATCTGTAAATGGTTTGCTGTTTCACATTTTCAGTGTTATACTTTTTATAGAACTGTCGATTCACCTGTGAATATAAAATAAATAAATAAAATTAATTGTTTTTAAATTATTTTTGGTAAATATATACTACCTACTAACTTTTTATGTATGACAATTTTCTATAAGTAAGTATATTGTTCCAATTTCTTAGGAGATTCTGGATACCTTCAAAAAGCATGGTTAATCATAATAACACCAATATTTAATGCTGCATCAGGCTCACAATAAAGAAGGGATGTGTACCACATGTCGTATCCAACAATGAAACTGCATTAAACATGGCTTAAAGTTGTACTTGATTCATTATCAACATACTAGGGTAATTATATAAAATTAATTGTTTTAAAATTATTTTTGGTAAACATATAAATAATCCTATGTTTTATATCGAAACATTATCAACCAACTCATAATGAATGGCAGTGAAATAAATAATGTAAAATAAATAAATTATTTAACTTGTCGCGTAGAGACCACGATCATGTCATTGTGTCTGTGAAGGCGTATATTTAATAAATGATTTGACTTTTAATTTCAATTATTTTCGGTACCTACCGCTATAAATAAGTAAAAATGAAGCAATCCTATATTAAGGCGATGTTGTCTTCATCGTCATCCTATGAACGTCCTGAACGTTCCCACATGAACGACAGCACTAAGGCAGACTGGGCTATAACAGGCTTAAGCCCTGAGCCAATACAACCGCAGTGTGCTTTACGTGCCTTCCGAAGCACGGAGGAGCTCGAGACGCTTTTTATTTGGTTACCCATCTTTTAGCTCGGTAATGTGAAAGTTGCGTAACTAACTGGCAAGATCACAAACCGGTGCGGCGCGGGCGGAGACTTTTTGCATTAGTTGAACCTCTAGCATTACCTTTCAAGTAACAGTAAGTACATTGCTTCGCTAGTTTGCATATTTTAAAATTAGTTTTAATTTAACTAGCAAAACCATGTACTTGGAATGTTTTTTATTTTATTTTATTTAGGACAATAATCAATTAGAAAAGTAATGTGATAGGTGTTGTAATTAGACAACTAAACCCGAAAGCCTTAGCCGCTACGCCATAGAGTTACTTTAGGCGATGTTCTCATACAAGATGCAAACGTTTTAATCACTACCTAGTGGGTACTCGCATCTAAGATCAAACTGTTTAAATGTTCGCGCGGTTTGTAACATTTAGTGTTATCACTTATTTCATTACAGACGGTTGTCAAGTTGTTAATATTTGAGAAATTCTTGGCAGCAAGCGTTTGCTTGTGGTCTTCAGTCTTAATTTATTTATATTATAAGCTGAAAAATGGGTTTGGTCTCATATCAATGTCATATTATGGTAGGTAAGTCACTCGTCAATCTCGTCATCATCATAAGTACTTATTTACAAACGTGCTTGCCTGGCGAACTTCCGGCGAAAAAAGCGATTGATTCATTTTTCAAATTGTCTCAAGGAGTCTACCCGAATTTCTTAGTAAAGTGACATTCAATTCACTAAAACTCAAAAGGATCGGTGTGGTTACTACCTATTTATTAATCTTACATAAGCGTTACATTATCATCAAACAAAAAAATACTAAGACAAGCCTGTATGTTCTATATCCCTTAGCTTATCGATATCGATGTAGCCTAGCGAATTTGATGAGCGATTTTGACGCTGTCACCGGTCGAGCGTTTGCCAGTTGACTAGGCCCTCAGACACTTTAAATGACACTGATGAGGAATACCCTAGTAGGGAATAAGTTCCACCTATTTAATGTTTATGATTTTCATTCTTATTATTAATCGCATCGCGACCTGTTTCAGCTTTTTATTTTGGATTGTTGATAACGTTGTTAGGTTGTCTATAATGTTTCGTTGGATTGTTGTCAATGCAAACTGCTGCAGTTAATAATCAGGTTGTACTTAGTATTTTCCCTTTAGGCACATTTTTCCTAAGTCATATTAAATTTAATCGTTGAGTAGGCTCTAACCATCTTTAAATACCTTGATATTTGACGTGACATTTAACAATCGTTCGTATTACCTACATAAAATTTACTCTACGAACAATCGGCCTTTAATTAATATGGTTAAGTATAAATTAGTAGTGTGAACATTGTTATTATCTTTGTTCTTTATACTATATTACTAAAATTTAAAATTTAATTGAATTTTTTAAATTATAATTTAACCATAATTAACTACTTAACTACTTAAAAATTCTATTGAACTTGAAATTTTGGAAAATACTTTCTTAGATTATATATTTTAATGATTAATTTTAGTTTCATTTTATGTTTTCACAATAAAATTCACAAGGATAGGAATATAAGGAAGCAATATTCTTTTTTATCTAAAGTAAATCAAGTTAACCAATTTGCTTTTGAAAGTAGAATTTTATTATAGGATTTGGATAAGATACAGCAATAACTAAGCCAAAAAGGGTACCTTATTTCAGAATTTACTAATATTATTTTTGTCTATATGACTGTTACATTAATGCAGAGTATTTTGTGTTAAATGCAATTAAAGTATAGAACGCATTTACATTTACTTTTAATGTAAGAGACATGCTATTTCGGAATTCATAAAGATACTCTTAGTTTTGCTTGCTATATAGAGCTCTCAAACCTAAGCAACTTTGCCATAGGCAACAAGTAAGTATAATAAAATGTGTCAAGGGACAAAGGCCTACTTTTCAGGAGTTGCACTGCACATACATCCAACAGCATAGAGCGGCGATGGGCTCATCAAAATAATACTACCAACCCCTCCCTTCCCCTGAGTCTCGTAAAAGGCGACTAATGGACTTAAGACTGCACATACTATCCAACAGAATAGAGCGGTGATGGGCTCATAAAAATAATTCTACCAACCCCTCTCTTCCCTCGGATGTCGTAAAAGCAACTAACGGGTTATTTTTTAATAAATAAACCAATTCATATAGTATTGGATTGTTTAATTTTCTCGTATTCGTAGTGAAAAGCAGAGTGTAACACACGGTGCTAATAAAAAACCATTAAAACTCGGTTTCTATTTACTCCCTCGCTAAAGCTCGGGAGTAAAACTACCTCGTATATAATGGGTTATTTTAACCCCTTGTATAACAATCTACTATTTCATACGTTTTCGTCGGTCTAGGGTACTTTAGACCTGACCTTTAACCAGAACGTCACTGATCTGTTCTAAGTCTAAGTACGTTCGCCGAGGTCATCCCATCCCAATCTTCCCAATAGCAGAACTCTCGCCTCATCCACCTTATTTGTAATTCCTTTTCATCCATCCTCTCTACATGACCAAACCATATTAGCATGGCTTTCTCATTTCCTTTATTCATTCCACACTCTAATCACACTTTTCCTTATCCGATCTTTCAAAGTACCTATTACATTACTTTATTTTTTTTAAATAACATTTCATGGCGAAACTGGGAATAAATTCCAATATAAATTATTAAATTTATTTATCGCTACGTCATCGGTTCGTGAGTCTCTATAAAGGGCGGGAGACCTCGTAGTATGAGTTTCGTACTGAGAAGAGCTGGCAACAAACTCAGCAAGACTATTTCTTTTCTCCCAATGCTTCAACAGCGTAAAATTGGCAAAAATGCCCTTGTCATAAAAGGACAAAAAAGATATTTACAAAAGACAACCATAACCAGCAAATGAAAGTCTAAAAACGGGCAATCTTTTGCAGCTGTGACCCAGTTTGATACTAGTACAGCTGCCGACGTTAACCTCTTGTTTGACTGTATACTAAAAGCACAAGAATAGGTTATGTTTGTAACACAGAATGGTAAAATAAATATATTATTATTATACTCTTTATTTAACATAAATCTTAAGATTTTTTTTTACAATATTTTATATAAAAACATGTTTACATTATAAAATATTATAAAAAACTTAACCTAGGTTGCCACCGGCAGCGGGGATAGACCCAAGCTATCGGTGGTTAGGGCTGCAGAGTGAGGAACCTCCTCACAATACGTGCCGTGTCAAGGAGTACTGCCTTCTGTATCTGGCCCTTGACCCAACCTTTTAGCGAGAGCCTCTTTAGATGTTGATCTAGGCTCTTAGCTATAAGACCGTGTGCCGAAACGACTATCGGTACAATAATAGTTGAATCCACATCCCACATGGCGGCAACCTCGTGAGCCAAGTCAAGGTACTTACTGAGCTTGTCCTTCTCGGCTTTCACGAGGTTCTCGTCATGAGGTATGGTGATATCAACCAATATTGCTTGGCGCTGAGATCGGTCGATCACCACGATATCAGGCTTATTGGCGACAATAGTCCTATCCGTGATGATAGAGCGATCCCAGTAGAACGTTGCATGACCATTTTCGAGAACTTGCGCAGGTGCGTACTTATAGTACGGCACCTCTGATTCAACAAGGCCATATTGAAGAGCATGTTGCTGGTGAATTATTCTGGCTACTTGGTTGTGTCTGTGTAAATACTCTCCGTTAGCAAGATGAGAACAACCGGAAATAATATGTCGGAGTGATTCTCCAGGACGGCGGCATGCCCGACAGATGTCGACCGTACCGTCCTTCATAATATATTTCCGGTAGTTATTCGTCTTGATAACTTCATCTTCAATGGCACAGACAAAACCTTCGGTTTCCCCAAAGAGGTCACCGAAACGTAGCCAGTTCACCGAGGCAGGCAAATCTACATCAGGCCCAGTTAGAGCCCGATAGTAGCGCCCGTGTAGCACCTTGCTCTTCCATATGTCCTTGCGATCGAGAGTGCTTAGCACCACTGGTTTGCGCCAGTTTTCTGTTGCCAAGGAGAGCGGCGTAAAGTGTCTATCAACTGCCATGACATCCAAATGCATCCCACACTCACTGTTAAGGAAATAATCCCTGAGACTGCACACCTCACAGTTATGTAGGTCCTTGGCATTTAAAAAGCCGCGACCCCCACATCTCCGAGGGATGTACAGCCTCATAACAGATGAGCGCGGGTGTAACATTCTGGAAGTCGTGAGCATTTGACGGACTCTTCTATCCAAGGCGTCCAATTCGGTCTGAGTCCATCTTAGTATGCCAAAGGAGTATGTGAGCAGAGGCATAACCCAGCCATTAAAAGCACGTGACTTATTGCCACCCGATAAAAGACTGTTAAGTACTTTTCTCAGGCGGCAAAAGAAACGCTGCCGTAATGATTGTTTTATGTCCCTGTCCTCAACACCTAAAGACTGTGACATACCAAGATATTTATATGTTTCAACTTCGGAGAGAGATCTGAGGTTTATGGTTGCGGAGAGTTGTAAATTGGTTGAATTTACTACTCTACCACGCTGTACATGCATAACCGCACACTTATCCACACCAAACTCCATCCCGATGGCACTGCTGAAAGTTTCAGTAATTTTCAGCAGTTTCACCAAGTCTTGGCGGTTTGGTGCGAACAACTTGAGGTCATCCATGTACAGCAAATGCGACATAACTTCACCCCCTCTCCGCAGTCGACAGCCTAACCTTGAATTTCTCAACAAAGTACTGAGAGAAATCAAAGCTAGGCAAAACCATAAAGGACTCAGACTGTCGCCCTGGAATATGCCACGCTCTATCCTTCCTACGTGGCAAAAACACTATCTCGACATGCTGGTTGACGCAAGACCGTGGTCCACTGCCGCATACATGACATCAAAAAGGATTTTAAAGTTATATCAATTTTATATAACTCTAAAATCCTCACCAACCATGTATGCGGCACCGAATCATAGGCCTTCTTATAGTCAATCCAGGCTATGGAGAGAGTCCCTCTGCCACGCCGAACCTTCTGGCATATGGTCATGTCAATGAGGAGAAGCTCCTTAGTACCACGGGACCCAACCCTACATCCATTCTGAGTCACGTCCAAAATATTGTTTGCAACAATGTGCGAGTTAATTTTTGTTCTCAGAATGGATGTAAGGAGCTTGTATAAAGTAGGTAAGCACGTGATGGGTCTATAATTTTTCGGTTCCGTGGTACTACCTGATTTATGGAGCAGAAAAGTGACACCAGTAGCAAACTTGGGAGTGAGCCGAGCTCTATGGCTTCTTGGAATTGCGTTGCCAGTAACTCGTGTGAACATCGAAACCATTTGATCCAGAAGTTGTGCAATCCGTCCATGCCTGGGCATTTCCAATTTTGGGTTGCACAACTTACGTCAGCTGTACTAATATTAATAGGCTGCATGGTCTCAATATGTTTACACGCCTCACTGACAACACTCATCCATTCACCTTCCGTCTACTCGACGGGCACCGACCAAATGTTGCGCCAGAAATTAGTCATGGCATCAACATCCGGTAGCTGCCCGACGCTCACACGTTGATCAGCTCCTTCCCAACGTCTGTATACTTTTCTTTGGTCACTTTGAAAGAGGCGATTTTGTTGGTATCGGTCCACACGCACTCTGTAGCGACGTATACGGTTTGCCCACGCATAGACTTTTTGCTTCAGAAAGTCAATACGTTCCATCACACAAGCCATATAGTTTTCCGGTCGAACATCAGTCCCGACAAAGGCTTGTGTGACAAAGCGCATGACGCGAGGCCGATTATTGCCATTTCTGAAGCAAATTAGCTTTGCAATGAGTGTCCTGAACCTATTGATACGCCCCTCGATCCTCAATTGCCAAGCAGGGGCAGTCCCGGTTCGCCGCGGTACTCGGTCATAATCCTGGAATTTGACACGAGCAACGCGACACACCGCGATGGCCCCACAATAAAGGATCGAGTGGGTATCAATTAAATTGTCACTGGTTCCAAGATAAGGAACCAGTAAATCGTTCAAGGCACTCATTAACGCCAAATTATGCCTATTCGTGGGCAAACAAGGTATACGCGGCCTAGAGTTACGCGTGTCACGATACTGTAGAATGGCATCGTTCAAAGCGCTCCTCATTTGCGCATTCGCCTGTGTACTTACATTCGTATTTATGTAGTCTTCATCGTCGGGTACCGGATCTACTCGCGCCACCAAAACCGGCGTCACGGCCGGTAATTGTGGGGCAGGCCGATCCTGCACCGAAGAAGAAGCCGCACAAATACGTAGTGACTCCAGGCGTAGCCGATCAAGTGCTGACTGATCCAGCAAGTTGTTACGCTGGATCACCCGCACTTGATCTGACAATCGTTGGGCAGACACGTCGATGGTCGGTTCAAGGGTCTGAAACAAAAACAGCAGCCGAACACGATACGCAGTAAGGTTAGTTATTATTATTTATTATTATCTGTCGATAAGGCATTTATCTTCGTATGCGTATGGTTTTCTTTTATGATTAAATGACTAGCCAATGTCAAAGTTAATGGAAAATAGGTAGTCATATTCATAATCTCTTTATCGGACCAAATTTGGTCCGAGATTCAAGCTAAGATGGTTTGGTCATGTAAAGAGGATAGATGAAAAATATTTACAAATAAGGTGCACGAGGCGAGAGTGAATGGGTAGTTGGAGGAGGAAGATTATATTCAAGTAAATTAATAAATAAGCAACAGTGTCGCGTAGCGGTGAAAGAATACTACCACCCCCTCTTTTCCTTTGGGTGTCGCAAAAGGCGACTAACGGACTAAAGACTGCACATACATACAACAGCATATATCGGCGATGGGCTCACCACCTGTCACGCTGAGCACATGTGCAATCGCTATTTGATGAAAAGTAGACTATGGCTGCTTTTGCTTTCCTCATTGCCTAGTCTCTGACTTACCTTTCCGGGATAATAGGTATAGTCGTGATTTTAAGTATGTAAACTTAATAAATAAGTACTTTCGAATCGTCTAAACACATTTTTTACCTAATACCTTACCTACCCATTGAGGAAGTGTTTTAGCTGTGGAGAAGAACGGGCGCAGTAAACTGTACAGCTAGCTCTTTTTCAACACACTTGCTCGTAAAGTGGCTCTTATTCCACCAATTTTAGCATCGTAATCTTCGATCAACAATACCAACTAGATAACGCGTCACGTACAAAATCAAAGCTGAATTCTGTCCACGTGAATAAATACTTTTTCGAAGCAATAAATTACTCCTGTCACATAAAAATTAAAAGACGTCAATAACATTTGGTGGCGAAATCAACCGATGCAACAAATAAAGTACTTTTTCCCGTTATTGCCTTGCAAGAAAATAAGAGCTCACTTCTCAAGTGCGCTCTTATTTACCAAGACACATTTTTAGCGCCGACCTGACATCTAGTTGTATTGTTGATCGAAGATCGTAATGTAGCTTATTACACACTAGTGCGGTAATGTAGTTTATGAGTGAAGAAATAATAGCATTTCTTCCACTAGGGTAAAAAGTTTTTTTTTTAATTTTTGTCTGTGAAATGACAATGAGCCTACAAAATCGAATAAATCTTTAGTCATAAGTAGAATAATCATGAATAAAGACTCGACTTATTACTGTTTACATAAATCAACAACTTTATTCAAAGTTTATGGTAAAATTAGTAATCATTTGAATCTATCGACAACACAGACAACGCCCATACAGTCCACGCTTCAGCAACAAGCAACTGCACAGTCTGCACATTGTGATTAGGTGGTGAGACTTTAGCCCGTTAGTCGCTTTTACGACACCCAAGGAAAGAGAGGGGTTGGTAGTATTATTTTGATGAGCCCATCGCCGCTCTATGCTATTGGATGTATGTGAAGTCTTTAGTCCGTTAGTTGCCTTTTACGACACCCGTAGGGTTTCTCATCGAGAAGTCTCGAATCGGGAATTCCCAGGAAATTTGGCCTTAGTCGAGACGGGAAAAAATGAGTTGAGTATACCCGGGAAGTCGAGAAATTAAAAAAAGTAGCAATTTGATGTTAATTCCTGTGTTACTTAAAGGTAACACAGTGTGTGGTGTGGCACAGGTGTGGCAGTATTTTTCGAAGAATAAAGATTTGTTGACGGCACAGTGTCTGAAATGCCTGAAACACTCTTAATAAAAAGCTCAAACGCAAGCGGACTAATAAAACACCTAGAGCTTGTACACAAGATTTCGGCGAAGACCCAAGCTGGAGCAGATGAACCAACTATATCTTCTTCCGGATCAGCCATTTATACGAAAGGTGATCAACCGCCAGCATAAAAAAATCAAAACGGGACATTCAGCAAAACAAAAAATTAAAATAAATTAAAAAAATAATGTCTGTGATTTATATTTTTTTATTTTAAATATTTTACTTATATTTTATTCTAGTTTTAAAACTCTGTGATTATAAATCAAAGTGATCATATTTGTAAGTAACAACTAATTATAAAAAAATGTCTGTGATAGATACTTTGTTAATTTTGAAGATTTTACTTAAATTTTATTTTAGTTTTAAAACTCTGTGGTTACACAGGAAATTAAGAACGCATAATTTTTAGTTAATTGACGAAGACTGATTAAAAAGAACATAATATGGTTGATTACGAAAATGTGTATTTTATTTTAAACCTTTTTCATACATTTTTATTGAGGTTATTCAAATTCACGACTTCTCGGGAATTCCCGGGAAATGGTGCTCGAAAAGTCTCGGTATCCGTAAACAAAAAAAAAGTAGGGAAATGAGAAACCCTCCACCCAAGGGAAGAGAGGAGTTGGTAGTATTATTTTGATGAGCCCATCGCCGCTCTATGCTGTTGGATGTATGTGCAGTCTTTAGTCCGTTAGTCGCCTTTTACGACACCAAAGAGAGAGGGGTTGGTAGTATTATTTTGATGAGCCCATCGCCGCTCTATGCTGTTGGATAGTATGTGCAGTCTTTAGTCCGTTAGTCGCCTTTTACGACACCGAAGAGAGAGGGGTTGGTAGTATTATTTTGATAAGCCCATCGCCGCTCTATGCTGTTGGATGTATGTGCAGTCTTTAGTTTGTTAGTCGCCTTTACGACACTGAAAGGGACAGAGGGGTTGGTAGTATTTTTTTGATTAGCTTATCGGCACTCTATGCTGTTGGATGTATGTGCTGTCTTTAGTCCGTTAGTCACCTTTTACGACAGCCAAAGGAAGAGAGGGGTTGGTAGTATTATTTTGTTGAGCCCATCGCCGCTCTATGTTGAATCATTTATGTGCAGTATTTAGTCCGTTAGTCGCCTTTTACGACACTGAAGAGAAAGAGGGGTTGGTAGTGATATTTTGATGAGCTTATCGCCGCTCTATGCTG
The DNA here is from genome assembly GCA_963921215.1 of Scoparia ambigualis. Taxonomy (NCBI): domain Eukaryota; kingdom Metazoa; phylum Arthropoda; class Insecta; order Lepidoptera; family Crambidae; genus Scoparia; species Scoparia ambigualis. The sequence goes on along the minus strand of OY992515.1, from coordinate 9,943,410 downwards.
TACGATGTATGTACAGTCTTTAGTCTGTTAGTCGCCTTTTACGACACCCAAGGGAAGAAATGGTTTTTTTTATTATTATTTATTTAGGAACAAACAGTTACATATTTTTTTAATTTAAATCAAACAAATTATTACTTATAAACCTAAAGTTCCCTAAATTAAAGACATAATTATATAAGGCAAACAAACTGTACAAAGAATAACAGGCAATATACGTAATACCTATTAAATAAAAAAACCAACAAACAATTTAACAATAAGTAGGTACCAAAATGACGCACAGCGAGCCCCGCCCGGCCACCGGGACCGGGACCGGCCACGGCCAGTTACGCCATTACGCCAGTAACAGTTCACTGCGCCTAGAGACAGACGTGCTCGCTGTGACAATACAAAACATTGATATAACACAGTTAAATTACAAAAACTACACTACAATATTTTAAGCAAAAGACACGAAGGCCTCAATGAGAGACTAAGAAAATAACAAGAACTAATTAAATAACATATTTCTACGAGGTAAGTACATATTATGTAAGATTAACATATCTAAAGTTGAAATTAAATGTTTTCCTAAATTTAAGTTGTTTTTCCAGTTGAAAAATAAAAGATTTGGCTACTTGAATCATCTTAGTGCATACATGATCGTATTTGCTGTTGTATTACAACGCGGAAAGGATGCTGCCGATAAAAACACATACCACTACATGTCCATAGGCCAGAAACTTTGGGTAAGATGTTAACAAAATTATGTGACTTATCTATCGTTTTGTTTACATTGCTATATGGTTATTTAAAAATATACATATTTTTTTTTTCGGGTTTGATATTAAAACGTGGATGAGCAGTATCAAGAAACAGCAAATAAGTTGATGAAAACAAGCTTATGAAAAACACAATCTCATAAAGATAAACCAAACAGGCCAAACCAAACAGGCATACTTAATACATGCAGACTTAATACAACCAGTAAGTTAAAAAACAAAAAATCACTATAGGTAAAAAATTATGATAAGTTAGGTGCACTATTATAATAATATTTTATTATGATTTTAAAATATTATTTAATAATATTTTATATATATATAGAAATACTTCCTACCTTTCACATACCTATATTTTGTCGATTTATACAGCCTTTTACGACACCAAAGAGAAAGAGGGGGTGGTAGTATTATTTTGATAAGCCCATTGCCGCTCTATCCTGTTGGATGTATGTGCAGTCTTTAGTCCGTTAGTCGCCTTTTACGACACTGAAAGGAAGAGAGGGGTTGGTAGTATTTTTTTGATGAGCTTATCGGCACTCTATGCAGTTGGATGTATGTGCAGTCTGTAGTTCGTTAGTCGCCTTTTACGACACTGAAAGGAAGAGAGTGGTTGGTAGTATTTTTTTGATGAGCTTATCGGCACTCTATGCTGTTGGATGTATGTGCTGTCTTTAGTCCGTTAGTCACCTTTTACGACACCCAAAGGAAGAGAGGGGTTGGTAGTATTTAGTAAGTATTATTTTGATGAGCCCATCGCCGCTTTATGCTGTTGGATGTAGGTGCAGTCTTTAGTCCGTTAGTCGCTTTTTACGACATCAAAAAGAAGATAGGGGTTGGTAGTATTATTTTGATGAGCCCATCACCGCTCTATGCTGTTAGATGTATGTGCAGTCTTTAGTCCGTTAGTCGCCTTTTACGACACCCAAGGAAAGAAAGGGGTTGATAGTATTATTTTGATGAGCCCATCGCCCTTCTTTGCTGCAGGATGAATGTGCAGTTTTTAGTCCGTTAGTCGCCTTTTACGACACCTCAGGGAAGAGATAGAAAGACTTCCTACCTTTCACATACCTATATTTTGTCGATTCGTACAGCGGCTTCTTGTTCAATACTTACTTTAAAAATTTAAAAATAAAAATGTCTAGTTCTAGTAATGAAGAACTGAAACAGTCACACCGCCGGAAATATTAAGCGAAGCACAAAGTGTTATTGACAACCTATTATCGTTTAAGTCAAAAGAAAAGTATTATGTTGGCTTACCAAAGATTTATACACTAGGAAAACAACAAAAACACCCAGTAATTTGCAGAAAATGAATTTTCCTCACTAGTGTGTTGAAAAACGTCGTATGAAACGCGTGTGCATTGGTAATTACAATCCTCGGCACCATTAAGCCCTCGCCTACCGCCTCGATTGTAATGACCAACTAAGCACACGTGTATCATAATGTACTATCGGAGGCCAAGATTCACTTTGGGTCGCTGCGCCAACTCAGTTAGTTTGTTAGTTAGTCGATAGATACTGTAGATCACGTGCTGTCCCACGGGTGGGCCAATTCTTCTTCCATCATTGTAATCAAGTCATCGAGAGACAGTTGACGGGAATTGCTAACACCACGCTGCTTCCAAGAAGTGTGTCAGGAGAAGGAGGTCTTCTGTTCTGTGCTTCCTACCCTCTATGAAACGGGCGCGATGTAAGTGTATATGTTGAGAAGCGATTAGTGCAGCGTCTGAGGAATTTCGTCTGCGATCTTGCCAGTTAATTAACGTTCGTAATGCCGGGACAATGGATGGGTGACCAAATTTTAAAAATCGTCTAGCTAGCGCTGCGGAATTTCGTAGACCATGTAATTTTTGTTTTTCTTGTATTCCACAATGGGTAAGCGCTTGGCCTTCATCTCACCTGATGGTAAGTGACAATAAGATCGACAGTAGAAGCGCGAATCCTCAACTACTGAGGAACTGGCTATCGTTATCTTTTAACTGTCGGAATACAACAAAGCTTTATACATCGTTGTTATGGCGACAAACATAGATAAGATGGTGGTAGCTATCCAGGCAGACTTAGTAGCTAATCAACAGCCCTACCACCAACCAAATGTGTCGACTTCGCCACAGAATAAATAATTTCGTGTTAGAGTAATGTCGTCCTTAAACACTCCGAAGGACCACTGGATGCTAGGTAAGTCTAGGGTTCAGACCTCCAACCAAACTACTAAACAAATGGTAATGTTTTCTTTTAAAATATTAAGATCGGATGTATAATGACTAACGTAACGACCGAAATTAATAATCAATGTAGGCATATATCTGTTGTTTTGTCTGTTTCCGTTATTGTTAGAGACATAATTTCTATGCAACTTAAGTAAAATTTTCAGAACTGTAGTAGGCAAATCAACAAAAACGATTTCTGCCGTTAGAAAATAGGTAGACTTGATGAATTGGCACTAGTCGAATAGAGCCACAATAGTCTATTTAATGGTACACCTGAATTAAACATTATGTCAGAGGGAGGTGTGGGAGCAGGTTCGAATCCCGAACGTGAGCATTTTTGTAATATCATCAACAACAAGCACGGACTTTCCCACATGACATGACATCTCATGGGGAGGACAGTGATTTTGTAACACTTTTTCCAATTTATTGACGTCTCGGTGGCCGAGTTGCAGAGGCTCGGCTAGATATCTGAAGGACCTGGGTTCGATTCCCAGATCGGGTAAAATGTGTTTCGGGTATTTCGATGTGTAGAAAAAGTTTGTAATCACTGATCAGTTGATCTTCTTCTTCTTAGAGTACCTACCTACAGCCTCTATATTGTCCCACTGCTGGGCAAAGGCCTCCATCATTGAAATCAAGTCATCGCTACAATAGATGGGTGTTGGCTTAATCACCACGATTGCCAAATTCGGGTTGGTGATCACAAACTCGGGCTATGCATCGAAAAATCCGAAAACACACTCTCTGACCATAGAATTGAACCCGGTACCTCTAGAAGGCGCATTAGAATGCCTCTCCATAACTGAATGACAGCAGTCAGGGGGGTTACAAACGCAAACTCAATCTCAATACAATTCCAATGCGATTAATATGTATCGATATTGGGATAAGTAAAGATAATTCCGGAACGCCATCTCGATAACAATTTGTTCAATCAATTTCAACGCAATTTAATTCCAATGTGGCGCTATAGTCGCTTACAAAAGAGCCATTTGACATTTTTTAGATTTGTGATTGGAAATTGATTATTGCAATTGTGTTTAAAGAGTAAGGCCCCTTTTATCTAAACTTTTCCATCCTGTGTTTCGCTTCTATGTCCCGAGTCTTTTAAGCGGGGCGTGAAACGGCATTTCACGGTGCTTATTTCACGGTGGGGATCGCTCTCATTATATTGGACTGCATCGGCTGGTTACCATCAGGCTGTATGCGGTCACTATGACGAGTCAGTATAAAAAAACCCTGTCTAAATAGTTGATCCACGGTTATGATACCGGTCCATTCCTTGATGTTAGGAAGCCATGACATTTTCATTATCCAACCTTCCTCTTTCCAGCAAATTTTTTCCATCAATACCGTACGAAGGAGCTTATATCACTAATTACGCAAAACATGGGCCATGTAGGCAACCTTCCGCTGCCTGATGGTATGGTGCGTACCAGCTCTTTATTTTTCCCCATTCGTTTATGACTTTATACGTCCAACTCTGTCAAAGCATACGACGATAGCTCAACATTTCCAACGCTTGTCTTTTTCGGATGTCCTCCTTTATGGTCCATGCCTCGCATCCATATGAACGACTGGCAAGACATAGCACTGCAAGAGTCTAGTGCAAATTTTTATGAACGTCTGCCTAAAACCTTTTTAATATTTTCAAAAGACACTTTTTTCATATTATTATAATATGATTTCTTGCAACTTGACTTGATTACATTACACTCACGATCACGACTATTTATCGCCAAAGAGTTAGTCAGAGAAGATCGCAATGAGGACCGCAAACGCAATGCACAGTCAGTCCACCTTCCACAAAATAACAACTGCGCATAGGGTTGCCACCTTTTTGTAGGACAAATAAAGTACTTTTTAATTTTGTTAGAACAAAAATAAAGTACATAGCATAAAAAAGGAGTATTCATTTATTTGTCCTTAAAACGTATTTTTTCTCTTTGCGACATTTGACAAATATTTGTTTTACGTAAATAGTTTGACGTAAATAGAGTATTTTAGCGTACTTTATTGGTGTCGTAGCGTAGATTATAAAGTACGCCTACATAAAAAAGAGGGTAAAAATGTACAATAGCATCTCCTAAATTGGGGGGTGGGGGAGGGGTGTGGGGTCCCCCCTAACACCCCCTTACTAATTCCCCTCCCCTTGAGGAAACGCATACTTTTGGAGATATGCAATAAAGAAATATTGAGGTTATGAATCATTAAAAGTTACATATGTAACTTTATTATACAAAATGTAGGGTTTGGGGGTGGGGGGAGGGGTAAAGGGCTTAAATTTCAAACTTCTCGTGACCTACAGGAGCAAAAAAAGGGGAGAGAGTACGTAAAAAAACGTCGCACGTACAAAAACGTCGTTTCTGGCGCTTTGCTCGCTCTGCTCGCGCGTTTTTGGTTAACATACTAACCTAACCTAACCTAATTAACTCTTTAGACTTTTTTTTGTGGCGGGGGGCGAAGCCAGTGTAAAAAAAGCAAGTGTGAAAAAAATATCGATTTTCATTTTTTTTTTCAAAGAAACTACCAATATTCTCCGTGTGAAACTTTGCATAAACTACTTCTTTAATGCAGATCTTTTCAATAAAAATTACGTGTGAAACTTTGCATAAACTACTTCTTTAATGCAGATCTTTTCAATAAAAATTACGAAAATTCAACTTAGGAGACGCTATTGTACATTTTAGCCAAAAAGAGGACAATACTCTATTTTAGAGTACGGGTGGCAACCCTAACTGCACATGTCCTCAGCGTGATAGGTGGTAAGCACATCGCCGCTCTATGCTGTTTTTAACCGCCTCTGGTCTAGTGGCTAAACCACCGGTCTTAGACCCAGAGTCCGGTACCGGGAAGGTTCGATTTCCAGCGGAGGTACATCTTTGTGTACTTGGTTTGGTTGGTGGTAGGGCTTGTTAAGTGCGCCTGGCTAGCTACCACGTGGACCATAGTAGGGTCTTATATAAGTCTGGCGCCATAACAACAATGTTGGGCATTGTTGTGTTCCAACAGTTTAGAGATAAGATAGCCAGTTCCTCAGTAGTTGAGGATTCCGTGTGAAGTGCGCTCCCACCTTCGGCCTTATCGTCACTTACCATCAGGTGAGATGAAGGCTTAGTGCTTACCCGACATCCGTAGTGGATAAAAAAAGATATATGTGCAGTCTAACTACTAACTGACTGACAGTTAGTCGCCTTTTACGAAACCCAAGGAAAGAGATGGGTGGTAGTCTTCGATCAACAATACCAACTTAGATAACGCGTCACGTACAAAAGCAATGCTAAATTCTGTCCACGTGAGTAAATACTTTTACAAAGCAATAAATTAGGTACTCCTGTCACTTAAAAAGAAAAGACGTCAATAGCATTTAGTGGTGAAATCAACGTTAGGGGGCAACAAATAAAGTACTTTTTCCTGTTATGCATTGCGAGAAAATAAGAGCTCACTTTTCAAGTGCGCTCATATGAAATCCAAAGGGAAACGCCACTGCGTAAAAAGAAGAAGAAGTTATTTACCGAGGCACATATTTAGCGCCGACCTGACATCTAGTTGTATTGTTGATCGAAGGTGGTAGTATTCTTTTAGTAATGAACCGATGATAAGGTGGCTTAATAGAAATAGGTACCCCCCCTGACCCAGTAAGTCAGGGGCAGAGGGTGCGAGTTCGATTCCCACTTGAAGGAAATTTTCAACAATTTTTCCAATTTGTTTGGCGTCCTTTCTGTTCGTCGGTACAATAGAGAAAAAATTGTTTTTCAAAATTGATTTCGGGTTTCAATATTCGATAGAGATGATAACAATTGATATCGGTAGCTGCACGGTAACTTCTTTTTTTTTTTATTGGGTTTATGGGAAGAAAAATAGAAAAAAATGAAGGGGAAGAGAAAGACAGAAGGAAGGGGAAATTAGTTGAAGACACTGGATAGAGTTTTTATGATAAAAACTGCAGTGGTTCATATTTTTAAGGGTGTAATCTTAGAATAATAACGCTATAGAAAGATAGTCTTCATACAAGCGCTCTGTCAAAAATGAAGCACTAAACCGATTCACACACGCGTGACGTGCACGCATGGCCGTGATCTGCTGTCTCTTTCCAATTCTATAAATATGAAAGAGACAGCACTGCGGCAGCCGCTGCTACCGAGGCTTTAACTCAGAGAATCACACTGCAGTACCTACGTTTATATTTTGACCTAATTAACTACAAGATACTATGAAATACTGAAAGCTTACCTGTGAAAAGTGATGTTATTACACTTCTTTTGTTTTTCAGATGTGTTGTGACACAATTTAACTGAACAAACCGTAATTTTTTTTTTGTTTTCGCGAGACACGTTCGGCGCGCTGTGACATTGAACACTACGGAACGGTCCGGCGTTTGGTGCCATTTCTGGCTCCAATCAATGTGCTTCAAAATAGGCGCGCGAACTTGGTTTCTATAGCGTTATTATTCTAAGGGTGTAATTTATGTTTATATTAATTTAGGTTTTCAATTTGTTTGATAAATTTGTTTTAGCTGTTTAAGTTATATTTTAAGATTTAGTTTAAATTTCAATTGTTTAGTATTGGTTTATGAATTGTTTTTAAGTTTATTATATTAGATATTGTTGGAAGTAATGATTTTAGTTTAGTTAAGGTTTTCATTTAAAGAGTTTGTACATTTGGTTTTATTGGTTTAATTTGTTTATTTATCTAAGTTATTTAAGGTTTTAATCTATTATTTTAAGTTTTATTTAGTTTTATAATTTAGTATTAGTTTTAAAATTTATTTAAGTTTTGATTATATTAGATATTGTTTACAGTAATAATTTTAAGTTTAGTTAAGGTTTTAATGTATAGAGTTTGTATATTTGGTTTTTATTAGTTTATTTTATTTATTTGTCTGAATTATTTAAGGTTTTTAGAAAAAAATAGTTTGAATTTAGTTTTAGTTTAGGCAAATTTATTAATTTCCGTAGTCGGTCTGGCCCTGCAAGCGCAGAACCATGGATCGAATACGGGGGCACTCGCGGGCGTTCGTAGCGCTATGACCGGTGTCGTCCTTTGTGCCCATGCACAGATTATGAGCCGAGCAATTATAACATTTTGCCCCAGAGTTCTTGTTGGGGCAATCTGGCAACTGATTGCCCGGACTAGCGCAATGGACACAGGGTCTCTTCTCGGCCGTGCATTTTGCCTTTGTATGGCCGTACTGCAGGCATTGGAGGCACTGCACGAATCGGGAGAAGTCCTCAACGTGGACCCTACTATGGTCCACGTTGAGTCTCCCGAGAGCGAGAATGGTACTTCGCATCCCGGGAGTGACCTCGATCACCGCATTGTACAGCGCCGGGTTTCTATTCGAGGTTAGGTAACAAAATACGGGTGACAGCCACGTCGTTTTGGGTCACAAGGACCTCCGCCAACTCCTCGCGGGCAATATCCTTAGATATGCCCTTTAGGATTATCAGCGGTGGTCGTTGCTTCGCCAGTTCTGCGACGAAGTTAGGGCTCCTGTCATGACGGGCTATTGCCTCCTCGCATTGTTTCCTATCCTCGAACTCCACCCTCAATTTGCCGTTGGGTATTGGCAGCACTTTAACGGGAGCATATTTATGCTTCCGGAAGCTAATCTCCTTCTTCCACCGAGAAATAACCTCCGGAGGCTTGAGCGTGCAGTCGTACGCCGGAACGAGGACTGCTGGGTAGGTTTTGGGCGTTATGGGTATAAGCCTAGCAGCAGCGACACTGGCATAGGAAGGGGCCTTCGAGAGTTTGGCCTCTTGGACCGTCTGGACAGTGCGAGCGCCGGTCGGCGGACCCAGAACGGGGGGGGTGCTCCTTCAGTGCGGCTGTCACCATGTTACCGGTCAACCGCACAAGGTCTTCGAGACGCACCTGTTGCACCATCATCTCGTCGACCTTTTGAGCAACCTCCCGCCGGATCTCCGCCGCTGCCTCGCTCTGAATAGCGACTACAGCGCTCACACTGTTGTCCAGCTTGTGGCCCAACTCCCGAAAGCTTTCCTCGCTAATATGTTCCGGCTCTGGTTTCGGCAAGGTTTCGGTCGATTCGAGCAATCGGTTCATACAGCCTTCAAGACTGGTAGCGGCCTCCAGGATTATATCCTTACTCGCTTTGGTGACCGATTTGCCCGAACGAACCGCCGTAATTATTTGGGAGCAGTAGCGTTTGACTAAGGTCCTGAAGTTCGCTATGTCGCTCACCCTCATGTACGACCTCTCGCCACCACCAGGAGTCTCCGGCTCACTTAAATCACCCGGTTGTGGACTAGTAAATGCCATATCATGCGCCATATTGAGTTAGGTTAGGGTTAGGTTAGGTAATTTACGAAGTTTATTTTTAAGAAAATTTTTGCGAAAAGTTTATTTTTATGTGTTTTAAAGTTTATATTATGTTAATTTTGAGTTTTGGAATATTTTAATTTTTTTAAGTTTTAGCCGAAAATTTTTTAAGTGTTTTTTGACTTTTTTGTTTTTGGGTAAATTTTGAATTTTTGTTCGAAAGTAGTCTTTATAATTCTAAAAAAGCTTATATTAGCGATTTGGTGGATATTGGGTTTTTTTCCTTGAAGGAAATTTAAGAGTTGGTTAGGTTGCACGGATGGAGATGGTGGATTTGGCTATCTCATCTCTAAACTATCGGAACTTGGAACACAACAATGCCTAACATTGTTTTTATGGCGCCAGACTTATATAAGACGGTGGTAGCTAGCCAGGCGAACTTAACAAGCTCTACCACCAGCCAAACCAAGAACACAAAGATGTACCTCCGCTATGGGAATCGAACCTTGTTGGCTAAAACGCTCGCCCAGTTTGGATAACTCCGCCAATTTCTGTAAACCATTCACTTTAATGAGGAGGAACATGAGGAGGTCGATGGCGCAGCGGCTAGCACGTTTGGCTTGTGATCTTGCCCGCTAAGCAACTTTCGCAATGCCGGGTCGCCTGATAGGTGACCAATTAAAAAAAAACATCTCGATCTTCCTCCGTGCTTCGGAAGGCACGTTAAGCCGTTGGTCCCGGTTGTTGTCGTAAGATGGCAGTCGTTAAAACCCACTAACCCTCATTGGGCTCGCGTATTCACGTGGGAGGCCTGTGTCCAGCAGTGGGACGTTTATAGGCTGATGATGATGATGATTCACTTTAATGGAAATAACTGATGCCATACAGCTACTAAAACCTGGCAAGGCTGCAGGAGTTGACGATCTTACCGTCAAACAAATAAAAAAATTTGGTCCAGTGGCAGTGTCCTGGCTCTTGGCCTTATTCAATGTCTGCCTTAGCGGCCTTATTCAATGTCTGCCTTAGCTCCAAGAGGATCCCAAAACTCTGGAGGAGATCAAAGGTTATCGCCCTGCTGAAACCTGGTAAACCCGCGTCGGATCTAAAAAGCTACCGTCCCATATCCCTTTTGTGCCACACTTACAAACTCTTTGATCGACTTCTCTTAAATAGTCTGTCACCTTACCTAAAACCAAAATGATACCGGAGCAAGCTGGTTTCCGCCCAGGTAAATCGTGTGCCGGGCAAATCTTGAACCTGACTCAGTACATAGAGGACGGATTTGAGGCTAAAAAAGTCACCGGAGTAATTTTTGCTGATTTGATAGCAGCCTACGACACAGTAAATATTAGGCGCTTGCTGGCAAAACTTACAATTATTAAGAATCAAACGAACTTACCTTGTGAAGTTTGATTCCAATTATGCGAGGGTCTCAACCGAAGACGATTACTTATTACATGCAGCAGTACATGAGATGGTGCTATCTTCTTCACACTTTTAGATATATCCTAAAAATAAATATCTTATTTCCGTTCCCTGCACTGGCAACCCCGCGTCACGAGACGTCATTATTTCAGAGAATTTTGTGTTATCCTCCACAATTTTTTATTTTCTTTTTTTTGGGTTGGGAGGGATGGGTTGACGTAATCGTCTTCGATTGAGACCCTCGCATAATTGGAATCAAACTTCACAAGGTAAGTTCGTTTGATTCTTAATTATACTTCGGGTCTCAACCGAAGACGATTACTTATTACATGCAGATGTTCAGAGCATTGTAATGTTAACACAATAAAAATAAAAAATTATGTCAATTTAAACTTTACAATTATGTAGGTAGTTTTTTATAGGTGCATAAGCCTCCTTTAAACCTTAAAAGATGCATTTAATGGCTATCGATGCATTAGTCGGTTTCTAAACAATGACTTTAACAATTTCATTTATTTATTTGATTATGTATTATTATTTTGTTGTGTAAATACTGGATTGAAAAATTCATTCTGATTTGTACCTAAACATTTCTCCAACAGTATTAACAAATACATTTAAGTGACTCAGCCCACAACAACTCTGCGAAACACCTCCAGACTAGATCTATGAGCAGTGTGAGCAGCAAATGCCGAGCGACTACGTGACTGTGAGCTCCAAATACAGACAAATATCGGTATCGGCATGTCGTCCACTCGTCCACTGTCTTGGAATCCTCTTTCACGTCACTTTCTACCTCGGACCTAATATCTGGTCCGAGCTGTCTACTGTCTACGATTACTTTTCTTTTTTTTTCTTTTTTTATTTGCAACAAATGTTTGTGACCGCCTTTTAATGAGGTTGGCACAGCCAGCAACAAATAACTGGGATTATTACAAATATTGGACAATCTGATGAGCGGTTGCTAAAATCGGGGCCTGAAGTCTAAATGAAGTCAGTAATTTCAATCACAATCACATAATTTTGTATTGATATATTATTTTTGATTAAACTAATAGACTGCGTTTTTTGAGCAGAAATAATAGAAAATATCGCATCTTTACAAGAATAACGTGACATCTCATCAAAAACGATTTGATGAGATGTCACGTTATTCTTGTAAAGAGGCGATATAGTGTAAGAATCATAAGTGACAAATCAATGATTATGATCTGATTCTAAGGATAGTCCTGGAAATATGGTTTAATTAACATGACATTTGTGTCCCATGTCGAATTGTATTTTTGATTTGGAGCAATAAATCTGAGATAGTGTACACTAAACAAATCTGTGTTAAACACAGTCATTCATGTAAAGTAAATTACTTCCCTTAGATGACAGGTATAGTGGACCTATGCGTATTTAAACAACATAGAACCTTCCTCAAACTTTTTGGTTAGAAATGATAACTTTATCTATCAGCTATCAGCTTTGAAAAGATTTATGTTATTATTTTTCGAATAAAGCTACCAAGATATTATCAAATACAGTATTGATTTAATGTTACTGATTTTGTTGCAAGAGATGTAAACATATATCTCAAGATGCTCGTAGTAAACCATGTCTGGTCAGCGATTCACTAATAATTTGGCGCCACCTGGATAAGGCAATCTAGAAGTGGATGGCTCGCCTTGAAAGGAAATAAGGTATAACAAATATTATTTAGGGTCGAAGAACATTTTTTGTTGGACAACAAGTTTGGGCCACATTGTATACTAAGGATGTAAATTCTAATCTAACCACAACAATACCTTTCAATTTATATTAAAAGTAAGTGTTTTTTTTTTAAATAGCTTGGTCAGGATTTTGTGATGCATTCTGCGTTTGTAAGGGTAAGGGTAAGGTCAAATTATGGCTTTGCCAATGAACTAATAATTTAAGAAAATGCATGGTAGGAGAGTTACCTACTCCGTATCTAAGTATATCCGTATAATGTGTTCACAAGACTGGATGTAGGATGCGAATACAAAAAAGTTTCTGAATCAATTAAGAACTTCTTTTATTCAAACAACTTGGTGTAGGTAGATAATTTAAACCGCAACGGCCGCTGTGCATGCCGTAGTCAATATTCCTGAATTCATCTAAATCCCTTAATATACATTTGTGTATAAAAACGAGTTCTGTTGCTCGGGTTTTTAATAATGCTTTTGTAAGCGTTTGTGACAAACCCTATGACTCCAAAAAGGTGCTTGTACTCGTAGTTTTATTATTCAATACACACTCGTCATAGTTTTAGCTTATTTTTCGTGCGTAGGTACAAAACATAAACTAAACAATTATTGTAGAAAATTCAAATATTATGCGCAATTGTTCTAGAACCGTTTCCAGTAATTTCGCAAACACAAATAGGCCGAACAGAAGAACATTAATTTCAACCTCAAGCTAAACCTTAACTTTTTCCGATCAGCTTTAATTGCAGTAAATACTTAATTAAAAATAAGCATCTTGAATATCAATTGTTGACAATAGTAGTTGTGATTCAATAATTTAAGGGCAGTTCGATACTTTTAAATATAATTATTTTGAAGCTGCTTTAAATTTTAAGTGAATCTGTGAGATCCTTTACATTTTTTTTTTTGTAAACTTTTCCTGACCTTTATTAACACAACAAAAGAGAATCAGACGAATCATTTAAGCCGTTTTCGTGCGCATAGCAACACATTTGGCGATTCATTTTCATCTACATAGATTGAAATAGTAAGTAACAGACATTGTTTTGGGGTATAGTTGTTTTGAATAGGTTTGCAAATCCAATGTAAAACATTACGATCCCTAGTGAGCTCACACTTTCTGTCATTCAGTCATAAAAATAGGTCAAGCGACTGCGGGAGCTCTGACTCCAACGTCTCCCTGTTAGATATCCGGCGGAACCACGGCAGTCCCTCGGCGGTGTGATTGGTGCTGGTGGGCTTGATCGTAGCTCGATAGCTGATGATACTACTACGCGCAGTGGCCCCCCCCCCCGAGAGTTTAAAGAACCTCGAAGTTGATCACAACTTCAGTCCGGGCATCAGCCCGGGACCCTGTACAGAGCGTTGGATTTTTGTTTTCTTTCCGAATCAAACTTGGTTATGGCATTAGGGGTATCAATATTATTATGGTCAGAAAGTGAAGTTTTAAAACTTTTATTGATATTTACCTCCAACAGAGCTTATTGTTATTATTATTCTTATTTCGATTTCCTAATTTAGTTTTGGAGCTTCGAGGCTTATGTATATAATTACCATTTTTTTATTTTTTTTATTATTATTATGCTCTTTATTTAAAATATAATCTTAAGTAAATTTTTTTACAATATTTTATATAAAAAAAAACATATTTACAATATAAAATATTATAAAAAACTTAACCTAGGTTGCCACCGGCAGCGGGGATAGACCCAAGTTACCGGTGGTTAGGGCTGCAGAGTGAGGAACCTCCTGACAATACGTGCCGTGTCAAGGAGTACTGCCCTCTGTATCTGACCCTTGACCCAACCTTTTAGCGAGAGCCTCTCTAGGTGTTGATCGAGGCTCTTAGCTAAAAGACCGTTTGCCGAAACGACTATCGGTACAATAATGGTTGAATCCACATCCCACATGGCGGTAACCTCGTGAGCCAAGTCAAGGTACTTACTGAGCTTGTCCTTCTCGGCTTTCACGAGGTTCTCATCATGAGGTACGGTGATATCAACCAATATTGCCCGGCGCTGAGATCGGTCGACCACCACGATATCAGGCTTATTGGCGACAATAGTCCTGTCCGTGATGATAGAGCGATCCCAGTAGAGCGTTGCATGACCATTTTCGAGAACTGGCGCAGGTGCGTACTTATAGTACGGCACCTCTGATTCAACAAGGCCATATTGAAGAGCAAGTTGCTGGTGAATTATTCTGGCTACTTGGTTGTGTCTGTGCAAATACTCTCCGTTAGCAAGATGAGAACAACCGGAAATAATATGTCGGAGTGATTCTCCAGGACGGCGGCATGCCCGACAGATGTCGACCGTACCGTCCTTCATAATATATTTCCGGTAGTTATTCGTCTTGATAACTTCATCTTCAATGGCACAGACAAAACCTTCGGTTTCCCCAAAGAGGTCACCGAAACGTAGCCAGTTCACCGAGGCAGGCAAATCTACATCAGGCCCAGTTAGAGCCCGATAGTAGCGCCCGTGTAGCACCTTGCTCTTCCATATGTCCTTGCGATCGAGAGTGCTTAGCACCACTGGTTTGCGCCAGTTTTCTGTTGCCAAGGAGAGCGGCGTGAAGTGTCTATCAACTGCCACGACATCCAAATGCACCCCGCACTCACTGTTAAGGAAATAATCCCTGAGACTGCACACCTCACGGTTATGTAGGTCCTTGGCATTTAAAAAGCCGCGACCCCCACATCTCCGCGGGATGTACAGCCTCATAACAGATGAGCGCGGGTGTAGCAGTCTAGAAGTCGTGAGCATTTGACGGACTCTTCTATCCAAGGCGTCCAATTCAGTCTGAGTCCATCTTAGTATACCAAAGGAGTATGTGAGCAGAGGCATAACCCAGCCATTAAAAGCACGCGTCTTATTGCCACCCGATAAAAGACTGTTAAGTACTTTTCTCAGGCGGCAAAAGAATCGCTGCCGTAATGATTGTTTTATGTCCCCATCCTCAACACCCAAAGACTGTGACATACCAAGATATTTATATGTTTCAACTTCGGAGAGAGATCTGAAGTTTATCGTTTCGGAGAGTTGTAAATTGGTTGAATTTACTACTCTCCCACGCTGTACATGCATTACCGCACACTTATCCACACCAAACTCCATCTTGATGGCACTGCTGAAAGTCTCAGTAATTTTCAGCAGTTTCACCAAGTCTTGGCGGTTTGCTGCGAGCAACTTGAGGTCATCCATGTACAACAAATGCGACATAATTTCACCCCCTCTCCGCAGTCGACAGCCTAACCTTGAATTTCTCAATAAAGTACTGAGAGAATTCAAAGCTAGGCAAAACCATAAAGGACTCAGACTGTCGCCCTGGAATATGCAACGCTCTATCCTTATAAGATCCTGCGTGGCAAAAACACTATCTCGACATCCTGGTTGACGCAAGACCGTGGTCCACTGCCGCATACATGACATCAAAAAGGATTTTAAAGTTATATCAATTTTATATAACTCTAAAATCCTCACCAACCATGTATGCGGCAACGAATCATAGGCCTTCTTATAGTCAATCCAGGCTGTGGAGAGAGTCCCTCTGCCACGCCGAACCTTCTGGCATATGGTCATGTCAATGAGGAGAAGCTCCTTAGTACCACGGGACCCAACCCTACATCCATTCTGAGTCACTTCCAAAATATTATTTGCAACAATGTGCGAGTTAATTTTTGTTCTCAGAATGGATGTAAGGAGCTTGTATAAAGTAGGTAAGCACGTGATGGGTCTATAATTTTTCGGTTCCGTGGTACTACCTGATTTATGGAGCAGAAAAGTGACACCAGTAGAAAACAAACTTGGGAGTGAGCCGAGCTCTATGGCTTCTTGGAATTGTGTTGCCAGTAACTCGTGTGAACATCGAAACCATTTGATCCAGAAGTTGTGCAATCCGTCCGGTCCTGGGCATTTCCAATTTTGGACCATACGGATTGCACAACTTACGTCAGCTGTACTAATATTAATAGGCTGCATGGTCTCGATAGGTTCACACGCCTCACTGACAACACTCATCCATTCACCTTCCGTGTGCTCGACGGGCACCGACCAAATGTTGCGCCAGAAATTAGTCATGGCATCAACATCCGGTAGCTACCCGTCGCTCACACGTCGATCAGCTCCTTCCCAACGTCTGTATACTTTTCTTTGGTCACTTTGAAAGAGGCGATTTTGTTGGTATCGGTCCACACGCACTCTGTAGCAACGTATACGGTTTGCCCATGCATAGACTTTTTGCTTCAGAAAGTCAATACGTTCCGTCACACAAGCCATATAGTTTTCCGGTCTGACATCAGTCCCGACAAAGGCTTGTGTGACGAATCGCATGACGCGAGGCCGATTATTGCCATTTCTGAAGCAAATTAGCTTTGCAATGAGTGTCCTGAACCTATTGATACGCCCCTCGATCCTCAATTGCCAAGCAGGGGCAGTCCCGGTTGGCCGCGGTACTCGGTCATAATCCTGGAATTTGACACGACCAACGCGACACACCGCGATGGCCCACAATAAAGGATCGAGTGGGTATCAATTAAATTTTCACTGGTTCCAAGATAAGGAACCAGCAAATCGTTCAAGGCACTCATTAACGCCAAATTATGTCTATTCGTGGGCAAACAAGGTATACGCGGCCTAGAGTTACGTGTGTCACGATACTATAGAATGGCATCGTTCAAAGCGCTCCTCATTTGCTCATTCGCCTGTGTACTTACATTGTGTGATTCCGATAACACAAAAACACGTAATGACGTCTCGTGACGCGGGGTTGCCAGTGCAGGGAACGGAAATAAGATATTTATTTTTAGGATATATCTAAAAGTGTGAAGAAGATAGCACCATCTCATGTACTGCTGCATGTAATAAGTAATCGTCTTCGGTTGAGACCCGAAGTATAATTACGGAGGACCCTAGCTTTGTCCGTTTGCTCGGTGAACTGCTCCGGAACCGTCGCTTTCAGGTCCACATTCACTCACAAAAAAGCAGATGGCGCACACAGAAAAACGGGTTACCTCAAGGAAGCGTACTGGCACCGATGCTCTTTAACGTATACTCGAACGGCCAACTCTACACCCTAGGTACAGCTAAGTTTCTGTACGCTGACGACTTAGCGTTAGCTGCACAAACCGAGAAATTCGAAGAAATGGAACTAATGCTAAATGAGGCCTTAAAAGAAACAGCTGATTACTACGACGACAACGCACTCCGACCTAATCCATCAAAAACCGAATCAAGCATGTTTCACCTACGAAATCGCGAAGCAGGACGTAAGTTAAATATCTCGTGGTATGGCGTTGGAATTCAGCACAACAATCACCCCAAATACCTTGGGGTCACTCTTGACAGGACTCTATCTCTCAGAAACCACTGCCAAAATACAAAGAGAAAAGTTAGCTCTCGGAACAACCTGCTTCGTTGTCTCACATCAACATCCTGGGGCGCTTCCCCACAGGTCCGGACTACGGCCTTGTCCCTATGTTTCTTGGCGGGTGAGTACGCGTTCCCAGTGTGGCACCGCTCTAATCATGCAAGGGAGATAGATACAGCCCTGAACGAGACCTGTCGCATTGTAACGGGGTGCCTCAAGCCTGCAAAAACCTCAATGCTGTACCCGCTTGTAGGCATTGCTCCTCCAGCAGTCCGTCGAGAAATAGCTAGCACCGTAGAGAAATCTAAACAAGAGAATGACAACAGGCATCCTGTCTACGGTCATATTTTTCAAAAGCTCTACTCAAAAGCAGCAACAGCGGAAGCAATAATGCTACAACAAAAAGCCTACTATCACAACCTAGCAATGCAAGAGTCAAATTGTGGAAAGAAAAATACAGTCCCCCGCCTGGATTTGTTGAGCCTGCAGAAGAACTCCCGCCGGTCACGACCTTCCATGGTCCACATAGAAGTCCTTAAATAGACTACGGACACAAGTGGGCCGCTGTGGACTTAACATGTCCCAGGTTCCGTGTAAGTGCGGTGTCGCCGAGCAGACCATGCAGCACTTGCTCTCTTGCCCGCTGGCCCCACATGCGTGCAGCACGGATGTGTTTATGGGAGCCACGGATGCAGCGATAGATCTGGCTACTTTCTGGGCCAATTACATACAAACCAACGACACGAAAGAAGAATAGAAGAAGAATAGGTGTGAGCATAGAAAAGTTATCAATTTGTAATAATAATGTAATTTCTTCGCAACTTAATATAAACCTATTTTTAAAAACAGTTATCAGTTCTATCACGATGTCGCGTTTTCATGAAAGGAAGGTACTTCACCGATATAAGATAATACGCTTACTCATCAACATTGAATTTATCAATCTCCAATACTAAAACTGATAATACGTTTTTAATTCGATAACCTTATCTATGAATTTCAAATCAGTGTAATTCTGGTCGCAATACAAAATGGCGAAACGCGAAAATTTAATGAATTCCTTTGTTTTGTTTATTTGTTTGTTACAATTAAAAGGTGCCTTTAGTGATGTGTTGTGTGAAGATGGATTTTGCAGAGTAAGTTCTTTTTTACGGATATATGAATAGACTAGCAGCCGCGCCTTCGTCCACGCTAACTTAGAAAGACAGATAGTTCAGCCATTAAAAAAATATATATCTACAAAATATAAACAAAAACCATCCTCAGTTAACGCTCTATCTTTTAGTGAAAACTGCATTATACATTGCGTGGTTTAGGAGGATAGTGCGGAGCTACAGACAGAGGAAAACGGCAACTTTACTTTATAATATGTTATGACTAGCGGCTGCTCGCGGTTTCACCCACATGGTTCCCGTTCCCGTGGGAATATCGGGATAAAAAGTATTCTATGTGTTAATCCAGGTTATAAACTATTTGTATGCCGAATTTAATCCAATTCTATTTAGTAGTTTTTACGTGAAAGAGTAACAAACATCCATCCATACTTACAAACTTTCGCGTTTATAATATTACTAGCGGCCGCTCGCGGTTTCACCCGCGTGGTTCCCGTTCCCGTAGGAATATCGAGATTAAAAGTATCCTATGTGTTAATCCAGGTTATAAACTATCTGTATGTCGAATTTCATCCAAATCCATTCAGTAGTTTTTACGTGAAAGAGTAACAAACATCCATCCATACTTACAAACTTTCGCGTTTATAATATTAAGTAGGATTATGATAATGGATATAAGGAAAATATGATTATGTGTGTCTGGATCATAGCGAATGGAAAGCTGTGGTCTCTACCTACCCCTCCGGGAAACGGGCGTACAGTATATCTTTAAAGACTAAAGACTGCACATACATCCAACAGCTTAGAGCGGCGATGGGCTCACCACCTGTCACGCTGAGCATATTCATGTGCAGTCGCTATTTGGTAAAAAGTGAACTATAGTAGTTGACTACTTTTGCTGTCCTCATTGCCTAGTCTCTGACTAACCCTTCGGTTTAACATAAAAGTCATGATTAATTATGTATACTATTTACATCCTACTAATATTATAAACGCGAAAGTTTGTAAGTATGGATGGATGTTTGTTACTCTTTCACGTAAAAACTACTGAATAGATTTGGATGAAATTCGACATCCAGATAGTTATAACCTGGATTAACACATAGCATACTTTTTATCCCGATATTCCCACGGGAACGGGAACCATGTGGGTGAAACCGCGAGCGGCCGCTAGTCGATTATATATAAATTGACTTAGTATGTATGTATGATTATTAATGCGCTATAAGTCCTGTTGAGCGTCGCGCTAGACACAATTGAATTTTAATAATTGGTTTTCACCGATAGTCGGCATCGCGACGCTCGAGAGGAACAATAACCCTGGTACACTTCCGGCCAGCTTGTGTTAAGTAAGGTGGGTCATGGCCCAACCTCCCCACGTGCCGTTGTGTATGTAGGAAGGCCTATGCCCAGCAGTGGGACGTTTATAGGATGATGATGCTTTCAGAGGTCTAGTTTAAAGGACAATGGGCGCTTACGTCCTATACCTATGTTGTAACACTTCATGACCTATGCCATATTAAAGCTATTAATAAGCACTAACATTTTTTGTAGTGCAGTTAGTCTGGATTTCGTGCACGATAAAAGTTATAAGCGTTTTTGTAATGAATAAACCCGGCAGATATTTCATCGAGAGCATCAATCAGCTATTATTATTGCTCCTACTGTTTGACCGGGAAACGAACAGTTGGTACTGAGCATTATCTAGTACTTTGGCTTGGTTGGGCAAGACACCAGCCAAAGGTTTTGTTGCCTGCTACTTACTACTTTTGGATGATATGGTTATAGATTACAATCATTGATTATACGTAAATAATAAATCATTATGTACTTACTTATTTTTTTGTAAAATGCCCATTCTCCTTTTTCTTCCTAATCGAACAAGTTAAACTTAAATACACTGAAGATAGTGAAAACTAAAAAAAGGATCATTAATAAAATAGAATACTACCAATCCATCTTTTTATTTGGGTATCGTAAAAGGGGAAGGAGTGGAATGTTTGAGGAAGGAGTTGGAATAGTGAAGGGGAGGGGGCGGAATTCACTCACCTGGCGCACAACAGCAACGACCAACGAATGCAATTGCATTCGGTGAAAGGTTGGTATTACGCCGCCGCCGGGCCAATGTTTGTGGCTCTACCACTCAGACAGTTACACTCATTTAGCACCACCCAGGGGTCAGCCGGCCTAGCATGCGCAACAAGAGAACTCTTCTCGACCCGTTTTCTCGTGTTTTATTCATTTTTCTCTAATGTCTATTGACACTAAATACACATGGATGCGCTTAGAACGTATGTCAAAAATAGACTTAATAGTAGTTTTTGCATAAACTGTGGTATTTTTGTCTACAAACCTTAACATGACAGCTTAAAATGATTTGTCGTCTCTCGTCCGCAACATATCTCGTGTTGCGCATCCTAGGCCTACAGGCACAGGTAGAGAATCAAGAGTAAACCTACAGACACGACACACGACTATTATCCCCGAAGGGTTAGTCAGAGACTATAGGCAATGAGGACCGCAAAAGCAGTCCTCTGCCATACATAGTCCACTTTTCACCAAATAGCGACAGCATTTGCGCTCAGCATGACAGGTGGTGAGCCCATCGCCGCTCTAAGCTGTTGGATGTAAGTGCAGTATTTAGTCCGTTAGTCGCCTTTTACGACACCCAAGGGAAGAGAGGGGGTGGTAGTATTCTTTCACCGCTATACGACACTGTTCCACCTACCTACCTACAGACACAAGTCTGCATAGATGCCCGTCAATGCGTCAGCCGTTGTAAACCTCTACGTGCGGTTTCTAACTCCAGAGATGTCAAAGTCGCATTGATGCATGTCGCAGCGACATCCGTCATCGAGCGAGAAGCGATTAAAATCATACCATAAAGGAGTTTCTCCCGTGGTCTTTTAGCAACAACACGTGTAAGAATCCATTTTAACTCAATGTACCGTACAAAACTAAATATAAATTTAAAATAATATACCCTTACATTAATGATTGGTCTCGCTGCGCTCGCAGCGAGGCCAATCATTCATCTATGAATATACCACTTGAAATTGGCTTAATGCTAAACACGAAGCCATTAATTAAGATTAATAATAATAATAATAGCATAAGGAGGTGCCGCGCGATCTCAAAAACTGACATAAGTCTCATAATGAACTTCAAAGCAAGATCAATCATATTGATATTTAAAATTAGAACTATTCTGCTTTGAAGTTTCAGACCTAGTAATTTGATTAGAGCAATGTTTTTATTCTGCGAAATGTACAAAAACATCACGCGCCATTGAGGTAAATATACTAGAGTAGACGTCCCATACAATAATTGTGCAGTTGTGCACAGCTACAATGATATGTCATAGAAATGTCTAAGCGCAGATGCGACACACTGTTCATACAGATTTATTACAGAGTTGTAAAGTTGTAAGTTAATGTTGTCTAAAAACTAATATGTTAGTTTTTATGTTTATTGATTGTTTTAATTGTAATATTGAAATGAACAAAAGTAAATAAAAAAAATAAAAAAAATTAATGCCAAAAATGAAAGTAAGTTAATAATTTAATTAATACATATTTCATAAAAATAATAAAAATCTCCGCCCGGAATGCGGAAGGTGCGTGGTTCGATTCCCGCCTGAGGTTGTCGTCTTTTTTCAGTGTTTAAAAAAAAATTACTTAAGTATATTTAAGCGTTAATAAAACGCTAAAATATAAAACAGTAATCAAAAAAAAATTAATAAAAATCTTTTTCAATTATTTTGGAAAAATATTTATTTAAGTAGGTGGTACGTGTAAAAATATTACTGAGTATCAAATATTCAGATGCTCAAATTTTTCAAGCATTATTGAAATGAGATTAAATATCGCATTTGAGTCCTGCCCGCTTCATCTGAATTACTTATTTTACGAATATTAGTTTAATTACTCACAGCCATAAAGTAAAATAAAAAAGTCGCATTCCAATTTTTATTTAAAATTAGGACACGACTTTTTGGAAAAAATTGTCCTTGACTCCTATTATTCACAATTATATAGGCAACGTAATAGCTGGGAAGTGACTAAACAGCGTTTCTCCCGTGTTCTTTTAGCAACAACACGTGTTGTGAGACTCCATTTTATTTCTATCTACCGTACAATAATTAATAAACTTTAAAAAAAATTAAACACTTGAAATTGGCTTCATGCTACACGCGATAACCGTTAATTAAAATATAATACTATGTGACTAAACAAGGTGTAGCAGGTAAAGACTAAACAGGTCTTCCTTGTTTATTGCACCTTAATGGTTAGTAACCTCTACGTGTTTTCGTGACAGACAATGTGAGTGAAATTGTGTATTATTTGACAACATATTACTCTTTAACCATATACAATTAACAGCGCTAGACCGCTTCTAGAGTGTTGTTTTCACGCGGCCAAAAGTTCAAAAGCGCCGCCATTTGCACGGCGCGCTTACGCGTTTTGTTCAACCATATTCAACGTAGTGCAGCAGATAATAGATTTTACACTGCAGAACGGACATAGTTGTTGTGCATGTTTTCTACCTACCTTTAATTAGAATTCAATCTTTATTACATTTTATTATTTCAGATTAAACCACAGATAATACTATGGTTTGATAAAATGAAAGAAACTCGTTGCGTTTATTTATGACCAAATACATTTATATACATACGTACTATTTCTTCTGCCTAGGTAGTAGGTACTAAAATATAAATAAAAATATCACAGAAACGATGCATCGGAGCTAAAGAATAAAGTCA
Organism: Scoparia ambigualis; assembly: GCA_963921215.1. Taxonomy (NCBI): domain Eukaryota; kingdom Metazoa; phylum Arthropoda; class Insecta; order Lepidoptera; family Crambidae; genus Scoparia; species Scoparia ambigualis. Next base: position 9,919,767 of record OY992515.1, on the reverse strand, counting down.
TTTTCCACGCCGTGTGAATCCTGTGATACCCCGAAGGTAAATATATAATATTTATTAATATATCTAATGATCTCGAAAAAAACGGTCAAGTTCATTAATAAAAAAGTATTTTAGGTAAGTTTATTAATTATAACGAAATCCCCAATCAAACTGTCACCATAATCTTAACCCTAGTAATTATTTCACATAAAACGTTAAAAGTGTCACTTCTGCACAAAACAGAAATATTGTTAATCTATATGCATTTTACCGAAATTTTTAACCGCCTCTGTGGTCTAGTGGCTAAGCTACCTGTTTCAGACCCAGCGGTCCCGGGTTCGATTCCCAGCGGGGGGTACATCTTTGTGTGCTCGGTTTGGTTGGTGGTAGGGCTGTTAAGTCCGCCTGGCTAGCTACCACCATCTTATCTAAGTCTGTCGCCATAACAACGATGTTTATAGCATTGTTGTGTTCCGGCAGTTTGAGATAAGATAGCCAGTTCCTCAGTGGTTGAGGATTCCAGGTGGAGCGCGCTTCCACCTTCGGCCTTATCGTCACTTACCATCAGGTGAGATGAAAGCCAAGCGCTTACCCGTTGCCAATAAAAAAAAAAAAAAAAAACGGCCGCCGTTTCATGTCTCGGCGATTTGATAAAATAATTAGTCAAATGCATGTTACATCGATAATTTAGTACGTATTTCCAGGTGAAAAGTGATTCCTTTGGTTTTATTTGTATTTCCTGAGTTGTTTAGCACACATAGAGGTATATTTTAATAAAATAGAACACAGAATACACACTTATTGTTGCGTCTAGCGCCTGCCACAGACTACTATAGTTGGAGCGAGCTGGCTCTAACGCGTGTTACAAACAATCTAGTTGAGATGTCTTCTCTAGTACGTAGTACATAATAACTCAATGTCACGCGCTTGGTTTAAAAATTATTACATTTTTAAGATGGGGGTGACCTGCGGTATACTATTACAAATATTTTCGTGTAAGAATTATTGTTTCATGCGTAAAATTAAGAAAGTTGTCGAAAAAAAATGTTTTTAGGAGTCATTAGATTTATGTGTTGTTTGTTAGTTGGTTTATTTAAAGTTTAAAACCTTGTGCAATAATGAAGAGAAAAAAAAAATAGTTACTTGTACTATGCGATGAATTAGTTAAATACATTTCATCGCATAGTACAAGTAACTTATTTTTTTTCTCTTTATTTATTTTTAAGGGCTTTTGTATTATAATTACATGTCAGCCCCATCGTAACTGTTACACTTAAAGTAAAAAATAAAAAATAGTAAACCAATAATTAATGAGCTATCTTACATCGGTTGATTATAATCTGCCGAATTTTAAGGCTTTGCGCCGCGAATCTGTAAATCAGCGTCGCTTCCCTGGACGTGGGGTCAGACAATACACTTTGAAATACTCCAATATCAAGGCTGTTGACTTTCAGGTTCGTGACTAAGCATTCTCTCAGCGCTCGATTTAGGACACATTCCACCAATAAATGATGGGAACCTTCAATTTTTCCACACACTGTACAATTGGGGGAGCTAACTTTTTTCATGAGATGTCCAAATCTATTTAGTGGAACATGTCCAGATCAAAGTCTGTGAGCAGTTACTATGAGGTTCCTACTTAAACTAACCTTACTAAACCAAGGAATCCGAGGAGGCTCCGATTGCATGACCTTGTACCAAATACCCGTTGACAATGATCTTTCATCAAAATATGTCTTCCAGTGTTTTTGACATATTTTTTTGTATATATGTAAATTTTCTTCATAGCTTGGTATAACTTGTAATGGTTGTCCTTCGGTTACACCACGTTTCGCTAATCTATCAGCCTCCTCATTTCCTTAAACCCCAATATGTGACGGAACCCACTGCAATATCAGTTCCTTGCCTTCTTTGTTCAACTGATCAGTCTGCTGGAGTATAGCATACGCTGATGGAGTACCTCTGCGGCCAGAGGCACACCCAGCAATATGCTGCAGAGCACTTTTACTGTCGGTCAGTATAACCACGTTATTGTACGGCAATTCTTTTATATAATCAAGGGCTTCTGATATCGCTGTGAGTTCTATTGTCATAATATAAAACCGAAGGGGTGATCTTAAAACTTCTACCAAATTTATTAGTGGCATCAAAAAAGGCTGCCCCTGAGCCTTGAACACACTTAGATCCGTCAGTGTACACTCTATGCCAATTCATATATGATTTTCTCAATTCCTGTAATACATTGCTTTTTAAATTATTATATTCATTACTAGATTTTGGTGATTTAATATATTCTAAATCAGTTTAAATGAATTCATTAACTTGAAAATTAGAGATCCAGGTAGGTAGGGTAAACATTTGTAACGGGTAGCTCGAGTGCACAATTTCTTCCTTTGTTTTATTATAAGTTGATACCAGAAGGGGACTCTTTTTGTTTTGCCAGCACCTGCCGGAACACAGTGTGTTGAGATTCTCTAACAAAATTAAAATTGGGTTATTTGCCCAAGATTGAGCTTTTAAACAGTATTTGACTGCCAAGAATAACCGCCTTACACTTAATGGGGGAATACAGAGCTCACATTCCATTGCCTGTATTGGGGTGCTTCTTATAAAACCACCCGCGACTCTTAGGGCCTGATTTTGTACCTTGTCAACTTTTTGAATATGTGTCTTTGCGCTTTTGTCGTACAAAAAACATCCGTAGTCAATTCGACTCCTGATAAGAGCAATGTACAGTCTACGTAGATGTATAGGGTGTACTTCCCAAGCTGAACCAGCAAGCACCTTTAGTAGATTGGTAAACTTTTGAATTTTTTCACATGTCTCATTAATGTGCTTACCCCAGCGTAACGACCTATCCAGCCATATACCCAAGTACTTTATATTGTCCTCACATTTTATCGAACCCCTATTAACTGTTAGATTAACTGTAATTTTTTATGACCCCTACTGAAAACACAACTTTTTGACTTGCCTGCAGATAGCTCTAAGCCCAAATCGCTCAGTAATATTAATAAGGCGTCCAATGCACTTTGCAGTTTTGATTGACTGCAATTAAGTTTGCCGGTTGAATAAAAAACAAAGTCATCCGCATACTGTAAAGTCATAACGTTTTGAATTTTTAGACAGATTTTATGTGTTACTATATTAAACAATAAAGGGGAGATCGGGTCACCTTGGGCCATGCCTCTGTGAGTCCACCTACAGAGGTCCAAACTGTCTTCTCCCGATACTGATCTTATTGTTAGATGTCTCTCTTTAAGAAATGAATAAATATAGTTACACAGCTTGGCTCCTACACCGATCTCATCCATAATGGATGCAACCCTTTCTACTAATATATTATTGGAGGCGTCTTCGATATCCAAGAAGCAGGCAGCTGTGGGTGAATTATTCGAGAAACCCACTTGTATTTGCGTTACTAAACGAGTAAGGGAGTCTAGACAGGACTGACCGCGTCTGAAATCCGATGTTTCTCTTGTCAGAATTTGGTGTCTTTCGACGAACCATTCCAAGCGCCTCGTAAGCATTAGATGAAATGTTTTGCAAACGCATGATCTAAGGGATATCGGTCTAAGCTTCTGCACAGAATTATCAACGCTGTTGATTTTTGGTATCGGTAATATAACTATGTTGCGCCACTGGAGGGGTGGTGTGCCTGTTAAATATATTTCATTGTAAATGTTAAGTAGGTAGTGTTTAGCATGGTAAGGTAAGTTATTGATCATAGAATAAGAAATGTCGTCGTCACCTGGTGTAGTATCACATTTTTTTAAGCAGTTGCTAAATTCTTGCATAGAGAATACCGCTTCAAGTTGGGGGTTCATGGAATTGAATGTAGGGGTTCCTAGAGGTACAAAATCAGGCGCAAGTTTACAAAGTAAGTCTTTCTTTTTTCCTTCATCTACGGCACAGTTTCCTCCTTTAAAGCCCTTCAACCAACGCATTCTCCTCCACATATCGGCGGTAGACGTCGCGGTGTCGATTGTGTCACAAAATTTCCTCCAACTACTGTATTTAGCTTCCCTTATTAGACGCCTTGTATCTTGAATTTGTTTATTTAGCCTGTCAAGATTGCTTGGAGTGGGGTTATTCCTAAATTGACTCAACGCTCGCCGACGCTGTGCTATAGCTTTCGGTATGAGCGGATTCCAATAGTTTTTCGGAGTGAAATTAGCAGTTGGATTGTTGCATTTCTTTTTGACTGGGATTGCTTCAGATACCGCTTTATTGACGTAACTGATGAATAGGTCGTATTTCTCTTGTAGTTCGTGTGTAACAATAGGGTTTTGAAATGAAGTTTCAAGCAATTTCTTATATTTTTTCCAATCAGCTAATTTGTAATTACGTTTAGTTATTATATTTGATTTTTCGCGGTAGTTAAGTCTTATGATAATAATCAGATGGTCACTTGATTGATTTTCATTAGTAACTGCCCATTGGCATTTCATTGACACATCTGAGGATATGAAATAAATATCTGGAGAAGACATTTAGGTATTACCATCTACAAGCCTAATTCTCGTTGGACTACCATCGTTAAACGGAAGGTAACCGAAATCGAGCGAAGAATCAAAGAGCTGCACTCCTCGAGCGTCATTCTTATACGACCAATTTGAATGGTGGCCATTAAAGTCACCTGCTATTAGCGTCTTATGAGTGAAAGTATTAAAAATACCATCCCAGTCCGCCTGCGATGTACGCACCGTTGAAGGGCAATAAATTGATACTATATTTCGCAGATCATTACAATTTTCGACTTTTACATGTAGTGTTTCGATACCATTGTTACGAGTTACAATAGGACATGCCTGACATATGAGTGACTTGTGCGTTACAATTGCAACACCTCCGTAGGAGTCCGACCTATCGTTTCTAAATACATTATAGTTTCTTATCTTTAGCTGTGATTGACGTTCAAGCCATGTTTCACTGAGGATCGCGTCATGAATCTTTTGATGGTTAAGCAGACACTCAAGGTTTATTAATTTAGGTCTCAGTATCTTTATAATAGCTCTTATTCATAATTTAAAAAGTAATTTAATATAGTCTGCAACCATTCGCCTTCCTTAAATAAATTTACAAAAAATAACTTACATTCCTGCAGTACTAATCCCACAACCGATGAAATTTTTTCTTCTAAACTGCTAGTAGCCAGCAAAACCTGATTTAGTTTTCGTAATAATACCTTAAAATTATACCTATTGCTCTCTCTACTCTTTTGTTCCGGTTCTACATTAGTTTCCAAATGCACCATATTATCCTGTTGCGTAGCGAAAGATAAAGGGGTGGTTATAGTCGTTTTCTTTTTCTTGCTCTTTTTCCCGTTGTTCCTGTTAGGCAAAGATTTTTCCGTACTGCATCCATTTTCTTGTTCACTGTTTGTCCCTGCACACTCTGTATTACTCATACTTTTATATAATAGTGCGTTCTTATATGGTGTTGGCAATATAGTCTCATTTTGTAGCGGATCACTGAATGTAGTAGTCTTATTCATGCGTTCTTGTTTTTTCTTTTCGGCCTCTCTGTGAGTCAGATATTTCCGTAACGCCAGTTTATAAGTGCAGCTATCACTAAACATTATGTCACGAATGTCTTTCTCCTTCTTAAACATAGGGCAACTTTTATTGAATGCCATATGGGGGCCTTTACAATTAAGACATTTGTATTGTTCTGTTTCACAGCTTGCATGATCTTCCCCGCACTTCGGACATTTTATTTTCTTTGATGGACAAAAGCGTATCAAGTGGCCGAATCTCCAGCACCCGGTACACTGAGTCACTGGGAATTTATACTGTCCCACCTTAAACCTGCAACCATACCCAATGACGTATGGAGGTAAGGCGGAACTTTTGAAACAGAGGCGTACCGACTCGCTGGTTCGCTTCATTCGCCCTCCGCCAATCTTTGTAACCTTTTCGCGGAAACTATTTCAACATTGCATTCCAGTGTATCTAGAATTTCTTGTTCATTTAATTCTTTATTGACAACTTTAATAACTCCGTAAGTAAAGGTTTTTTCATAGGTTAACTGACATCTGTATTGCAATTCTTTAAATATTGTGTTAGATATCAATTTCTCGGCATCATTTATATTGTCAAATAATATCAGAACTCTGTAAGGGCTTTTGTAAGTACTTGATGTTTAGAACATTTGAGATATTTTCCATTTTTAATAATTTGGCTAGGCCAAATTGTTTTGGTAAAATTTCCTTTCCCGTAACACACACTTCATGTTTATTCTCATCTTGTATGTTCATATTTCCTTGGTCTTGCATATTTTGTGAGAAACTCCTAGCTATTCGCTTTGGTGCTCTGCGCACAGTGATGAATCCTTCTTCCCTCTCCTCTTCAATTTCTCCACTTTCTCCACTTTCTTGCCTCATTCTTTTCTCTGCTGACCTTTGCGATTCAAATACCGAATTGTTCCATTCATACTCTTCATTAAGTTGTTGCTCACACTCCCGATTCGTTTCTTCTTCACTTAACCGCATATCATTAATTAAACTTTGTTTATCACTCATTATTTCTAAAGAAGGTATTCGTAAAAAGATTACACATTTTCACGTACGTATAAGCGGATGCGTGTACTCGCTCTACAACAAGTAACTTAAAAATACGTAATTTTCACAATTTCGTGCAGATCCCCTACCTACTTATTTTCTATATTGACGCTGTAGCCCCAATAATTGACCTAATATCTATTGTCGTTTAGATTTTTACTTTTTCTTGAGAGAGATTTACATTATCTAGCAGTGTGGACGAGTAAAAAAAGAAGGACTTCGCGCCGCTATACAACAAGTGAAGCAACCTTTATGCTGGTGTGTGTGCTGTCACGGGGCGGTTGACATCACAATACCTTTGTGTAAGGGTGTGCCGTATAATTACAATAATACTGACTTACTTTATGCGCGTCACTGTTTAAGTACGTGACGCGGAGTGCTTCTTTTTTTACTCGTCCGGTGTGTGGTGTCCGCTCATTATACTACCGACGATTAGGAGGACCCAAGGAATGGCCTTAGTCAGCCGATGGCCCATGGAAAGACAAGCCGAAATAATGAAGGAGGCGATTGCAATAAGATCGATACCAAGTCCCAATGTGTAAACTCCACGACCTCTTCACTGTACATAGAGGCATGCCTAAGGTTTCAGAGTAGGGCAACATTATTTTCTTGTGATTTTAGCAGCTGCCCCTTCTGCCCCCCGTTGGGACTCCCTTGGCGTAAAAGACGACTAACGGACTAAAGAAAAACGGGGAGTTTGGCAGTGCACAGCTTCTGCGGTCCTATTGGCTTCTAACCCTTTGGGGACAATAGTCGTGTGTGTACGAAGAGGTTAATAGTTTAATGTCTTTTTGTGTGTATGTATGATTGTATTTGTGAATCCCACAGACGTACCAGTTCGAGGAGGGCTGCTCAGCGCCGGCAGTGGAGTGCGCCATCAACAACGCTACACACAGCGGGATGACGATGTTGTCGCCGACTATTTGTAATTGCTGCGACTTCTGCCTGCCTTTGCTGGGTTCGTTAGTTAATTAGTTAGTTGGTTTACATACATCCCGAAGGGTTAGTCAGAGACTAGGCAATAAGGACAGCAAAAGCTGTCTTCCACCATAGTCCACTTTTCAGCACCAAATAGCGACTGCACGTGTGCTCAGCGTAAAAGGTGGTGAACCCATCACCGCTCTATGCTGTTAGATGTAAGTGCAGTCTTTAGTGCGTTAGTCGTCTTTTACGACACCCAAGGGAAGAGGGGGTGGTAGTACTCTTTCACCGCTACGCGACACGGTTATTTGGTTTGTTTGAAACAAAACAAAAGATCACAATATGATAAAAAAATACAACGTAACTTAATTACTTATCTCGAATACAAGTAAAAAAGAAAAAAAAAAATCATAAATAAAAAATTTCAACTAACTCGCCTGTTTGAGGCAAGGTATTACCCAAAAGAGTGGCTTCATTGCATCTTTGTATGACCTACGTTGGCTGGTTAATTTGTTTACATAGAACGGAGACCGTTACTTCTTCTTCTGTCGGATCGGATCATTGTTTCGTACGACAACAAAAATACAAGTAGTCCAGTAACGCAGTCAGATCTATCGCTGCATCTGTGGCCGCCATGAGTCCATGTACTTGCACGCTTGTGGGAACAGTGGACAAGAAAGCAAATGCTGCATTACATACATATTAGTCTGCTCGGTGACACCACACTTACATGGAACCTTGGAATCATCGGCATAACCCCATCTAAATCTATTGACGACCTCCTTGGTCGAGTGGTTTGTACACCGGTTTTCATGGTGTCGCCATCTCTGAGGTCCCGGGTTCGATCCCCGGTCGGGTCAATTTAGAAATTATTGTTTTTCTAAATTGTCTCGGGTCTGGGTGTTTTCTATGTATGATAAGTATGTATTTAAGTATTTTAAGTATGTTTTTCCGTTGTCTAGTAACCATTTAACAAGTTTCTTCGAAGCTTCTCTTGGGCTAGGCCATTGGTGTGAGTGTAGGAAAGTTTATTATTATTATTATGCTCTTTATTTAAAATATTATCTTAAGTAAATTTATTTACAATATAAAATATTATAAAAAACTTAACCTGGGTTGCCACCTTCAGCGGGGATAGACCCAAGCTACCGGTGGTTAGGGCTGCAGAGTGAGGAACCTCCTGACAATACGTGCCGTGTCAAGGAGTACTGCCTTCTGTATCTGACCCTTGACCCAACCTTTTAGCGAGAGCCTCTCTAGGTGTTGATCGAGGCTCTTAGCTAAAAGACCGTTTGCCGAAACGACTATCGGTACAATAATGGTTGAATCCACATCCCACATGGCGGTAACCTCGTGAGCCAAGTCAAGGTACTTACTGAGCTTGTCCTTCTCGGCTTTTTTATTATTATTATTATTATTAAGTCCGCGCCCCGTTTGTGTCCACGGATAGTCTATTTATGGACTTCCATGTAGGCCATGGAAGGTCATGACCGGCGGGAAGTTCTTTTGCGAATCTTTATTACAAATCTTTATTTTTTGCAACAGTTTCACTCTTGCATAGCTACCTAGCTAAAAAGCCTATCATCATAACCTTATGATGATAGGCTTTTTGTGGAAGCAGTAAAGCTGTGGCGGCTTTTAAGTCAAGCTTTTTGGAGAGCTGTGTTGAGTAGCGGCTCATTAAAAGAATACGACATTACCCCCTTTCTTCGTCGTAAAAGGCGACCAACGGACTAAAGACTGCATATACATCCAACAGCATAGAGCGGCGATAGACTCACCACCTGTCACGCGGAGCACATGTGCAGTTGTAATTTGGTGAAACGTGGACTATGGCAGTGGACTGCTTCAATTGCCTAGTGTCTGACTAACCCTTTGGGGATAATAGTCGTTAATCTATTTATGTATGTTTCTTACTTATCTTTATATATGAGTGACAGCAGACATGGTCTAGCAGAATGTCGTTGATGTATCTTTCCGCAGTTAGGCCCCCTACCCGACCACCACCAGGTACGAATACCAGCTCCGTTTTTTCTTCTATAGAAATCCCCGACCATATTATACTGGACCCGCCCCCGTATGCCACTGTTTCCGCCAAACTGCATTGTGCAAATCGCTCCCCCCGGTCTTCTATAGACTCTCTGTCAACGGTCGCTATCATGCAGGCACATCCTTGTTTCGTCCGAGAACAGGACTCAACTCCATTGCTATATTATATCCCATTATTCCTATCTGTTTGATGCCTGTTTCAGCGGAGAACGCGCATTGCAGCGTGGGCGGCCCAGGGCTGGGCACCACCGTGGGCCGGTGCGGCTACGGGCTGACCTGCATGCCCAACCCTGATGATGGATTCAACTACTGCAGGAGGAGTGAGTCTCTAAACTTTTTTGTAGAATAAAGCATTCCTCAATTGTATGCATAGATCACTCACGACTTTTATATTATTCAACATTATCAGCTACCCCTCTCTTCCCTTTGGTGTCGTAAAAGGCTACTAACGGACTAAAGAAAGATTGCACATACATACAACAGCATAGAGCGGCGATGGGCTCACCACCTGTCACGCTGAGCACATGTGCAGTCGCTATTTGGTGAAAAGTGGACTATGGCAGTACACGCTTTTGCTGTCCTCATTGCCTTAGTCTCTAAATTACCCTTCGGGGATAATAGTCGTTAAATGTATGTAAGTATTATCAGCCTGTGTCAGCGTACTGCTAGATAAAGGCTTTTTCTAACGCATGCCACTTGCCACTGATCCCGATCTTCGGCTCTCCTCATCCAACTGCTGCCAGCTACTTGGCGTCGCCAGAGGGCGTCAGTGGCGTGCCTTGGGCTTTAGATTGGGGCAAGCCACGAAACCTGAAGTTCCTAATCTTGCTACCTAGGTACAATGTTGGTGCCCATTTGTGACACTAGCCACATTTTTTACGAGCGATTTGTTTGGTGATCTTAAAAATTGATAATTTGAATGCAAATGAAAGAAAATTAACAATGGTAAAAAATATTATGTGATTTTAATAATTGCGTTTTACCAGTAGTGATATTGAGTTTTTGTTTGGGCAAGCCGGGCTTTTCGGCTTGTATGAAGGTACCGCCACTGGAGGGCGTCCTACACTTCTAAAAGATAATTATATTTAGGTCGTCTATATGTTGTCCCACTGTTAGGGAAAGACCTCCCCTTTACATTTCCAGTCCTCCCTATCAATTTAGCCACTTCACACCACCACTAAAAGGTAAATTGAGAAAAATAAAGGCTAGCTCACCCAACTACCCGCGCATTGGGCCAGCGTGGTGGGTTAAGTTCTAATCGCCCAATGTGGGAGGCCTGTGCCCAGCAGTGGGATGTTTATAGGCTAATGATAATGATGAATTAAATTTTAATAACTACAAAATGTTACAGTGGAAACTGCTTGTCACAAAGCACAAGACGACTATGACACTCGCCATGCGATTGGGCAGACGGGGGTGTTAGAGGAGAGGCCCCTCTGCGACGAAAAGGGAAAGTACGCACACTTTTCGTGTGTGCCTACGCAAACGTGAGTTGAACATTTGCCTATTTTATAAAATGGATCTACACTAGCGTTAGTCTGAAACGATCCTACTCGAAGGACCACACAAAATATTGAGACACGTAATTCTCAAATCTTTTGTCTTTTCAGATGTTTCTGCCAATCAGATGAGGGTGAAAGAATCTTTGGAGAAGTGTTATACCTTGGGGCTGCTGTCAAACAAAACATGCATTGTGGTAAAGTAATTATACCTATACCTTTAATTTAATAGCCTAAGGTATGATTCCGAACTCCGCTGCACGCAGCAGAGCTGCCGCTGCATGGCTGCCGCGACTTTCTGCGTAGCTCGGAATGTAATCTCATATAAACTTTTAGAGAATATATGGGAGATAAACTAGCAATACTTAAATGATTATTCTTCATATTCTTATTATTCTTTTCATATATCTCCAGGTTGCTCCAGATTCCATGAGCAGATCCATCGGTCCATCAGCAGCGGTGTCCGGCATCCAGTCATGGGTCCTCGGTGTACTTCAGACGGGAACTACAACCCCATACAGTGTGTTGAAAACAACTGTTTCTGCGTGAATCGTGTCACTGGGGCAGTGCAAGAAGGAGAGCGAAGAGCTATTGACCTGAGAGAGCAACCTTTGACGAGTTTGGAGTGCTGTAAGTTTGCACTTTACAAAAATACTTTTTTTTATATATATAGCAGAAAGAGGCAAACGAGCAAGCGGGTCACCTGATGGAAAGTAATCACCGCCGCCCATGGACACCCGCAAAACCAGAGGAATCGCAGACGCGTTGCCTTACGTCTTTAAGAAAGGAATAGGCTCGTTTCTTGAAAATTCCTAAGTCGTAACGGTCCGGAAATACCGCCACCGAGAGCTGGTTCCACAACACTGTAGTTCGAGGCAAAAAGTTTCCATCCATCAAGGTGATGTGGATGGAATGACAGTCGATTGCGTATAGTGCGATGTAGGAAATCAGCGGCAGGGATCAAGCCGAACAATTCCTCAGAACACTCCCCATGATATATGCGGTACAATATATAGAGAGACGCAACGTCTCTCCGAAGAGCCAATGGATCGAGCCGACCTAAAATAACCACGTCGTCGACAATTCGAGCAGCTCTGCGTTGAATGCGGTCAAAAGGAAGGAGTTGGTATTGGGGTGCTCCAGCCCAAAGATGGGAGCAGTATTCCATATGCGGCCTGACCAGTGCTTTATACAGTTGTAAGCGGTGGGCTGGCGTGAAATACAGACCCGCTCTATTAAGCACACCCAGCTTTTTCGAAACTAATTTAGCTTTACCTTCCAAATGACCTCGTAAACTGAACGTCACCCGAAATATCGACGCCAAGGATTCCAATAGTCGGCTTGGTATCAAGGGAAGCTCCCTCAAAGTTCAGAGATACGACGAAAGGATGTTTTTTCGCGGTAAATGCGCAAACTTGTGTTTTGGAGGTGTTAAAGTGGACTAGGTTGTGTCGGCCCCAATTCGCAACATAACTTAACATGTTCTCGGTGTCAGTCACAAACTTATTCCGGCTCTCGATGACGCTTTCCCGAGAAATATTAGCTCGTCCAGTGTAGAGCGTATTCCCAGTACTGTCGTCCGCATAGTAGTACAGTAAGGAAGCAGGCAACCCACGAACACAATTTCTTAGGAAGCCCGTATGATGGAAGTTTAGAGAGAAGAGCCCTATGCCATACCCTGTCAAAGGCTTTCGCTACGTCCAAGCTAACTGCCAGTGCCTCCCCTTTACTCTCGACTGCCTCCGCCCATCGGTGAGTAAGGTACACTAAAAGATCACCAGCCGAACGACCGCGACGAAAACCATACTGGCGATCATTTAGCAGCTGGTTCTCTTCTAGGTACCTTAAGAGCTGGCGGTTTGTAATGGACTCCATTACTTTGGAGAATAAAGAGGTGATAGCTACAGGCCAATGTAGTTGGACGGATCTGAGCCTTTTTTGGGAATCGGGTGGACAAGGGCCGTCTTCCAAGAGCTCGGGACGACGCCAGTAGTGTAAGAGAGCTGGAAAAGGCGCGTTAGAACCGGCGCCAACTCAGGAGCACACGTCCGAAGCACAATGGGAGGAACTGCATCAGGCACACTCGACTTATGGATATCAAGGGAAAAAAGAGCCTTACGAACTGACCTTTGTAGGAACTGAACGTTTGGCATTAAACAAGCGCATATGGTTGGTGGAGAGTTTTCCCCATCGTCCAAGGTCGAGTTTGATGCGAAAAGAGTGCCCAAGAGATCGGCTTTCTTCTTTGCAGTATGGGCCAGACAGTCATCAGTCTTTTGCAATGGTTGCAGGGACGGCTGACAAAAGTTTCCTAAGATAGCTTTGGCGAGAGACCAGAACGCACGCGTGCCCGAAGGAAGACGCACTAGCCTCTCGCCAATCCTACCTATGCATGATGACTTCGCTTTGGCAATGTCCTTCTTAAAGGACCTGGCAGCAAAGTTGTACTTCTTTCTGAGTTCACTGGTGTTTGGATCCTTTGATGACACCGCATTAGCTTGGTAATGTTGTCGCTTTTGGCGAGACGCCATTTTGCAGCAACGACCAAACCATGGTTGGGACCTACCGCCAATGGGAACCACAGAGTTTGGAATGAAAAGTTCCATTCCCTGCAGTATCACATAAACGACGAGTCAGCGGCGACATCAGAATCATCCAGCGAGAAGAAGACTTACTATTGATGAGCCTTGTGCGTAGCGGCTCACTATATAATAGTACCGCTAAAGACTGCACATACATCCAACAGCGTGAAGCGGCGATGGGCTCACCACCTGTCACGCTGAGCCTAAATGGTGACACTAAAAACTTTTTTTGTATTCCTGACATCTAGGCGTGCCTACCCGGAAATACCTCTTGTATGTTCCGCAATTTTTTGTAGTTTTCGAGCTATAATTTTATTTAATTTTGAGAATTTTCGACTTGACCGTTGGACCGTGTCGTCGGACCATTGTCGGACCGTCGGAAATTGTGTCGAAAATTCTCAAAATTAAAAAAAAACATAGCTCGAAAACTATTAAAAAAATTGCGGTACATACCTACATGAGGTATTTCCGGGTACACCTAGTTGTCAGGAATCAAAAAAAAATTAAGACTAAACACCTAGATGTCAGGAATCCAAAAAAATGTTTAGTGTCACCGTTTGGGTTTGGGCCACCCTGTATGCAGTTGTAATTTAATGAAACGTGGACTAAGGCATGGACTACTTCTGTGGTCCTCATTGCCTAATCTTTGTCTAACCCTTTGGGGATAATAATAATAACCCACCAACCCGCATTAGGCCAGCGTTGTGGATTATGGGCATGGCCCAATCTCGTCATAATGCTGTTGTCAATGTGGGAAGGCCTTCTATATTTTTAAGGAGAGGTAGGTATTCCGAGTGCTTCTCTCTCGCTCTCTCGTCAGTATGACGGTACGGGACGGGTGTAACGGCGAAGCGGCGCAAATAGGCGCGTTTTATAGGTTAAAGGAAAAAAAAAGTGAAATAAGAAATATGTGTTTTTTTCACTCACTAGATAATTAAAAGTTTGTTTTAATAGTAAAAAAATTAAGTCATTTTTTATTAATGTATTATCTACTTACAGCTCTTTTAGAATGTTGAACAGAGCTATCTTTGATTTTTGTTCCATCAATTGAAGTATTACCAATAATGTTTCTGTCTTCAAGAGTCATTAGTTAATATATTCAACTACATATATATGACTTTTAGAACTGCATGTTTTATATTGGTAGCGGTTCAATCAATCAAAATTGTTAAAAACGGGAAAGGCGTTAAATGTCGTCTTACGCAATACGCATTTACGCATACGCCGAGGCCTGGGGCTCGGGTTGTGAGGGACTCTCCTCCCATTCACCGCGCACAGTCATAAAGAGCTCGACAGGGAGAGGGGTTGCCTACCCCCTGAAAACCTAGTACCATCCCTTCTGTGGCACGGGGATGGCTCACGACCACGAAATGTGGGAAGACCCTTGCCCAACAGTAAAACGTTTATATGCTGATGATGGTACGGGTAGTGGTATTTATTTTACTATAAACTGTTTCCAGACGACCCCCAATTCGACTTCTTCCCCCACCACAGCGTGGGTGTACCCCCCTTCAACTACACTACACCCTGCTTCGACAACATCAAGACAAGGATCGAGCTGGTGGAAGAGAGCTTAGAGCTGGGGTATGACGTGAACTACGCCAGCGATGTGCCAGAGTGTCTGCCTGATGGGACTTTTGGGAGGGTCGCCCAAACTGGGAACCGATCGTAAGAGTATATCATAATTATTATTTTTTTCGGTGCTGTGCTGGTAATAACGGCTCATTGATAGAATACTACCAACCCGTCTCTTCCCATGGGTGTCGTAAGAGGAGACTAACGGACTAAAGACTGCACATACATCCAACAGCATAGAGCGACAATGGGCTCACCACCTATCACGCTGAGCACATGTGCAGTTGTTATTTGGAGAAACGTGGGTTAGTCAGAGACTAGGCAATGCGGACCGGAAAAGCAGTCCACAGGTCTTAAACCTAGTAGTATTAGTACACTCGGCTTCGTTGGTGGTGGGGTTTGTTCGAAGTCCGTCGCATAACAAACAACAAAGTTAGTAGTTCCGACAGTTAGACATAAGGTAGCCAGTTCCTCAGTAACTACACCACACCCTGCTTCGACAACATCAAGACGAGGATCGAGTTAGTGGATGAGAACTTAGAGTTGGGGTATGATGTAAACTATATGCCAGCGATGTGCCAGAGTGCCTACCTGATGGGACGTTCGGGAGGGTTGCCCCCACTGGGAACCGATCGTAAGTTTCTATCATCATAAACAATCATCAGCCTATAAACGTCCCACTGCTGGGCACAGGCCTTCCTACATGTACAACATCAGTTTCATCATCGTCATCATCAGTTTCTATAAAGCTATTTTATTAAATACCATCATCATTGGGCCCTGTCGCGCAGCGGTGAAAGAATACTACACCCGCTCTCTTCCCTTGGGTGTCGTAAAAGGCGACTAACGGACTAAAGACTGCACATATACATTCAACAGCATAGAGCGGCGATGGGCTCACTACCTTTCACTCTGAGCACATGTGCAGTACAGTGAAAAGTGGACTGTAGAGGACAGCTTTTGCTTTCCTCTTTGCCTAGTCTCTGACTTACCCTTCGGGGATAATAGTCGTGATTATTATGTATGTATGTATGTATCTGTGTCTGTTTTAAACGATTTATGCGTGTACTGAGACTGGCACTTCTAAATACATACATACATGCAATCACCGCAATTATCTTCGAAGGGTTAGGTCAGAGACTATATTATAAGCAGGACAATGAGGACCGCAAAGCAGTTCACTGCCATAGTCCACGTTTCGCCAAATTACAACTTGCAAATGTGTTCAGCGTGATAGACAAGAAGCGTTTGACACTTGTCTTGGGGTACTGGTCAAAATCCTATACCACCAAACAATCAATCTATGATTTTATCTTAGAATAATTACTTAAAGAAAGATAGTTTTCATACAAGCGCTCAGTCAAAAGTGAAGCACTAAACTGATTCACACTTTCGTGACGATTACTTGCTTGCGCTAGGTGACACGCTCACGTACGCTTGTAACTCCGTAGTGTACATTGAAAACTCGGCGTTTGAAGCCTTAACTGGCTCCAAAAAAAGTGCTTCAATATGAGCGCGCGGACTTACTTTCTATACTTACCTAATTATTCTAAGGATTTTATATGCTTTGCGTTGTTTGTTGTCAGAAAAATCTGCGTGGACGAACGTGGACGTCAAATAGAAGATTACGAATCTTTCCGGAACACGAACGAGTACGAGACTATGGATTGCAGTAAGTTAGTCATAATGTAGGTACATGGTACCTATTTGGCGATAGGTAGGTAAGTATAAGTATTTTAATCCCACAACTATGCGCCATCCTATGGAGCTCAAAGAACAACTATTTGTAGAATAGCAACTCTGAAATTGCGTATTAAAAAATGTACTGTTCCATACAAAACTGCAAATACCCTCCGACTTAAATGTATGGAACATCAGATTTTCTTTTTAGCAATTTCAGAGTTACTTCCACACTATACTTGCTGTACTGTTGTCTGTACTTACCTAGATAAATTAATAAATACTCTAATAATAAAGACTTCGTCCGCGAAAACACCCAGTGTCCCGCAGTTCTAAAGTAATGCTGGAACATACATTCGTGGCAATGGATTTTTATTTTTAAAGAAGATATAGATGGAAAATGAGGAGTCTTTGAGGAGCTCGATGGCGCACAGCGGCTAGGCGCGATCGGCTTGCGTTCTTCCCCGTTTCAGTATTTCGAGCGCTTCTCTCTCGCTTTCTCGACGGTACAACGGTAAGGGACGGGTATAACAGCGAAGCGGCGCGAATAATAGTGTTTTATATTTTAAAAATTGATAGATGTAAGTAATAAAAAGAAAAGGATCGGTTATAATCCCTCAAGTTATCTATGAACTTCATTATCGTAAATGACTCATAATATCAAATCACTTATTTTAAGAATAAAACCTAGAAATGAAGGTAAAATGACACAAAGTTATGTAATTTTGTGAATTTATTCTATCGAGCCAACTTTATCAAATCGTGTTTCGATCGGGTCTACAATTTGCGCAGATTTTAATTTTACTGTTTACTACTTAAAAAATTAATTCTAAGAACGTGTTATTTTAATTTTTCACTAACACCTTTTCGCAATGCCGGGACGCTGGATGGGGACCAAAGGAGACCTTTCCTCTTCCCATACAACTACGGCCACGCATGTACCTAAGATTCAAAGGTACCAAAATGTAGGGAAAAAATCGTAGATTCCAGAAATATATGTATTTTATTTTTTATTACATTTGTACCACCTAAAAATATCATTAGAAAGGTTTGATGACTTGCAACATTGGATTAATTTAACTGGCAAGCTAAACTCTCTCGCTGTCGGGTGTGTTTCGTTAGCTTACTTAGGGCCAACTAATTATTGGATAAAAGTCTTAAAGTAACTTATTTTTACAATAACATAACTGTTTTTAGCAAAAACATGATAAATAGTAACAAAAAGAAGTGTTTTAAACTGTTTCGAATTATTTTAGGAAGTGTATAGAGTGCCGCTAGCGGCACTGTATCTCCATCGGTTAGGGAACCGTAAGTTTTGCGGTATAATAGTGACGCCGCCTAAGCTGCCGTAAAGTTTTTGTTAGACAACAGAAATACTAGCTGCCCTACTCCTGTAGGACACGTGATAGGTTAGAAATTTAAGACAATCGCGAAGCGCAGCGTAGCGATTGTCTTGAATTTCGAGGTTATTTTTTTTAATTAGACAACAGAAATCTAACTCCATGCAAAAATATCTTTTGAATATTATGTCGTTTGAACATTACGACAAATAAAAAATATGTTACGGTTCCCTAACCGATTGAGATAGAATGCCGCTTGTGGCACTCTATACGCTTCGTACTAGGATGCCGTCAATTTACGGCATCGTAACCGATCGTACTATGTTGCCGCTTGTGGCACTCTATTCACTGCCTACACTTTGTACTAGGATGCCGTAATGACGGCATCGTAACCGACCGTACTAGAATGCCGCTAGCGGCACTCTATCCACAGCCATTATTTTATGCGTTTGATTATTTTGTCAGCCTAACGAAATTGCTAAAATGCAACATCCCAAGGCCATGAAAAACGAATTAAAAGACTGAGTGATTGTCAAACATTTCAAAACCACAGAACAGAACAATCCGCTCTAGCCATAGAATATTAACTATAGCAAGAAGTGCTGTGACATTTGAGTGGGCACTCCGGTTGGTCACCTTTCCTTTTTACATTTGTTTAGGTCGCTTTTGAATTCGGTGGATGTCTTAAATGGTAACCGTTTTTTTTATTTTAGCTAGACATCTGACGTTTTTGGCAATTTATTTTGTCTCTTTTCTTTCAATGTTTAAAGCCCATTTGAAAAAAATAGGACAACTATTACGAGTCTCATTTGTACTCCTTCTATGCTTTAGTTATTATTCTATGACTCTAGCGAGATCTGGTGTTTCTGCATAATTAAGAGGATATTTTAAAATAAAATGTACCTCGGTACATTTTGAGCCGAAATGGAAAGGTCTCCTTTAGAACATCTCGAGCTCCTCCGTGCTTCGGAAGACACGTAAAGCCGTTGGTCCCGGTTGTTGTCGTAAGATGACAGTTGTTAATACCCACCAACCCGCATTAGGCCTACATGGTGGGTTAGGGCCCAGACCCAATGTCCCTACGTGGAACTCTTAAATTTCCTACTTGGAAATAACCTAAAACCACCTAATTGCTAAAATAAGGTTTTTATAAATTATAAAGACTATTCCAGAAAAAAATTTTAAATTTCGCCCAAAAACAAAAAAGTAACAAAAAACTTTCGGCCAAAACTTCAAAATTTAAAATTTCTTAAAACTTTCAATAATCATAAATCTAACCTAAATACTCACAAAAATCAACTTTTCGGAAAAAAATTTCATATAAAAATTCTTAGTAAATCAACTTTAAAATTCCTAACCTAACCCTAACCTAACCCTAACCTAACTCTGATCTAAGTTAGAATGGCGGAAGTGCCTAGCCCGCCGTTTGAAAGATCGGTTTACGAGCACAAGAGGTCTTATGGAACCGCACTCCTAGACTACATCGATCGTATAAATAAGGCGGTTCGGGAGGGAAAGTCGGTGACGAGAGCCAACAAGCAGGTAATTCTCGACTCCACGGCAAGAATGAAATACTGCATCGATGTCCTCACTGCGAAAGAGGCCTGCCCAGAGCCCGAGCCCGAACCGGAGTTCTCCTCCACTCAGGAGCACATTAGCGAGGATAGCGTAAGGGAGTTGAGCCATAAGCTGGACAACAGCGTGAGCGCCGTAGTCGCGATGCAGAGCGAGGCAGCGGCGGAGATCCTGCACGAGGTGACCTAAAAGGTCGACGAGATGCTGGCGCAGCAGGCGCGTCTCGAAGACCTTGTGAGGCTGACCGCCAACATGGTCACAGCCGCACTGAAGGAGGCTCCTCTTGCCCAGGGTCCGCCGACCGGCGCTCACACTGTTCCACAAGTCCAAGAAGCCTTGCTCCTACGGTAGCGTAGCGCTCGAGTGCTGTCTCCTACGCTAGCGTAGCCGCCAGGGCTATACCATCTACGCCCAAAATCCACCCCGCAGTCATAATCTCATCTTATGACTGCACTTTGAAGCCTCCGGAGGTGGTATCTCGCTGGAAACAGGAGGTGTCATTCCGGAGGCACAAATACGCCCCGATAAGGATCCAGTCGTTGCCCAAGGCCAAATTGAGGGTAGAATTTGATGACAGGAAGCAATGCGAGGAGACTATAGCCCGCCACGCTAAGAGTGTTAATTTCGCCGCTGAGCAGGCGAAGCAGAGACCACCGCTGCTTATCCTGAAGGGCATCTCAAAGGATGTTGCCCGCGAGGAGCTAGCGGAGGTCCTTGCTGCTCAAAACGACGTGGCGATCACTCGTATATGCTTCCTGACATCAAATAGAAACCCAGCACTGTATAACGCGCTTGTCGAGGTCACCCCCGAGATGCGACTTACCATCTTAGCGTTCGGGAAACTCAACGTGGACCATAGTAGGGTCCACGTTGAGGACTTCAGCCGTTTTATGCAGTGTCGGGAATGCCTTCAATACGGCCATACGAAGGCAAAATGTAAGTCCGAAAGGAAACCCTGTGCCCACTGCGCCAGTCCGAGCCACCAAGTAGCACAATGCCCCAACAAGACCCAGGGGCCAAAGTGCTACAACTGCTCGGCCCATAACCTGCGCATGGGCACAAGGGTTGATACCGGCCATAATGCCACGAACACTAGCGAATGTCCCCGTATTCGGTCAATGGTCCTGCGCCTGCAGAGCCAGACCGACTACGGTTATTAGATTATCTACATCACAAATGAAATTAATTATTTACAAATATAACTAAACCTAAATAAATAATAAACTTAACAAAATTTAAAATAAGTAAACATTAAAAATACCAAATAATCACGTAAATAACTAAAACTAACATAAATACTTAACTTATAACTATAAAAATAAAAATTTAAACCTAACTTAACTAAACCAAACTACAATAAAACAACATAAATTAAACTTAATTACAAATTGTAATAAATAAAACTAACATAATAAAACAAATACAACAAACAACACCAAAATTAAATAATTAATTAAACTAACTTAAACACTTAACTTATAACTAAATAATAAAACTAAAACCTAACATAACCAAAACCAACCTAAATAAAACAACATATACACAATAACATAAATTAAACAAATTAAATAAAAACAAATATAATTAACACTAAAAATAATTAACACTAAAGTAGATATCTATACGAATAAACGTAACTTAAACTCTTATTATAATAACAGATTGGATAATATAAAATAAATAAACCTAAATAAGACTACAACCAATTTAATAACTAAAATATTAAATTAAAAATTACTAAAACATTTAAACAAATTAAACTTAACTTAAATTTAAACTATATAAAGAAAATAAACAATAAAAATAAAAATGTACAAATAAAATAAACACCTAAAATAAAATATACAATCTAAAATTTTAAAATATAAATAAATAAAACAAAAGGAAAATTTTAACCCCCAAAACCCAAAATCTTAAAAATAAATAAAATTACTTCAAATTCCTTTCTTCCCCCCTTATATCTTATTCTCCCTATTTTTTTCCTCTTTATTCTTCCCCCTAAAGGACTAAGTCCTACATGCAAACAAAAAAGATAAAAAGCAAAAAATATGCTCTTATCACGTAGGAGCCGCGAGAAAAAAAAAATGTCCTTACGTGCTATTGGAGGCCTGTGCCCAGCAGTGGGACGTTTATAGGCTGATGATGAAAGAAAAATAAGCTTCTATGATAGGAAGGTCATTTTCCAATATGGTACCTTTTTGACGCTGTAAAAGAAAGGGAGAAAAGCAATGCCCTTGCTGAGTTTCTTGCCGGTTCTTCTCAGTACAAGGTCTCCCGTTATAGACTTAAGGATCGATGGCATAGCGACATTCATAAGTGCTTAATTATTGTAGCCTAAACTGAATAAATGATATTGAATTGAATTGAATAATAATTATACTAACGTTACCATCCAGAATGTGCTCTAACTTCGCTGCTGATGGCGTCGACTGCTGAACATCCGGTTTGCTGCAAGAACGGCAACTTCAGAGAGATTCAATGTCGCCGTGGGCTTTGCAGGTGAGTCTAATAAAATGAAACATACATAATTATTATAATCACGAATATTATCCTCGAAGACTTAGTCAGAGACTAGGCTATGAAGACAGCAAAAGCATTCCTCACCATAGTCCAATTTTTACCAAATAACAACTGCACATGTGCTCAGCCTGATAGGTGGTGAGAGTATCACCGCTCTATGCTGTTATGATGAATGTGCAGTCTATAGTTTTTTAGTCGCCTGTTACGACACCCAAGGGAAGAGGTTGTAGTATTATTTCCCTTTCACCGCTACGCGACACGGTTAATATGAAAGAACTTTCTAAAGAGTGAGAGAGAAAGAGAGAGAGAGAGAGAGAGAAAGTCTCGCCAATATCTTGGGCATGAGTGCCTAGAGCGATTATTTCACGAAGCAAATCACAAATCACAAATCATTTATTTGCAATAGAATTAAAATTTAATCTCTCGATAACTCTCGAGGTCCCGCGTTCAATTCCCAGCCCAGCTAGGCAAGTGGCAAACGCTTATCCCTCGTCTATTACTAATTAGTCGTACAATGCGCGCGCGTTGCTGTTTTTTTCAGTAGCAGTTGGCACAATACACAGACAACGAATTACGAATAGACAGGTGGTGAACGTTTGTCTAAGGGGGCTAGTAGGGAAAAATGTGTTTCGGATCTTTCCATGCATAGCCGTTGCTTCGCTTGTTTGACGACTATTATACTATTAGTTATTCTGTGCTACTATCCCCGAAGGGTTAGAGACTAGGCAATGAGGACCACGAAAGCAGTCCTCTACCATAGTCCACTTTTCACCAAATAGCGACTGCACATGTGCTTAGCGTAACAGGTGGTGAGCCCATCGCCGCCCTATGCTGTTGGTAGTATGTGCAGCCTTTAGTCCGTTAGTCGCCTTTTACGACACCCGAGGAAAGAGAGGGGGTGGTACATAATAGGTATTCTTTCACCGCTAACGTGACATGGTTAAGTTGTCAATTTAAATATGTACTAGTTCGAATTCTTTATCTACAATATGCTGGCGCACAAAGTAAAATATGACATTTTCCAGACATAGACGAGTAACAAACACTCATTGCCTATAGTCTCTGACTCTCAGAACAATATTTTATTGTTCTGAGCTCTGACTAATCCTTTGGGTATAATAGTCATGATGAATCTATGTATGTATAATATTAACACACAATATTATGTACTTATTATAAACAGATGCGTGGATTCTGATGGGCGTCAGATACAGAGAGAGAACGCTGACGTCACCAGACTACCTTGCTACAAACCTGACTGGAAGACTTGCTGATGGCAACACTGATTTTATATGTTCATAATATCATCAGTTTAAAATCAATAATCAATTAACTCTAATATTTACGACTGAAGGACTAGTATCCATGGTCATGAAACAAATTAAAATAATACAAACAAGTTCTTTTGGGCTGATTCTAGGAGCATAAAAGGGCTGATTAGAAGTGTATCTAATTTGTGGTACTAATTTGTATTAAAAAATTAACCGAAATAAAACAAAATCCGTACCTACCTATTATGTTGTTTTTTTAATTGGGGTCCCATCCTTGATTCAGGGCTACCTACCTATTTCGTACTTAAGCATTTCATTACGCCCTTTTCCAAAAGGGGAAGGCAGAGTGCCCAGTGACCATAGCTTTCCATTTTATTATCCCTAACAGTACTAACACAAAAGGCAAATCCCTACGCAACATACTCCCACACAACTTAAGACACCCTTATGTTTTCTGCTTTCGATGCTCGAACAGAACACCCCTACTATTATGGAGTAATGCCGGCCACTAAATAGATAAGATGGCCTAGACAACTGACAAACGCTCTTCTTCTTCTAATCGTAATTAATGTCGTACACTGCTGTGTACAGGAGTGCGTTCCGTCGTTCTGGGTGTAGTTGTTTGGTTAAAGTTTAACTCGTTTGAGTTGCAATTGAGCCACGGAACGATCGAGTTGTTTTTATAACCTCTTCTGAAGTATTCCTGTCCAAAACGAGAGAAAACTCTTCTTTTGTCTACATTTTTTCCACTTTTATACAATTTTTAAACCTAATTATTAAAAAGCAAAACAATACGAAACAAACAGGTCGAATTTTTCGAGACGTTTTGACATAAATTGCAAAATTTGACACTATAACAATGATATAAACGTCAAATAGCTGTCAGAGTGAAAAACAACCATCCGATTTGATGGTTGTTTGGTTGCTGCGCTCTGAGCCACAGAACGGATGAAACTACGCTCTGACAGCCGTCAGAGTAAAATTTCACCAAGCCACGGAACGGGTAGAGCGCGCGTCGGAGTGCGCTCGAGTGCACTCGAGTGAAGCCACGGAACGCAGCCCAGTATGGCAAAAAAAGGAACCCTTGGCGTTATGGATTCGTCATGTCTGTCTGTCTGTCCGTCCGTGCGTCACAGCCACTTCTTTCCGAAACTATAAGAACTATACTGTTGAAACTTGGTAAGTAAATGTATTCTGTGAACCGCATTAAGATTTTCACACAAAAATAGAATTTTGGGGGTTCCCCATACTTAGAACTGAAACTCAAAAATATTTTTTTTCATCAAACCCATTCGTGTGGGGTATGGATAGGTCTTCAAAAATGATATTGAGGTTTCTAATATTGTACGCGAGAGACTTCCAAAGTGGTAAAATGTGTGCCCCCCCCCCCCCTGTAACTTCTAAAATAAGAAAATGATAAAACTAAAAAAAATATATGATGTACATTACCATGCAAACTTCCACCGAAAATTAGTTTAAACGAGATCTAGTAAGTAGTTTTTTTTTAAATACGTCATAAATTAATTAATTTAAAAAAAATACACTATTATTCAAACATCGATCAAAGTCAGCGATATATACGAGTACGTTACACTAGATAGGCCCTTCCGAACACGCACTATGTTCCACTCATCTGCGGTGTCGACTCGTCACCTTGCTTTCTTTCCTTCTAGGTCAATGATCAAAGTTACAACGAACTAAATACAAGAACTTTTACCTAGCTAGATGTTACTTGCTGCTACGGAACCATTCATTGGCGAGTCCTAACTCGCACTTGGCCGGTTTTTTCAGATGGAATTTGTTATGAGCCGTCTGAGACAGTGCTTATCATCATCATCATCAGCCTATACTCGTCCACTGCTGGACATAGGCCTCTCCAAGAACACGCCACTGAGCACGATCCGCGGCCACTCTCATCCAGCTCTTGCCAGCCACCTTGCGAAGATCGTTGCTCCACCTTGTCTGAGGGCGTCCTACGCTACGCTTGCCGATACGCGGTCTCCACTCCAGAACTCGTCTACCCCAACGGTCATCGGTTCTGCGACTGATATGGCCGGCCCACTGCCACTTCAGCTTGCTAATCCGGTGGGCTATGTCGATTACCTTGGTTCTCTGCCGGATCACCTCGTTTCGAATACGATCCCTCAGAGAAACACCGAGCATAGCCCTTTCCATAGCTCGCTGAGCGACTTTAAACTTGTGAACCAGCCCTACCGTCAGTGTCCACGTTTCGGCTCCGTATGTCATGACGGGTAGGACGCACTGATTGAAGACTTTCGTCTTTAGACATTGCGGAATTGGCGACGTAAAGATCCGACGTAGTTTCCCATATGCATCCCAGCCCAGCTGTATCCTTCTGTTGGCCTCTTTCTCGAAGTTGTTTCTACCCATCTGTAAAATTTGCCCGAGATAGACGTATTCTTTAACAACTTCGAGAGCACTGCATGCCTTGTATTGCAATCGGTTCCGGGACGACACGTTCGTTGAACATAACCTTGGTTTTGTCCAGGTTCATCCGCAGACCGATGCGTCGAGAAGAATCAGCTAGGCCGTTCAGCATGTGTTGTAGCTCCTGCAACGTTTCGGCCATGATGACGATGTCGTCTGCAAATCGTAAGTGTGAGATGTATTCGCCGTTGATGTTGATGCCACGTCCTTTCCAGTCCAGCGTTTTAAACATATTCTCTAAGGCATTTGTGAATAGTTTTGGGGATATCACATCCCCCTGTCTCACACCTCGATGTAAGTGGATATGTTTTGTCTGCTGGTTCAGTACTTGGACGGCCATGGTGGCGGCATTGTAGAGACACCTCAATACTTGGATATATCGCCAATCGACTTGGCATCGTTGCAGGGATTTAAGAACAGCCCAGGTCTCGATAGAGTCAAATGCCTTCTCATAGTCCACAAATGCAATGCACAGGGGCCGATTATACTCTTCGGCCTTCTGTATAATCTGCCGCACTGTCAAAATGTGGTCTATGGTGCCGTATCCTCCTCGAAACCCGGCTTGCTCCGAAGGCTGAAATTCGTCGAGTCTTCGCGCAAGGCGGTTTGTGATGACTCTTGAAAACAGCTTGTAGACGTGGCTCAGGAGCGAAATGGGTCGGTAGTTCTTCAGAAGGGTTTTGTCTCCTTTTTTGAAGAATAACACGACGACACTCCTACTCCACGCCTCCGGAGTTTTCCCATCAAAGAGAACGGTGTTAAAGATGTATTGGAGCTCCTTTAACACAGGTTTACCGCCTGCTTTCAGGAGCTCAGATGTAACACCGTCTTCACCTGGAGCTTTTCCGTTTTTAAGCTGTCCAAGAGCCAACTCAATTTCGCCTAGGCTGATTTCTGGCAAGTCTTCGGTAAAGTGGCGGTTCAACGTGGCTCTGGTTTCCTCCTTTTCGGGATCAGGTTGAGATGCATGCGAGGCGTATAGCTGGCTATAGAAGTTTTCTATTTCCGGAAGGACGTCTGGCTTCGAAGCAACGACTGCTCCGCTGGCCGTAGTCAACTTCGTCAGGTGGCTTCTACCAAGAGACTGGACAAACACTTTAGACCCCCGATTCTGCTCAATTACTCGTTTAATCGAGCGTGTATTGGAGCATCGGAGGTCATATCGCACCATTTTGCCAATCTTCTTGTTGAGGGCCCGTTGGTCGGACGAAGTGACAGGTGGATCTTCGCGCCGTCTCTTCATAAGCCTGAGCGTTTCTTCCGAAAACTTTGACTTCCTGCCTTTACGCTGAACTTCGCAAAATCTCAAACCTTCCTCCCTGAGGATTTGAGACTCGTTTTCGAGAGCCTGGTCAACGTCAACAGCATTTCTGGTTTCCACGGCAGCGAATCGGTTCTCGAGGTTTGATTGGAACGTTTCAGATCCCATGATGCTTTGGAGCAGATTAGGACGGAGCCTGGACTTCATCAAGCGAACGCGTTCAAGCTTAAAGTTGATATTCCTCGTACAAGTCGGTGGTCACTGCCGGTATTGAACCTGTTGATCACTGAGACGTCTCTGAATATGTGCTTCTTATCCGCCATGATGAAGTCGATCTCATTTTTTGTCATAGTATCGGGGCTCCGCCATGTCCACTTCCGTTGGGGTGTTTCTTGAAGAACGAATTCATCAAGAAAAGTCCCTCCCGTTCAAGGAAGTTGACAAGCATCTGCCCCCTATGATTCCTGCTGCCAAAACCATAAGATCCTACTACCGATTCGTCGCGATTCTGTACTCCCACTTTAGCGTTGAAGTCCCCCATGACAACATTATAGTGGGCCTTGGTGGTGAAGTGTAAGGCCTTGGATATGTCTCCAAACATATCTTCCACTTTTTTCGTCCGAGTGTGTTGAGGTAGGTGCGTTAACCTTCAAGGCTATGCTGGCTAATGAGAGTCATGGACGGCTGTGGCCTCCTTCGCTGAGAAGGTGATGTCCCTCAAAGAGGCCGCAGAGAGAGTGCGCGAGACGGACGCCAATGCGGACCTACTCCGCAGAAGGAGGACGGGCGGTCGAAGGCGCAGGTTCTTGCGCCACTTGCCACCCTAGCATTGGCCAGCGGGTTAGAGGTGGGGACCTCAAGCCCGCATTGCACGGCCGTGCAAGCCGTTCAGGAAACGCCCAAACATCCTCGGGCGCCTCCTCCTCCTGACGGAAAATCGCCGGGCGACACTCGGTAGTCGTGTTGACCACAATCCCGAGCCGCCCGTCGAACGAGAGGATGTACTGGAGGTTTTAGTGGGTAGGCCCCCCTCCTCCCGAGTCCCCGTCGAGGCCGCAGGGCCTGGACGGGGAGGCGGGAGTTGGGGGGAGAGTCCCACATAACTCGGGGTGTCCCCATGCCCCGGGTATTCGTAAAGAATTTCCTCCAGTATAAGGAAAAAAAAAGGTGCGTTAACCTGCACAACCTTGAGGCAATACCTCTCGGTTAGTTTAATAACGAGCTACGCAACCCTGCTTGACACACTCGACACTTTCACAAAGTTGTCACAGAAGGCTTTATTTACCAGGAATCCTACGCCACCTTGGGATAGCTAGTCGCCCTCTCGGAAGTACATGAGGTGACCCGATCTAAGGGTTACAGTGTCCTCCCCTCTCTTCGGACTTCACATAACCCAAAGATATGCCACCTAATCCTACCGAGTTCCTCTTCGAGTGGCGCCAGGTGCTCGTCTAGCCGTAGCGTGCGTCCGTTATACGTCGCCAGGGTCAGTTGTTTATGGCGGCCTTTTGTAACCCGGGGATTCTTCGCACCCCCTATCCTGCCGTTACCGTGACCGCCGCCGTGATCCGGAATAGCAGGGCGGCCGGGAATTGGGGGCCGTGGTCTTTTTTTGTGTCGCCATGGAGGGTTTGCCCATAATTGCCACGCTGGGCATACGGGTTGGCAATCGCAGTGCGTAGCTTATCGCACCGGTGTCGCTGCTGCCCGACACCAGTCTGTGCACTTATTAAGCTACGCATGGGCTGTGATGGTTATCCCGCCATCGATCAGTCGCCAGTGCTTAAGATGGTTTTAATAAAATAATTTAATTTTGGAAGTGTATAGAGTGCCACAAGCGGCACTGTATCTCCATCGGTTAGGGAACCGTAAGTTTTGCGGTATAATAGTGACGCCGCTTAAGCTGCCGTAAAGTTTTTGTTAGACAACAGAAACACTAGCTGCCCTACTCCTGTAGGTCACGTGATAGGTTAGAAATTTAAGACAATCGCGAAGCGCAGCGTAGCGATTGTCTTGAATTTCGAGGTTATTTTTTTTATGAGACGACAGAAATCTAACTCCATACAAAAATATCTTTTGAATAATAAGTCGTCTGAACATTATGACAAATAAAAAATATGTTAAGGTTCCCGAACCGATTGCGATACAACGCCGCTTGTGGCACTCTATACGCTTCGTACTAGGATGCCGTCAAATTACGGCATCGTAACCGATCGTACTAAGTTGCCGCTTGTGGCACTCTATTCACTGCCTACACTTTGTACTAGGATGCCGTAATTACGGCATCGTAACCGATCGTACTAAAATGCCGCTTGTGGCACTCTATCCACAGCCTTTAATTTTTCTAATGATTTTAAGTAGGAAAGGAAAGAAAATACTGGCAACTTTTTATGACTGTCAAATAAAAAGTCAACGTAGCGTTACTAGTGAAGAGATGAGTATGCAGCATAACGTTATAATTAGTTAATGACGCTATTTTATTTTAGACTGTTATTTTTTTAGATTGTAGATCCTAAATACTTACCTTACCTTACTGTTGTTTATGTTTTACTGTCCGTTTTATTTTCAATTCAAACAATAATATTAATCATCTTCTTAAAACAATGAAAGGGATTTGCCCAATTGATGCAGTGAGGGTTGATTCTACGAAGTCACAACTCACACCGTAGTGAGCTGGGAGTGAGTAGTCTGACCTTCCAATGGATGGCCAGGGGGGCGATCGCGCTAAATAATCACAACCAAATCACAACCGCAGCCGCAGAGGGGGTGGTAGTACCTATTCTTTTAATGAGCCGCTACGCGACACGGCTCTAGTTTGCTTAATTATTTTTTTTAAATAATGAAACTAGCAAAGCAATGTACTTCTACTTGAAAGTTGTTGCGATAGATGTTGAAGTTAGACCATTTAGCGCCCGGGCTTGACAGCTCAACAGAGCATCGCTCGCGCTCGGCTTCAATCTGCTTTTGGCGATGAAGCACCATGCAAGACGACTATTTATAGCTGGTTTGCAGAATTCAAGCGCAGTCGTGTCAATCTCAGTGACAAATCTCGCGATGGTCTCCCGTCCACCGCTGTGAACAACAAAAACATCGATGCTGTGCGCCGTATGATTGAAACAGACAGGCATGTGACCTACCATGAGATTCGCGCATCCTTAGACATAGGCTTGAGTCAAATACAATCAATTCTACACAAACATTTGGGTGTGAGAAAGCTGTGCTCGCGGTGGATCCCACACAATTTGACCAAGGCTCAAAAAACGGACCGCGTCACTTGGAGCAGTGCCATGCTTACCAGATTCAACGAAGGGGCGTCAAATTTGGTGTGGGACATAGTAACAGGTGACGAAACATGGATTTATTGCTACGATCCCAAAACAAAGCAGCAATCGAGCGTATGGGTCTTTCAAGATAAGCCGAAACCAACTAAACCGGCGCGCGTGAATAGTGCATCTAAGCGGATGATTGCTTCTTTTTTAATAAAACTGGCCACGTGGGCTACTGTTGCTTTAGAGAATCGTCGTACCGTGAATAGTGACTGGTACACGACCATTTGTTTGCCGGAAATTATTGACGAACTCCGTAAAAATAACCGTAAACGCCGTGTCATCTTGCACCAGGACAAAGCTAGTTCCCACACGGCCAGACAGACAAACGAATTTTTGAAGTGGAAAAACGTAGAATTTATGAGCCATCCTGCATACAGTCCCGACCTGGCACCTTGTGACTATTTTCTGTTCC
Source organism: Scoparia ambigualis (assembly GCA_963921215.1). NCBI lineage: Eukaryota > Metazoa > Arthropoda > Insecta > Lepidoptera > Crambidae > Scoparia > Scoparia ambigualis. The sequence goes on along the minus strand of OY992515.1, from coordinate 9,888,764 downwards.
CATAAATTAAGAACCAATTACGCGGTCAACGATTTTCATCACCAGAAGAGGCTGTCGAAGAGTATAAAAAACACGTTTCTGAGGTCACCAAGGAGGAGTGGCATAAAAGTTTTCAAAATTGGTTTAATCGAATGTAAAAGTGCATTTACGTAAAGGGAAACAATAAATTCATTTTTGACCTAGTATTTTTTTCTTATTCATTATGGAAACTTTTAGTGCGCGAGTGCGCCCCACGTATTAACCCCAAAGGATTAGTCAGAGGCTAGGCAATGAGACCGCTCTATGCTGTTGGATGTATGTGCAATCTTTCTTTAGTCCGTTAGTCGCCTTTTACGACACCCAAGGGTAGAGAGAGGAGTTGGTAGTTTTCTTTTATTGAGGCGCTACACGACTTGGCTAACTATTCGATACGTTAGTTATTCACTGTTACATTTAAAATTTTATGTTATACTGATAACGTTATAATAACAATAGGACTGACTGACTGTCATAGTATGTCGCATCCCTAAACTATTGTGAATGTGTCATGAGGTGAAGTTTCTGATACAATCATTTTTTTGTCCAGATTGCTATTATTTTGTTTCGATGACGTGCTACCTTTTGAAAACTTTTGAACATTTCACATGAATTATTTGGAATAGTATTGAAGTGCCCTCGTAATTATTCGAGTCAATGTTTAAGTGTAAGCCGGAGTTTTGAGGTTATACTCGAGTTTTGTTCGAGCAATCCCTGTCTGTACTTCGTCATCGAGTGTCTGTCTGTTATGCCAAACTTATTTTTAGATTGTAAAATCGAATTAACAGACCTTTGATAAGTGTTACGAGTGGTTCCAATCAGACTTACCTGCAGACTGTTACAATGGGAGCCATAATATCCAGGTTACGGGTAAGTTTTAATAAAATTAAGGTTTTCCTTTCGATTTTCATTTGTAACGTAGCCAAAAACTATTTTGATAGTGCAATATTTTTGGCGGGAAGTCAATACAACGTCCGTGAACCGCTAGTCAAGATGCTATCACTGTTTGATATAAATATGAGCGATTGATGAGGTTATTTTTGCAATGTTACCTCTAGTAACTCCTTGGTACATTAAAATGAATGCTTTAATTAAAGATAGCAGCCTGGAACGTTAATGGGTTGGCACCTATTAAATACGAAATCTAACATTTGTTAAATCTACACTAACTTGATATTTTACTAGTGTCAGAATCCCAATTTACAAATAATAGCTCAAATAAAATACAGAACTATAGTACATACAATACTAATCACCCAGACGGAACTGCTCAGGGTGGTTCTGCTATAATAATAAAATTTTCTATTAAGCATCACGAGTCCGGTTTTGCGACTAACCATATTCAAGCAACAACTGTATTAGTAGAGGATAAGCAAGGACATATTAACGTTTCGGCAGTTTACTGCCCCCCTAGCCCTATTCAACCAGTACCTAGAAATGCTAAGCAGACGATTTATCGCCAGAGGGGACTGGAATGCAAAACAAAGGGTCCAGGCTGAATACAACGCGCGGAACAGAACTCAAAAGAGCTTGGGTAAACTTAATCTTAATACGTATTCAACAGCGGAACCTACCTATTGGCCTGCCGATATTAATAGGCTTCCAGACGTCATTGATTTCTTTATCACAAAAGGACTATCAGGACTACTATTCAATAGAATCATGTCTCGATGGTTCCTCCGACCACACACCCATTATATTGACTGTCAGTTCTACAGTATTACATTACGAGAAACAAACCATTCTGTATAACAAAAGAACAGACTGGACATCATTTAGACACAGTATAAATATGAGCTAAAGCAGTACGGAAGCTGGGCCTGTTGCTTGTTTTATATACCTACGCGCCAATTGAGCGTTAGGGTTGTCCTCTTATTTTTGTAAAATTGATAAAGTTTTTGAATAGTTAGCAATGTATCTCAGCTAGTTAGCGCTTTTTTTGAGATAACTAGCAAAGCTTATGGGTTGTCACTTTTAATTTTTATAAAATTAAAAGGTAATTTTTCTATTATTTATCAAAACGTTTGTTTGGGTTCTATAATGATCAAATAATCGAGTTAATTGACTAGTTTACAAAAAAAATTGTGTAATTAAAAAATCTTTAATATTTTAAGAAGTCTTTATTTTTCGTTAGTTATTATAAATTACTCACTGAAAAATAATTTCGCCTGCTACGACACGTTCGAAAAGCTTTATTATTAAATTTTATAGTGTAAAAAATTCTCATTCTAATGAATAGCTTTTTTAAATAAATTATCGGTAAACATGGACACGGCACTATAAAACTGATTTTGTCTACTTCTTTATAAATTAATACAGCTACTTTACAATTAATGTGTTCTCTTTGAAAACAACAGCGAAAACTTTCGTCCATTTTCTCGATATATTCAACGAAATCATCTGGTGGTACAATTAGTAAACTCCGGTTAGACACACAGATCTGATATTGATATTTAGAGCAATCGGTCGAATAACTAAAAAGTTCAAGATGGAGGCTATTTTGTCTCATACTAATAACGGAGTCGTTGTCAAAAACCACACAGATATCGATTTTCAAAGCAATCGGTTAAATAACTAAAAAGTTTATCATTCTAATAACGGATTCATTGTCAGAAACCACACAGATCCTCAGATATCGATTTTTAAAGCAAAGTTTATTAACGATGAAGTTTCGTAGTATCAATTCTTATTATTTTTAACCATTAAAATAACGCGCGCTCAAAAAATATACGTAAGTACTCCAAATATCACCTAAACAACCAAACGATTTATTTAAAAGAAAAAGCTATTTATTTATTAATAATATATCATTGGAGAAGCAATGCAGCAATAAGCATAAAAATAAAGAAATTAAAGTGGAGATGGGCGGGTCACACTGTGAGAGGAAAAGATAAATAGAGCAAAATCCTAATGAGCTGGTTCCCAATTTACAGTAAGAGGAAAAGAGGGAGACCTTATAAGAGATGGGAGGATGAGTTGAAAGAGATGGCGGGATCAGAGTGGACAAGGATAGCGAAAGATAGGAAAGAATGGAGTAGGCTAGAGGAGGCCTTTGCCAAAAAAGGGCAAACAGATATTTAATACTGAATTGTTATTTTAAAAATGTACTTACAAACTTTTTTCTGAATAAAGGCTTTATTATTATATAATAAATCATTCTTCTTTCAACATCAGCAGAAAATTTAAAAAACGAAAGCTCCGGTTTTGAAGCAGCCGAGTTCAAGCAGCCGTATACTACGCAATACACTCGCGGCATTTTTAAAAATCGCGCGCACAGCGCCCGCTAAATGCAACAGTGAACACTCGGTTCGACGCCACACGCGCTACTGAGAGCACTGCGATGTCCGCTTAGGGGCCCTGTAAAGACGTGCGTCTGTGGGCGTGCGTCGATTCGATCGTCGATTCGAGCGTTTGTACGTAGCTTCCTTACTGCTTTAGCTCCTATTTATACTGTGATTTAGAGAAATGGTTGAAGAACGCTTGGAACTGAAAATAGCTCTCAAAACAAATAATGATATTGAGAACACTGCTAAAGACTTTACCACTACGGTACAGAAGAGCTGCTGGACTTGCACCCCTGAAACAATTAATCTTCAACCAAGACATGGAGTTGTTCCCGAAGACATCAGGGCGAAGATTAAGGACAAGAGAAGGCTGCGTAGAAAAAGTTACACTAGCCAGCACCCAGCAGACAAAACAGCTCTAAATAAGGCAATAAAAGAGTTAAAAGAAATGATCACTGAAGCTTCTACGCAACTGTAACAGCCCAGATTGAGTCGCTTACAGCAACAAGAGCTAAACTTTAACTTTTTAATATGAAAAATGAGAAATTACTATTTTTTTATACACAATCTCTAGGATTTTTAGGATTTTTAGAAATATGGGTGGGGTGGGTGCGAAATGTCATTATTTTTGCGCTAGCACGCACCGCTTCCGAGATAGCGAATTTGGGCTTCGGGGATAAAATATGTTTGCAATAAGAGAATAAAAAAACTCGAGACTTCTGAGTGTCTCCGGCACTGCGGGAAGTGTAGCCCCTCCGCCTTTGCATGATAAACCGCAGGCACTTCACTCACTCGCCTCCGCAGTTTCGGCCTGCTGGTCTACGGTCCTACGGCGACCAACCTCTGCCGCTCTGGCTCGCTTGGTGCCTGTGGTTTGTCACAGCGGGCGGGGGCAGCCCTCCCTCCGTGCCTTTAACTTTTTATATACACTGTAGGGGTAGGGCAGACTAATACCACGTGGAGTCGGTGTTGACAAATTCGGTTCTGTCACTGTTTGTAATTAATAAAATTATAATTAGTGTAAATCATAAAAAGTTAAAAATTTTAAAAGTCCAAGCTCCATACAAAATGCCTTCGAAAATTCGGCTGTCCTAGACCCCCTTTGCTACACTAGGTGGAAGCAAAAAGTGAAAAATTTTACAAGTCTTAGCTCCATACAAAACATGATCGAATTATCGGCGGTCTTGGACCCCCTTTGCTGCACCCTAACCATTTTTTCCCGTCACTGACTGTTCTTGTTCAAATAGCAATTCCTGCTGATATCGTCTTCCCATCTCTTCCCCTATTTGCCTATTATCTTTTTTTCTGTCCTGTTAAGATGATATTTTAAATTCTTATTTAATTTAATCAAGTGACCATGACTCAAGTTATTAGTAGTGACAATGTAAGTACAAGTAAAATTATAGGTATTCATAATATACCATCAATTTAATATCCATCCAGCATATTATTTTTTACCAGGCTTTATTAGTGCTTGCATCCAGTGCCTCTGCAAACATGAGATAGATAGATAAGATAGTAACAATTTATTGAGTACAACATGATACAATTACAACAACTATCAGCTCTGTCAGCCAATACCCTCAGTAAACTGTTAGGGCTCCCCTACATTCTGCTTGTATTATATTATTATCTTATCTAGGATGCAATTTTTCTACCGAAATATGTGAAAGCATTGCACCCGGGCAATAGCAAACTTTGTTTGTCCATTTTTCCTTCCTGTCCCTTGCTGTGTGATGATCCTGTCCAACGCTATTTAAGCTGCATTATTTTCCTTAGAATGATTTATGCCTTGTTGATGAATGTTATTTCTTTAGCTCTTTCTGAAATAGTTTATTTTCAAGCTGTGGAGTATCTTGTGCCCATTCTTTTCCACTACAAAAAAATAAAAAAGTCCGTCCTGATTGGGTGGTAGGCAAAAAAAAAGATTTTATTCTATCCAAAAGAGCTTATCATAATGATGGAAAGTAGCATTACCAAAACCAAAGATAGAAAGGCTGTGTAGGTATACATATTGAATCAATAGCCAATAATTGCTCTTTTACCTTAAAATTATAAAAAAAACTAGCTAGGTAGATAGTTAAAAAAATTAAATGAATTCTTATTTTATGTTCACAAATTAAATTAATTATTATTTTATTTGAAAAGCAATTGAAAAAGCACAACTCCCCTATTGTTTTTTAAGGTTTATGCGAGCACAATACAACTCCCATCCGTAGGTGGGACTCCAAAAAAGATCAACAACAGGAACAGTTGAATTTAGGGAGTGCTGGTTTTATTAGCCATTTTTTTTTGTTTACTTTGTGTCTAATTTCCTTGGGTGTTCATCATTTTAACTGTCAGTCAAGTTAGGGAATAGGTCTCATTTTAAGTGTCAGTTGAGTTAGAAAATAGGCCTGCTGATCAAAATCTGGCTGAGAACCGGCCTAAGAAGTCATGGTTGTCCGATATCGTCGTGGGTCACGTCATCACGTGGCATGGGTCGAAAATATAAGGAAGAACGCAACTCCTGGCTTAGTATAGCACAGGACCATTGAGCTTATTTTTTTCTAATCTACTATGGGTAACGCCTCGGGTGGCTGAGCCGTAAATCTCTTGGCACGATTACTGCTGGTCCCTGGTTCAATTCCAAGGTCGGGCCAAGTGTTAAAAAGTTTTGATGAATAGCCCTGGTTTGTAATCGACATTCGCATTTTGCAAGCGTCACAGAATAAATAATAGTACTACGCAAGTGTGGTGATTTGGCCAATGAGTTTGGTTAATGAATTTATTGTGTGCAAAATTTGAATACTTACTATTTTTAATTATAACAATTTTAATTATTTTCTTGTTTTTGATATTATTGATTGCTTTTAATTTTTATTGATTATTGTTTTATGTTGTTTTGTTATTTTACTTTATTTAATTGATGTGATTTGGATTTTTTTTTCATTTGATTAAGTATTGTTTTATTTTATTTTATTTTATTGATTGTAATTTTTAATTGTTTGTCAGCTAGACTTCTCTCTCTGTATTCGCATACCAATTTTTGGTTAAGTATGAGATGCTAAATGGATGTAAGAACTTGTTCCTACCATATTTAAAGCAATAAAGAGTTATTCTATTCTATTCTATTCTAATACTCACCATTTGTAGCAATGACTTTTACCATTCTATTCTGCAAGCGTCCATGCTTGTTGTTTAGCCCCACAGACCGCTTTGGTCTGTGTTTAGCCCTCTGTTTTGAGTTTTTACCGCGAGGTAGAGAGCCTTAAGTTCATACAGTAGAACGGATATCCAATACGACAGGTTAAAGTTTCCATTTGTTTTTTCTTTTGTTTTTAAAACATGTTTTATTTTTCTTTTTGTTTTCAGTGTAAACGTACTTGCTATACGGACACGGTTCAATGCACGTTCATTGTAACAATACAACCTTGATCCTTGACCTTTGTTGATATTTTATCGAACGATAATAGTTTTAGCGTACCTATCTTTTTTTTAAATTTTAATGAATGACGACAATTATAGTTACAGATACTTATGCCTAATTAAAAAGATAAAATTATATCACAGGTTTAGCATGACATATTAGCAAATTAATGATGTTTTTTTTTCGATTATACATCAATAATCTGCTTACATAGTTATGTAATACCTACTAGCGGCCCGCCCGTGTCTTCGTCCGCGTGAACCCCCAGTATCCCGTGACGAATTTTCAAATATTTTTTTCACACACACCTAGTCCTGATAATTACGAACACAACAAAAAAAGAATTACCCATAGGTGCAGCCGTTCTCAAGTGATGTTCGAACAAACATTTGTGGCACATTATTTTTGTTATTTTGTATAAATTGTATTAATCCGTGCTTCGGAAGGCGCGTTAAGCCGTTGTTCCCGGTTGTTGTTGTTTACATTGGGCCAGGATAGTGGGTTATGTTATGGCCCAGCTTCCCACTATTGTTCGTGTGGGAAAGTCCAAGCCCAAATGTGGGAAGTTCACAGATGATGACTACGACATCGAACTAGCGAGCGACTACAAAAATAACTCTAATAGTCTACGTCTGGTGGGTTCGTTTTACAGTCACGCTTTGGAAGCCAAAATGCGTAACGAAACGAGACTCTTAATAAATACGAGAATTCGTATTTCGTTGAAGGTGCTTCACAGACTTATAAAGCATTGTTCGTTCAGTAGAGTAATTGTTGAGTGGCTAGTACTTTTACCACTATTGACATACGCTAACGAATAGACAAGCGTCTGCCACTTGTCTAGGGGAACTGCCCTCTAGCACCCTGGCAAACGCTCACCCCCTGTCGATTCGTATTTTGTCGTACAATGCGCGCGCACGTCTGATTTTTTCATAAGCAATTGGCACAATAAACACAGCAGTGTACGACGAATTACGAATAGACCGTGGTATAGTGGCTAAGCCACCGGTTTCAGACCCAGAGGTCCCGGGTTCGATTCCCAGCGGGGGGTTCTTTGTGTGCTCGGTTTGGTTGGTGGTAGGGCTGTTAAGTCCGTCTGGCTAGCTACCACCATCTTATATGCCTGTCGCCATAACAACGATGTTTATAGCATAGTTGTGTTCCGACAGTTAGAGTTAAGATAGCCAGTTCCTCAGTGGTTGAGGATTCCGGGTGAAGCGCGCTTCCACCTTCGGCCTTATCGTCACTTACCATCAGGTGAGATGAAGGCCAAGCGCTTACCCGTTAAAGAATAAAAAAAAGACATTGGGTCAGCGTTTGCCAGTTGTCTAGGACCTCTGAACTCCTGAGTGCTAGTTTTGGCAAAGCACTCCATTCCATCACTGAAATCAAGTCGTCGCTACCGCTTGCCAGAATTTTAATTGCTAATACAGACGCGGGCTATACATCAAATAATCCGAAACCCTTTACTCAACCTGGGAATTGAACTCGGGACTTTTGGATATTGCACCCAGCGCTGTGCCACTCGGCCACTTGAGGCGTCTGTGATCCAAAGAGAACGTGTTAATCCTATCCTACTAATATTAAAAACGCGATAGTTTGTAAGTATAGATGGATGTTTGTTACTCTTTCACGTTAAAACTACTGAATGGATTTGGATGAAATTCGGCATACAGATAGTTTATAACCTGGATTAACACATATGATACTATTTATCCCGATATTCACACGGGAACGGAAACCACGCGGGTGAAACCGCGAGCGGCCGCTAGTTCTACTAATATTATAAACGCGAAAGTTTGTTGATATAGATGGATGTTTGTTACTCTTTCACGAAAAAACTACTGAATGGATTTGGATGAAATTGGGCATTCAGATAGTTTATAACCTGGATTAACACATAGGATTCTTTTTATCCCGATATTACCACGGGAACGGGAACCACGCGGGTGAAACCGCGAGCGGCCGCTAGTAGCTAATAATAGCTTTGTGGGTTGTGGGGGAACTGTAACGTTAACAGTGTCGCGTGGCGGTGAAAGAATACTACTACCCCCTCTCTTCCCTTGGGTGTCGTAAAAGGCGACTAACGCACTAAATAATGCACATAAATCTAACATCATAGAGCGGCGATGGGCTTACCACCTATCACACTGAGCACATGTGCAGTTGTTCGACACAGACTGTGGCAGGGCACTGCTCCTGCGGTCATCATTGCCTAATCTCTGACGAACTCTTCGGGCATACGGTCGTGTGTGTATGGATGTATAAGAAATTCCACAATACAAATACCTTTCAAACAATGGAGAGATATAAACATCGGCGCATTGTTGTTACTGATTAGCAATACAAATGCGACGTACTGTTTTAAAAACAAACTATTGTTTTTTTTTTATCTCACTATTATAGGCGATCTGGCTGGGTTGTAAAAACCATCTTAGATTGAGTAAAAATATGGGTACCTACCTACCTACTGATAGGAATAAACTCACTTGTTCACAATAAACATTTATCATCATCAGTCTATAAACGTCCCACTGCTGGGCACAGGCTTCCCAGGACAATAGCACGTTGGGATATTGGGGCATCAGCACCCACCACGCTGACCTAATTAATTAATTTATTTATTTATTGGGAAACAAACAGCATTTATACATAAATATTACATGATAATAACTAAATCTTTCCATCCACATCGCCTTGATGGATGGCGGTCTACTACTGTGCGTTTTTCAAGAAATTTCTTGCCTCGAACTACAGTGTTGTGGAACCAGCTCTCGGCGGCGGTATTTCCGGACCGTTACGACTTAGGCTCGGACTACATGCATACGGAATCAGTTCGGCCCGGGAAAAAACCAAATTCGGCAAGTAATCGACTACACGCGCTCCGTTTTGAATCCGGAGAGAAATTTACTCAGTCGGTCTCTAGCACTTGCGCTGGATAGTCGTCCAGTCGACAATGGAAAGTTTAACTTTAGTTGAAATTGTATGCTTAGCTGTAGCCGTTAAGAGGCCTATTACTTACATCTCGACTGTGATTTTTGCGTAAAATGCCCATTTTCGCATTTTGTTGTAATTTAGCAGTTGTATTTATCGTTATTATCGAAATAGGATAATAAATTCATGCTTAAAATTACAAATGTCCTTTTGCGAGGATAAGCTGAGTTCGGACGGCCGGCGCGTCGCATTTTGAAGTAATTTTACAGTTGTATTTCTCGTTTTTATCGAAATAGGATAATTAATTAATTATAAAATATTTATTCATTATGAAGTAAGTAACGATTATTCTATTATAAATATTGCTCAATAATATTATCGTAGATAGAAGAAATTCACGGTTACCTTAAAGCAATTTTCGAAGTTTTTTGGTTTCGAATAAGATTTTTTTTTTCTATATAAAATCAATAATATCTAAAAATTCCGAGACCGCTACGCACTTTAAGACTATATAAGTGATAACATTCTATTTTTTTTATTTCATTTGTTTAGAACAGTACTTAGTTCAATCTAGGAGCTCAAAAAAGTGCCTCCCCGCATTTTATGAAAATCTTTCTCTGCAATTTTGGGTTTAATTAAAAATCTTTATTATTGAAATTTTGCATTCACAATGCTATATAGTTGTAGAATAAAATGTTTACTAGAAAAAAAACAACCAGTCTCTGGAAAGCTCGAACGGGATTCGAACCCGTGACCTTTGGATTGCCGGTCCACTGCTCTAACCGCTAAGCTACCTCTCGGAAACCCCAGAAGACTCTTGAATTATTATTTTTTTATCGGGTAAGCGCTTGGTCTTCATCTCACCTTATGGTAAGTGACGATAAGGCCGAAGGTGGAAGCGCGCTTCACCTGGAATCCTCACTGAGGAACTGGCTATCTTATCTCAAACTGCCGAAACACAACAATGCTATAAACATCGTTGTTATGGCGACAGACTTAGATAAGATGGTGGTAGCTAGCCAGGCGGACTTAACAGCCCTACCACCAACCAAACCAAGCACACAAAGATGTACCCCCCGCTGGGAATCGAACCCGGGACCTCTAGGTCTGAAACAGGTAGCTTAGCCACTAGACCACACAGGCGGTTAAATTTTATGATTTTTTCTAGTAGTGCTGCAAGCCAGCGGTATTACGTCACTGTGAAGTGTGTGTGCGTGTGTTTTTTTCTAGTAAACATTTTAATTAAAAAGGACAAATTATTACAAAAAGATAAGAAAATAATATTATGGCCGAAACATGGGTCTAAAACAGACTCAGCTACAATCAACAGTCTGGTTGGCATTTGTTAAATCACCCGGACCCTAGTATTTGTCCGGTGCGTCTTATACAATTATTAATACAGGCTTCTCAAAGGAGAAGATCAGAAGTAAACATAGACCAACTGTTTATTTCAGTAACAGGAATAGTTAAGACTGCCACCAGGACTATGTTGTCTGGATGGATAAGATCCATTTTTAAAGTTGCAAAATATAGAAAGCACCTCCGGGCAGCATACGTTAAGCAAAATTTACAAAATGCGAGGCCGCTACGCATTATTCCAAAAGCTATTCTACATTATTCAATAAGTCAAAATTGTTAATGTATTTTGGTTTCCGAGATCCGCAACGCCAAAATTGGCCATTTTACGCAAAAATCGCAGTCGAAATGTAATTGGAATAAAAATGGAAACAGAAGAAAGTGAAAAGATATTGGGTTAATCCGTTTCACATAGACCGCATAACGGAATATGAATTCTACAAGTCTTATACAAAAATAAGGTTCTTTTCTGATAAATTCTACGAACACTACTACTACTAGTGTACTAGTAGTAGGGTACTATTATTTAATCTGTGCTACTACTACTATCACCATAATGAGGCGCTCGGAATCAACTACTATTTTGCAGTTTTGCTTGCGCACGCGACGCGACCGACCGCTTCGAGCGTCTGTCATCGACTGGCGCGTGATTCCTCCGGACCGGACCGGAACGGACGTTTCTCGAGTTCTCGTGTGGTCAGCTCCATACAACTTCATACGATATTGATAGGCCCCGCCCCCCGTGCCGAAAAATAACGGACCGGCTACTCGGAGACGTCCGGAGCATGTTTCGGTTGCTTCCGGGTGAAAATCGGGATCGGAAGGCCCCTGATCACATGTAGTCGATGCAGTAAAAACTCATATATTGCATCGGATGCATGTAGTCCGAGCCTTAGGCTCGGACTACATGCATCCGGAATCACACGGACCCGAAAAAACACGGCCCCGGATTCATTCCGTAGCTCAAACAAATATATGAGTTTTTACTGCATCGACTACATGTGATCAGGGGCCTTCCGATCCCGATTTTCACCCGGAAGCAACCGAAACATGCTCCGGACGTCTCCGAGTAGCCGGTCCGTTATTTTCCGGCACGGGGGGCGGGGTCTATCAATATCGTATGAAGTTGTATGGAGCTGACCACACGAGAACTCGAGAAACGTCCGTTCCGGTCCGGTCCGGAGGAATCACGCGCCAGTCGATGACAGACGCTCGAAGCGGTCGGTCGCGTCGCGTGCGCAAGCAAAACTGCAAAATAGTAGTTGATTCCGAGCGCCTCATTATGGTGATAGTAGTAGTAGCACAGAATAAATAATAGTACCCTACTACTAGTACACTAGTAGTAGTAGTGTTCGTAGAATTTATCAGAAAAGAACCTTATTTTTGTATAAGACTTGTAGAATTCATATTCCGTTATGCGGTCTATGTGAAACGGATTAACCCAATATCTTTTCACTTTCTTCTGTTTCCATTTTTATTCCAATTACATTTCGACTGCGATTTTTGCGTAAAATGGCCAATTTTGGCGTTGCGGATCTCGGAAACCAAAATACATTAACAATTTTGACTTATTGAATAATGTAGAATAGCTTTTGGAATAATGCGTAGCGGCCTCGCATTTTGTAAATTTTGCTTAACGTATACTGCCCGGAGGTGCTTCTATATTTGCAACTTTAAAAATGGATCTTATCCATCCAGACAACATAGTCCTGGTGGCAGTCTTAACTATTCCTGTTACTGAAATAAACAGTTGGTCTATGTTTACTTCTGATCTTCTCCTTTGAGAAGCCTGTATTAATAATTGTATAAGACGCACCGGACAAATACTAGGGTCCGGGTGATTTAACAAATGCCAACCAGACTGTTGATTGTAGCTGAGTCTGTTTTAGACCCATGTTCCGGCCATAATATTATTTCCTTATCTTTTTGTAATAATTTGTCCTTTTTAATTAAAATGTTTACTAGAAAAAAACACACGCACACACACTTCACAGTGACGTAATACCGCTGGCTTGCAGCACTACTAGAAAAAATCATAATATTTAACCGCCTGTGTGGTCTAGTGGCTAAGCAACCTGTTTCAGACCTAGAGGTCCCGGGTTCGATTCCCAGCGGGGGGTACATCTTTGTGTGCTCGGTTTGGTTGGTGGCAGGGCTGTTAAGTCCGCCTGGCTAGCTACCACCATCTTATCTAAGTCTGTCGCCATAACAACGATGTTTATAGCATTGTTGTGTTTCGGCAGTTTGAGATAAGATAGCCAGTTCCTCAGTGAGGATTCCAGGTAAAACGCGCTTCCACCTTCGGCCTTATCGTCACTTACCATAAGGTGAGATGAAGACCAAGCACTTACCCGATAAAAAAATAATAATTCAAGAGTCTTCTGGGGTTTCCGAGAGGTAGCTTAGCGGTTAGAGCAGTGGACCGGCAATCCAAAGGTCACGGGTTCGAATCCCGTTCGAGCTTTTCAGAGACTGGTTGTTTTTTTTCTAGTAAACATTTTATTCTACAACTATATAGCATTGTGAATGCAAAATTTCAATAATAAAGATTTTTAATTAAACCCAAAATTGCAGAGAAAGATTTTCATAAAATGCGGGAAGGCACTTTTTTGAGCTCCTAGATTGAACTAAGTACTGTTCTAAACAAATGAAATAAAAAAAATAGAATGTTATCACTTATATAGTCTTAAAGTGCGTAGCGGTCTCGGAATTTTTAGATATCATTGATTTTATATAGAAAAAAAAAATCTTATTCGAAACCAAAAAACTTCGAAAATTGCTTTAAGGTATCCGTGAATTTCTTCTATCTACGATAATATTATTGAGCAAAATTTATACCAGAATAATCGTTACTTACTTCATAATGAATAAATATTTTATAATTAATTAATTATCCTATTTCGATAAAAACGAGAAATACAACTGTAAAATTACTTCAAAATGCGACGCGCCGGCCGTCCGAACTCAGCTTATCCTCGCAAAAGGACATTTGTAATATTAAGCATGAATTTATTATCCTATTTCGATAATAACGATAAATACAACTGCTAAATTACAACAAAATGCGAAAATGGGCATTTTACGCAAAAATCACAGTCGAGATGTAAGTAATAGGCCTCTTAACGGCTACAGCTAAGCATACAATTTCAACTAAATTTAAACTTTCCATTGTCGACTGGACGACTATCCAGCGCAAGTGCTAGAGACCGACTGAGTAAATTTCTCTCCGGATTCAAAACGGAGCGCGTGTAGTCGATTACTTGCCGAATTTGGTTTTTTCCCGGGCCGGACTGATTCCGTATGCATGTAGTCCGAGCCTTAGGGATCTTCAAGAAACGAGCCTATTCCTTCCTTAAAGGCCGGCAACGCGCCTGCGATTCCTCTGGTTTTGCGGGTGTCCATGGGCGGCGGTGATTACTTTCCATCAGGTGACCCGCTTGCTCGTTTGCCTCCTTCTGCTATAAAAAAAAAAAAATCTAGGTTTTACATTTGCCATAAGTGTTTCCACTTATAGACATTAAAATAATTCACTAAATAGTTAAATACATACACAACACAACACTTACTACTACACTCGGCGTCAAAAAAATCGCACCTTTTAAAAATCATCTTTAAAAATTCTTAAACCTTATGTAGAGGATAGTGTTGGGTATCATTAGAAAGGTAACAAAAAGGAGTATCAAAAAACAATTAAATTTAACTTTCTGTTTAATTATAATTATACAAACAACATTAAAATTAATAAAATAATAAAAATCCTTAATTAAGTCCTAATTAACAACAGATAATTTACAAAGAAAAATGTACAAAAAGTGTCTTAAAATTAACTTAAAATCTAGTGTTACCCCCCCTTGCCCTGATCACGGCTTCCATACGGTCCCTCATGGACCTCACCAACTTCAGGAGCTCTTCTTGAGGGATAAGCCCCCATTCTTCAATCACCGCGTCTTGGAGCTCCTGTAGAGTCGAAGGAGCTGGATCCCGAGATCGAACCTTACGTTTAAGATGGTCCCAGAGGTGCTCTATAGGATTCAGATCCGGACTTCGCGCTGGCCACTGCATCACAGAGATTTGGGACCTCTGCAAGAAGTCGCTCACGATGCCTGCAGTGTGAGCGCGAGCGTTGTCGTGCATTAATGTGAACCCCTCGCCAAAAGATTCGGCAAAGGGGACCACATGCACTTCCAGGACCTCAGTGACATAGCGGCGAGCAGTCAGCGACCCTTGTCCGCGAGCACCTCCAGTCCGGGAGACGCAGACAAGGTCGGTTTTGCCGGCAGCAGACATACCGCCCCAGAACATGCAGGATCCGCCACCATATTCCACCGTCTCCTGGATGCAGGCTTGGGCGAAACGTTCACCCTGCCTCCGGTATACTCTTCTCCGTCGGTCGTTGCAGAAAAGACACACTCGCGTCTCGTCTGAGAAGAGAACAGCTCTCCACTGCTCAAGGGTCCAATCGACGTGGTCACGAGCAAACTGCAGGCGGGCTCGCCGATGCGCTGCAGTCAATTTTGGACCCGTAGCAGCTCTGTGGGCCGCTATCTTCTTCTCCTTCAATCTTCTTCTAACCGTAGATACGCTTACGGTGCGTCTGCGAACTGCCTGGAGCTGCTGTTGCAACTCAACAGCGTTGGAGAAACGATTTCTCAAAGAGTTCGACACAACGAACCGGTCGTCTCTTTCCGAAGTGCAGCGACGTCTACCCGAACCGTGTCTGCGGATATAGCCACCGGTCTCTATGAAGCGCTGGTACACTCTTCGAACGGAATAACGGCTCAGGTTCAGTTGCCGGGCGACATCACACTGCCGCACCCCTGATTGCAGTAGTGCAACCACTTGAGCGGCTTTATCAGCTGTGGTATCCATCAAAATCTGTGCGTGTGTCCTCTTCAACGGTTGAATAGCGAATGACCCACATTGAACCCGTGTTGACCGTTTTATACCCACAAAGGAAGCGCAACTAGCAACTCTCACGGGTAGCAAAATTTGCATCGAATTTTTGTGACACTTTATTTGTTGCATTAGGTTTTATTTGATAATGAAAAGTAATGTTTTTTATTAAGTTAATTAAGTAACCTTGTAAATAAAATCATAATTAATGCGACTGCATGTGCATATCAAGAGTAAATGACATTTGAAAGTGATTTTCTAAGAGGTGCGATTTTTTTGACGCCGAGTGTATTAAATTTGTTTAGTACAAACAACACGGAGCAACTAGTGCGGGATGGTGGGTTTTAACGACTGTCATCTTATGACAACAACCGGGACCAACGGCTAAA
The DNA here is from genome assembly GCA_963921215.1 of Scoparia ambigualis. Classification (NCBI taxonomy): domain Eukaryota; kingdom Metazoa; phylum Arthropoda; class Insecta; order Lepidoptera; family Crambidae; genus Scoparia; species Scoparia ambigualis. The sequence goes on along the minus strand of OY992515.1, from coordinate 9,872,487 downwards.
CGTGCCTTCTGAAGCGCGGAGGAGCTCGAGATGTTTTTAATTTGGTCACCGTTTAACCGCTGCGCCATCGAGCTCCTCACTCCTCTTATTACAAAGAGTAATAGTTAAATGTCTTTGTCTTATTATAATTACATTACATTTTAACTCTTTTACGGCAACTATTGAAAGTGCGGTAGCTCAAGTGATTGAAATCAAGACATCGCTACAATTGATGGGAATTGATTGATTGAGCTTAAGAGGGTTTATTACGCATTTCGGTTTCCCATACAAACTTCTAAGACGAAATTTTTAAAAACCAATAAGTCAATTTTGATGAAACTTTGCATGCTAAAGTAAAACACAGGGATCTAAATAGTTGGTTGAAAATATTTTTAAAAAACGTTTTTTTTAGCTGAGTTATTGCGTTTTAAAGTCCACTATAGAAAGTGAAAATCGCAATAACTCATTTAAATAAACATTTTTTCAAAATGTTTTAAACAAACTATTTAGATCCCTGTGTTTTACTTCAGCATGCAAAGTTTTATCAAAATTGGCTTATTGGTTTTAGAAAATTTCGACTTTGAAGTTTGTATGGGAAACCGAAATGCGTAAACCCTCTTCATCACCACGCTTTGCCGGGTTGGTGATCAGATCACAAACCCGGGCGCAGCATCGAATAATCCGAAAACACACTTTGCCCAACCCGGGAATTGAACCCAGAACCTCCGTATATCGAGCAAAGCGCTTGACCACTCGGCGACCGAGGCGTTAAAGTAAGACCTGAGGCCTATTACATCTCGAGTGTGATTTTTGCGTAAAATGCCCATTTTCGCATTTTGTAGTAATTTTGCAGTTGTATTTATCGTTTTTATCGAAATAGGATAATAAATTTGTGCATAATATTACAAATCTCCATTCTGTGAGCGTAAGTTGAATTCGGACGGCGCATCGCATTTTGTAGTAATTTTGCAGGTGTATTTTCGTTTTTATCGAAATAATGCAATTTTGGGTTTAATTAAAAAGTTAAGCAAAATTTACAAAAAGCGAGGCCGCTACGCACTATTCCAATAGCTATTCTACACTATTCAATAAGCCATATTTGTTAATGTATTTTTGTTTCTGAGATAAATAACGCCAAAATTGGCCATTTTACGCAAAAATCACAGTCGAGACGTAATAGGCCTCTTAAATGGTTTACAAAAAAGTTTTCGTAATTTTTTCATTTCTTTAAAATGCCTTGTTCGAAGACAATCAACGATTTGAGGAGAAAGGTACCAGCTATGCAATGTCAGCCTTTCATCAAAATCTCTCTGTGCTACGTTCCAAAAGCGACTGTAAATCGAAGTTGTTAGATTCGAACTTTGTTTGAAACCTCTCGCGACCCAGATTCGGCCGTGCGGACTTTCATATTTATCTGCAATGAGTTTTATACTTCTATCTAACGATAGTGGAAAGTGTTTGCAAGTTTTCAGGCTGATGGGTTTCTAAGTCTTAGTCTAGACTAGTGCTAGTTTTATACTTACACAATATTCGTTTCTTCTTGTTTTCACTTTCCTAAACTAGAGATTTAATGTAAACCTGTTATATACATACATAGATTCGTGAATCTAGTACTAATAGTCGCGACTATTATCCCGAAAGGGTTAGTCAGACTCAGAGACTAGGCAATGAGGTCTGCAGAAGGAGTCCACTGCCATTATAGTTCACACGTTTTACCAAATTGCAACTGCACATGTGCTCAGCGTGATAGGTTTTGAATCTGTCGCCGCTTTATGCTGTTGGATGTACGAGTATGTGTAGTTTTTATTTCGTTAGTCGCCTTTTACTACACATAAGGTAAGAGAGGGATTGGTTGGTACCTTTGATTATAATGGTTTGTAGGTAAGTAGTATTTTTTGAATGGGCCGCCAACGCCATACTCACAGCTCTGTTATCTGGTGTGATAAACAACTTAGGTACTTACATCCTCTTAGTAATAAAATAAACCTCCTTTGTTTACAAATATTCTTCATCAAATTCGGTTCAAGTATTAGCTATGAGTTGATATATACAAACTTACCGGAACAACATTATTACTCGTTGTCTTATGTATATATCTTGTTACAAAATGTCCATTAAAGTTTTCCTGTAAGTGGTCAGATGTTGTTATGTAAAGTTATATCTCTGCTCTATCGTTATACGTCTCATGTTATCAGTACTACGATGTATATATCAGATTACTTTTTTTTAATGTCTCGTCGTCGTGTCAAATGTCCAAAGAATAGGAGCCTTGCATGGTAGTGTTATTAAATATCATTAGTTTAAATAACGAAAGTTCGATACGTTACGATACGTCGATACGTTAAACCACATTTTATGTCTTCTTCTGTCAAGTTACAATTTGCTAATAATATAGAAGTCACTGAGAAATAAAATATGTTTATTACATACATACATACATACATACTCACGACTATTATCCCCGAAGGGTTAGTCAGAGACTAGACAATGAGGACCGCAAAAGCAGTCCATGCCATAGTCCACTTTTCACCAAATAGCGACTGCACATGTGTTTAGCGTGACAGGTGTTAAGCCCATCGCAGCTCTATGGTGTTGGATGTGTGTACAGCCTTTAGTCCGTTAGTCGCTTTTTACGACACCAAGGAGAGAGAGGGTAGTATAGTATCCTTTCACCGCTACGAGACACGGTTAATTAATAAGTGTAAATGATTCGGAAATAAATGTTGTTGTTGCTGTCACCAACCCTATTTCAACATCATCGTCAGCCTATCTGCTGCTCAGCACTGATTGGGCCATAACCCATTACGCTGGCCCAATGCGGGTTGGTTAGTATTTTAAAGACGGCCATCTTGCGACCAACAGGGACCAACGGCTTAACATTGCCTTCATAATCACGGAGGAGCTCAAAAGTGTTTTTTGTATATTTTTTTACTATTATAATTAGTCCGGCAAATGACTCCACCTGATGTTAAGTGAAGATAAAGTCCAAGCGCGAAGACAACTGGCGCAGCGTTAAAAAGACGCAATATCGCTCGCCCTCACCCTGCCGGCCCACAAGTTGCCGCGTCACGCCTCGTTTGAAGGACCCAAAATACTTCCACCCATCCAGCAGCGGCCCGCCATTGCGAAAGTTGGCCGAGAGCGCCTTATTCGCTACGTCATCAAGCTCAACCTTATTTGACAATGACAAACCTCTTCCTTGTGTGATAGGAAGGCATTTTCCAATTTGTATTGACGCTGTAAAAGAAAGGGGAAAATGAAATGCCCTTGCTGAGATTCTTGCCGGTTCTTCTCAGTACAAGGCTCCCGCCCCATACTTAGACTTACGAACGGATGGCATAGCGAGAATCATACGTGGACCCTGTTAAGCATAAAGGTTTCAAGTGACAAAAAATACAGTATGGAGTTTATGGTACTACCGCGTCCGTGAGGACGAACTTTTAACTGGTCGCGAAAGGTCTATTGGCAAAAAAATATATTCTAACTGTTATTTCAAAAAATATGGTTTTGAAAAACAATTCATCGTGCATACAGAAATTTACGAAAAGATTTCAAGTTATACTTGATTATGTTTAGTCCATTATCATGAAATGATTGTTATTAAACAAAAAGGTTTCAAGTTCTTAATTGTCCTTTATACTGATGATGATTACTTTAATATTATGCAAAATTGTCGACGCAAAAATAAATTCATTGTTACCAAATATACTAAAACTGATTTCCTGTCCGTAGAACCTTTTCTGACAAATATTACAAACAGGAAAAAAGACAAGGAGAAAATATCGTGGCAAAAACTTTTGAGATTTCTTTGGAGACCATCCAAATAGTCGATATAACAAAACACAGCAAAGGCAGGCAGACTTTATTGAGCTATGTACCACCATTATATCCCGATGGAAGACATGTATCCCTGACTAAATTAAAGGACTTAAAAGATATGTTAAGTCTTATACCTAAAGATGCTAAGCCACTGTACAACTTTTAAAAAAATACATCGAGTTCCGATATTGAGGATGATGTAGATGGTTACGGAGAATAAACGCTTGATTTAGATGTAGAATTTGAAAGCAGAGATGAATAATAGAATTTGATTAGTAAACTCAAATCTGTTTTTGTTGGGTTGTTCGTATTTTTATAAAAAAGTTCCGACAATTTAATTTTAATAATAGTTCGAGAGGAGGGCGCTACTGTGCCACGGTACACTTCGTCTCCGTAATTAAAACTAAAATAATATTGGAAAAAAGTGTTTTTGCTGTGTACAACGTGTTGTATGTTAAGGTTTTTTTGTGATAATTGCAATACATTGAAGACACAAATGGATAATCACTAGAAAAGTGTAAAAACTGACGAAAGTGCCAAACCATAACAACCGTTACATTGTGGATTATTGGGGCGAAGCGGCGGATTCAGTCACTGTTAAACATCCTTCAAGTAAACTGAAACTAAAACAAGTGAAGTGCAGAGCAGCTAAGTGCATTTTAATAATATTTTTTATCAACATAACCTTTTTGGTTATAAATCATACGTGAGTTGCACTTTTACGGACCCAGACATACATCCAACGCCATCTATTAGCTTAAGGCCAAATTACTACATTATAGTTAATTAAGCCAACTGCACAGTCGAAGACTCCAATCAATCAACTGATACAAAAATTCGTTACTAGAGGGAGCCACCTGTGAAAATTTTGATAAAAAAAAAAAATAAAAAAAAAAAAAAAATAAAGTGGAAATAAAAAGTAAAAAAAAAAACAATTACCTACATACATATATTTAAAAACAAAACAAAACAAAAAAAAAAAAAAAAAAAAAAATTAAAAAAATAATAATAATAATAATAATTGAAAATCAAACTTTAACATGGAGGAAATTTTGAATGCACTCAAGAAAATTCAGAATGAGCTGGACGAACAAAAAGTGGCAATACAGGAAAGTGGTAAAAATGTTACAGAACAAATAACAAAGAATATAAACAAAATGTTAGAAGACAAATTTTCTATATTGGAGGAAAAACATGATAAATTGAAAGAATTAGTGGAAAACCAGGAGAAAAGAATCTATTTTATGGAGAAACAAGCAAGACAGAGAAATATAATATTTTTTGGTATTGAAGAAACTGAAACATCTTATGAAACTTTAGAGAAAAATATGATCAAGTGGATAGAACATTATTTGGCTGTCAAACTGACCTACAGTGACATACAAGAAATAAAAAGAATTGGAAAGAAAAGCGAAAGATCCCGCCCAATAGTAGTGACTTTCTTAACCGTCGGCTTAAAAATCAAAATATTCAAAAATAAACATGAACTAAAAGATACTCAATACTATATGAAAGAAGATTATCCAAAATATGTGCTAGAAAAAAGGAAAGAGCTACAGGAACAGATGAAACTGGAGAGGGAAAAAGGCAACTCAGCCAAAATCATATATGACAAACTTATAATTTCAAAAACCAGCAATAAAAGAACACTCCCTATATCACCTGAAAATCACACTTTGCCAATAGAGGACAGAAACACACAAGTTAATAAGAAAAATAAATCACAAAAGATTGTACGGTCATCAGTTCAAAAGTCAAATAGTATTACAGAAGGAGTCAGAAAGCCAGGCATGTTAAATTTCCTAATCGATAAAAACACAACAGTAACAAGCAACAAGCAGGACAAAACAGACATAAACACATAGCAACTAAGCCCCTCCTCCTACACAGATCTCATAAACAAAGATATTAAAACAAAAAACAAACATCTTCCAACCCGGCTGGTCACCGTGGAAGAGTATGACCAAAACCCTCCTAACAAAAGTAGCCCGGAAAAAATAATTAATAATATGAAACAATTTCAAAAATTATATGTTGCAACTTATAACGTCAGGACGCTCTCGACATACGACCGCCTATTAGAACTCGAAGAAGCTATAAATGGAATAAAATATGATGTAATAGGAATTTCGGAAATGAGACGACTCGGTAATAAAATAGAAGAGCACGAGAAGTTTATACTCTGCTACATAGGGCACACACCAGGCAAATATGGAGTAGGTTTCATAATAAACAAGTCTCTTAAAAGCAATATAGAGAGGTTTACTGGACTAACAGAACGAGTCGCGTTGTTAAATATGAATTTCCAAGGTTATTGTATCTCCATCATTCAAGTATACGCACCCACTGATGCAGCAAACGAACACAAAATAGACGAATTCTACGAAACAATCGAAAACGCAATGAAAACAGCACATAAAAATATAATACTAATGGGAGATTTTAACGCAAAAGTTGGAGCTCCTAAAAAAGAAGAGTTCTTAGTTATGAAACAATACGGATACGGTGAAAGAAACGGTAGAGGCCAGAGACTTATAGATTTTGCACTGGAACATAAGCTTACAATCATAAACACATGTTTTATGAAAAAACAAAATCGGAGATGGACTTGGCGTTCTCCAAATGGACAATATAAAAACGAGATTGACTACATCCTTTCAAACCAACCAGGATCATTCCAAAACATTGGAGCTTTGAACCTGAACTACTCATCGGACCATAGACTTATTAGAGCAACAGTAAAAATAGTCAAACGAAAGATAAGTAGAGCTAAATTTACGAACACAATGAACAAATTAAAGAGCGACGAAGAGGTAACTAAGTACAAGGAAAACTTAACATCAATGGTATCCGACTTAATAATAGGACAAGAAAATACAGAAATACAAACCTACTACAACAAAATACAAAATGCTATCACCCACAGCTTGGCACACGCCTGTAAAAGGAAAGACGATCAGAATCAACATAAAATATTATCTACGCGCACGGTAACGTTGCTACAAAGAAGAAGAGAATTGCAAAAAACTAAAAACAAGTCCCGGTCGATGAAAAATGAACTTTCTGCTCTGTACAAGTTAGTCAATAAATATATAAAAAACGATTACGTAAATTTTCGACTACAAACCTTAGAAAAACATTTACAATACACTGGAAGCGCCAAAAAGGCATTTAAAGAACTCAGAACTTACAAAACTTGGATAGAAGGATTGAGGAAGCTAGGCAAACAAGTATATCAAAGAATTGACATTATCAATGCTGCAACCGAATTCTACGAGAAATTATATAGCGACAGTACCCATACAACCACAATCTTAAATAACAAGCGCGAATACAACAGCGACTGTAACATCAAACCCATAGACGAAAACGAAATTATAGAAGCAATAAAGAGACTAAAACCAGAGAAAAGCCCAGGTTCGGACAACATTACAAATGAAGCGCTAAAAGTGGCTCACATAATATTAGCTAGACCACTATCCGATCTATTTAATCTGATACTACATCATTCACAAACACCTTCGCAATGGTCAGAATCGAACATCATACTCATCTACAAGAAAGGTGACCCAAAGGATATTGCCAACTACAGACCCATAAGTCTTCTACCAAGTCTCTACAAACTTTTCTCCACTATAATAAACACAAGAATCGGTACGACTTTAGAATTAAAACAACCTGTGGAGCAAGCAGGATTTAGAAAAGGATTTTCTACAATTGACCACATTCACACCCTTGAATTAGTTATAGAAAAGTACCAAGAGAAACAAAGACCCCTATATATAGCTTTTATTGACTACAAAAAAGCTTTTGATACGCTATCACACGCAAGTATATGGGAAAGCTTAAAAGAACAAGGAGTAGAAGATATATATATAAAGGTCATTCAAAGTATATACATCAATAATAAAGGGCGAATAAAACTAGAAACCTTAGGTCCAAGCTTCCCTTTGGAAAGGGGAGTAAGACAAGGCGATCCGCTATCCCCAAAAATTTTTACAGCCATCCTAGAATCCATTATTAGTAAGATAGATTGGAGCAAAACAGGACTAATTATACAAGGCACCTATCTAAGCCACCTGCGATTCGCAGACGATCTGGTGTTGCTATCAGAGACAGGCTCGGAGCTGGAAAGCATGATTCAATCTCTACATACAAACAGTGTCAAGGTTGGACTTGAAATGAATCTCACGAAAACAATGGCAATGACAAATAGTTGGAAAAGACCTATAACAGTTAATAATAAACCACTGGAATATGCCCAAAACTACATTTATCTAGGAAAGAGAATAAGTTTTGATAGAAACAATAATGAATTAGAAATAGAGAGAAGAGTTCAACTTACATGGAACAAATACTGGAGCCTAAAAGAAATATTTAAAAGCAAAATGCCAACCGCTACTAAAACGAAAGTTTTTAACATGAGTCTTTTACCTTGCTTAACATACGGATGCCAGACTTGGAAATATACTGTCAAAACAAAACACAAAATCAACACCTGTCAACGAGGAATAGAGCGTAGTATGCTTAACATAAAAAAGCTAGATAAAATAAGACACACTAAAATAAGGGCAATAACTAAAGCAAAAAATGCTTCGAATTATACACATAAACTAAAATGGAAGTGGGCAGGCCACGTCGCAAGGCTTGAAGACCAGAGATGGACCGTAAAGGCAACGTTGTGGAATGGCCCACTAGGTAAAAGAGGTAGAGGGAGACCCCTGACACGGTGGGACGAGGATATAAAAAGAATAGCCGGCTCGAACTGGACCCAAGTAGCACAAGACAGAGACAAATGGGCATCTTTGGAGGAGGCCTTTACCCAATCTGGGGTTCTTACAGATTAAAAAATAATATAAGAAGAAGAAAGAAAGCAATCACATTTACTTATTTAGATTCTTATTATTTAAATTTAATTATTACCTAGCATTGTAAACTGTAGGAAATAAAAGGCTTTTTATTTTTATTTTAATAGTTCGAGTAGAGTAGGTAATTAATTTGTACGGGACCCTTTGGGCACGAGTCCTACTCACAGATTGGTTTTTATTGCTTAAAGTTATTGTTATAAATAAAATATTACAGTTTAAAATAAAATTATTACATATTATATTACTGTTTAATGGCGAAACTGTAATATCAGGACTGATAGAAATATTGATGGATATGTAAAATTTTAAACACTGAAAAAAGACGACAAACTCAGGCGGAAATCGAACCACGCATCTTCCGCATTCCGGGCGGCTGCCTTAACCACTTGGCTACCGAGGTCTGGTTTTCACTCGTCGAAATTTGTCAGTGCTTGATGCTTTTGTTTTTAGTCAACATTGCTTCATCAAATTTTAGAAGTTTTCACCTCTGAGATCCAAAAGAAATTATTTACAAATAAAAAAAAATGACGGATATAATTAAAAAGTTTACTAAAAACAATGTTTTCGAAACTTTTTTACCTTATACAACTCGTACTCCTTTGTTTCATATTTAAATTTTGCTAAAACAATTCAAAGCAGGCGTTTACACCTTTTAAAAATTCATTTGGAACTGTAGCCTATATAAGCAAAAGGGTGTTAACCGTTTTAACTGTAATTATCTACTAAAATAAATTCTTATTTAAAAAAATAATAACAGTAGTATAAAATATGTATTTCATTCTATAAACATACAAATTTTCAAAAATTTCCATTACATACATTAAAAGTTATACCAATGTTTAAATCCAGCTCCGTTAAAAAGCTTTGATTGCGTTTATCTCAAAATGACCTTTATGTCACTTGAAACCGTTATGCTTAACAGGGTCCATGAGCTCAATTATTGTAGCCTAAAAGTAATTTTTAATTTTCTTTCTATTTCAGCGCAAGAAAACGACCACGGAGGTGTTGGAGCGCCTAGAGACCAAAATAAAGAGCATCGAGCGCGATGGACTCAGCAAAGAGCAGACACACAAACGCGTCGTCGGCTACGTCATGGCGTATTCGGTCGGGTTATACGTCGTATTCGCTATACTGTACTACTACATGTATGTGGGCAGAAGTCAGCATTGGTTCAACTCGTTGGTGTACGCGTCGCCTCTGCTGGTTTTACCTATTCTGTGAGTATTTTTAATATAACATATAGATTGACGATCACGACTATTATTACCAAAGGTCAGAGACTAGGCAGTCAGGACCGCAGAAGCAGTTCACTGCCATAGTCCACGATTTTGCCAAATTACCGCTGCACATGTGCTCAGCGTGATAAGTGGTGAGCCCATCGCCGCTCTATGCTGTTGGAATTATATGCAGTTTTTAGTCCGTTAATCGCCTTTTACGACACCAAAGGGAAGAGAGGGGTTGGTAGTATTCTTTCCATCTACACCCTATATACGTCCTAGACCTGGGAAAACGACTGCCATCTTTCGACAACCGGGACCAATGGCTTAATTTGCCTTTACTTCACGTATGTATGTGTATTATTATAACATACATACATAATACATCACGCCCGCTTTTCGGAGTGGTACCTAGGCAGAGACCACGATTTCCACGATGATACGATCCTGACTGACACACATCCTTACTTAGCTTAACTTATTACATCCTTAGGCTCACTTACTCTCACAACGTTCTTCATTCATGCACGTCGGGTCCCTGTATGTATGGTATGTATTTTTTTTACAGTGTAATATTCCTTCGCACCGCCATCTCTTGGTACTACAACTGGTCGTTGAATAAGAACAGAATAAAGCTAAGCAAAATGCGAGACGAAAAAAAGAAAATACTCGAGGAAGTCATGAACACGGAAACTTATAAGGTACCTATTTATATAAGGCTTTAAACTATCGCGTTGCATTGCATTAAAACTATTTTAACGACACCTAACACGATTAATTTTTGTAAGTAAGTACATATCTACTTACTGCTTGACGTTACCAAGCGAACTGGCGCATTGCGCGGCGTCGTCGGCTCGTGCGTGTATTTGTTTCTTCATCCACCCTCCCACTTTTACTTAAATTGCCACAGTGCAATGAATCGTCAGCATCACGACTCCGGCACACTACACTAACAGTATCGGAGTTTCTTTTTATAAATAGATGTCGCGGTTTGCATTTGCTAATCATTGGATTCCACGCTGATGATAATTTAAACCCGTCCTCCCGATTGAAATTTTTATATTTCTCGATCTCAATCGCTTCACGTACTATCCTGCTATGATAATAACGATCGGTGGAGAGGATTTTAGGATCATGTAACTCCATCCAGTGATTAACTCCAGCTTCCAGCAGATGTTCAGCTACCGCCGATTTGTCTATTTGTCGATTTTTGACAGCTGCGATGTGTTCATTGACACGTTCTGAGATAGTCCGCTTAGTCTGTCCAATATACGAACTACCACAGCTACAATCGAGTTTATAAACTCCCGGTGTTTAGAAAGGTATGACGTCTTTAGGCGACCGCACTTTGTTCGATATTTGGCATAACGGAGTATATACAGTCTTAATGGAGAAGTTTCTTAGTACTGTTCCAATTTTATCCGTTATGCCTTTTATGTAAGGTAAAAACGCTGCTTGGCGACTCACTTCTGGACCACTTTTCTTTCTATTCTGCTTTTTCCTCTTCTGTGACACCCTGTATCCGTTACGTTTTAGTACCTCCTGAACATAAGCAAGCTCAGACTGAAGATGTTCAGGGTCACACAGGTTCTGAGCTCTGTTGGTTAGTGAGGTCATCACAGACTGAAGATGCTGAGAATGATGATGAGAAGAGGCGTGTAGGTACCTGTCCGTGTAAGTGGGTTTGCTGTACACAGAGTGTGACAAAGTACCATCATCTTTTACCTTTATCTGCACATCAAGGAAAGCCAAAGATCTGTCCCTCTCTATTTCATAGGTAAACCTTACGTTTGGGTGGATTGAATTTAGGTGTACTATATATTGTTTAACTTCTTGCTGGCCTCCGCTGATAATGCAAAAAACATCATCTACGTACCTCCTCCACAGTTTCACAAATTGGGGTCCAGTTGCTAATGCTGTGTCTTCAACGTGCTTCATCCACAGATTTGCAATAACCGGGGCGAGTGGGCTACCCATTGCAACACCATCGATCTGTAGATAGAACTGGTCTCTGAAGAGGAGGTAATTCCCATCAAGGCAATTTTCAATTAGAACAATATATTCGTTCGGTAGCTCCTTATCGCAAGGTTTGACCTTTATTAACTCCAGGCAAACCTTCAAAGGGACATTTGTAAAAAGCTACTCCACGTCGAAACTCACCATAATGTCGCCAGGTTCCAACCTTATGCCCTTTACAATGTCCCTGAAGTGGTAAGAATCTTTCACGAAAGACGTTGTATTCCCAACTAACGACTGCAATACTCCAGCAACATGTTTCGCCAAGTAGTAAGTCGGTGAGTCAATTTGACTCACGATAGGCCGCAGTGGTATGTTGCTTTTGTGTATCTTTGGAAGTCCATAAAGTTTGGGAGGTTGTACAATCCTAAGTTTGTACACAAAACTGTACTCGTCCTCTGTGAATAAAAAGAAACTCCGATACTGTTAGTGTTGTGTGCCGGAGTCGTGATGCTGACGATTCATTGCACTGTGGCAATTTAAGTAAAAGTCGGAGGGTGGATGAAGAAACAAATACCCGCTCGAGCCGACGACGCCGCGCACCACCAGTTCGCTTGTGACCACGGCCGCAGCATCGCGGCCGAAACGTCAAGCAGTAAGTAGATCTGTACTTACTTACAAAAAATAATCGTGTTAGGTCCCGTTAAAATAGTTTTAATACCTATTTATATGTTGGGTACCTAAAGCGTTAACGTTAAACTTCGAAAAACATATAGAAACTAGATGCACAATCAACGCTCTCAAAACGTCCACAAATAAGCGAGATGTTTAGTTCCTCATTTCGTTTGGTAGTGTGCGAGTGCTAAGTGTCAACATGACGCAGTGCTTCTTTTTTTACTGTAAATGGGTTTGCTTTGCTCTTGATCCCAATCAAGCCCAGGGGCTAAGACAGGATCCACGATGGAGTAAGCTAACCCAGAAGATGGCTATTCACTCTTGCTTTGAAGATGGACGAGTTATAAGTACTCGGAAACACAGACGCAGGGAGGAAGTTCCACTCCTTTGCTGTGCGCAGTATAAAAGATGTTGAGTAGCGCTTTGTGGGACATTTAGGAATATCTACCAAGAACGGGTAGTAGCCCGCAGTGCGTCTGGATGTCCGATGGAAGAAGGGGGATGGCGGTATGAGCTCATGCAGCTCCAGAGCACACTCTCCGAAGTACAGTCTGTAAAAGAACGACAGACAAGCAACTTTGCGGCCGGGGGTGTGCTTGGGTGTGAAACTTGCTCTTCACCCATTCTTTGTCGCCAATTAGCCTCTCAGCTTTGCGTTGAATTATGTCCAGTGCAGCTAGTTTGTAGTTTAGCCGTCCCATAGGTGTACTGCAATATTCCGTGCAAGATCGAACTTGAACTTTATAAAGAGTAAAAAGCTGTCCCGGCGTGAAATATCGCTTGACCTTATTTAGGACGCCCAGCTTTTTGGCTGCAGTTTGAGCCTTGGACTCGATGCTGGTGCCGAAGTTGAGGTCTGAAGACAACTCCATGCCCAGAAGGACGAGACTGTCGGTAACAGGCACAGATGTAACCCGGAAAATAGGAGTCAGGTTAAAGGGTCAGATTTTAGCGGTGAATAAACACGCTTGCGTTTTGGTGGCGTTGAAATTGACCAGGTTATTGTCACCCCATTGGCTGACGTGGCTTAACGTCTGGTTCGTTCGCTCAACCATGGCCTCTCTCATCAACATCACGTCATCACCGCTGGTTTTGTACCCGAAAGGCATCTTCTACGACAGTACTGTCATCTGCGTACCCAATAATTCTTGGTATCAACAGGTTATTGAGTTGCAACAGGAAAAGCGTCGCAGAGAGAACATACCCCTGAGAATCGAGCCATCGATGATTACTTTTATTTTTATCTACAACGGGTAAGCGCTTGGCCTTCATCTCACCTGATGGTAAGTGACGATAAGGCCGAAGGTGGAAGCGCGCTTCACCCGGAATCCTCAACCACTGAGGAAATGGCTATCTTATCTCAAACTGCCGGAACACAACAATGCTATAAACATCGTTGTTATGGCGACAGACTTAGATTAGATGGTGGTAGCTAGCCTGTTGGACTCAACAGTCCTACCACTAACCAAACCGAGCACACAAAGATGTACTCCCCACTGGGAATCGAACCCGGGACCTCTGGGCCTGAAACCGGTGGCTTAGCCACTAGACCAAAGAGGCGATTAAAATTACTCCGGTCTCCGATCGACCGTTCCGTCAGGAAATCAGCTTTCCAACTACAAAAGTCAACGGGAATACCATACGCAGGAAGCTTGCTGCTGCGCAAACTTCCTGCGTATGGTATCCCCGCTGACTTTTGCGTGCCAGACCCTGTCAAAAGCCTTCGAAATGTCAAGTGATACGGCAAGTGCTTCGCCATGCATCTCGAGGGCCTCACCCCAGTAATGCGTCACATAAACTAGAAGAACCCCAGTCGATTGTCCTCGACGAAAGCCATATTGACGGTCACTGAGGAGAGCTCATTAACTTCTAGGTATGAGAGCAACTTACTGTTTAGAACGATGGCGATCGGTCGGTAGTAGCATGGGTCGGCACGACTTCCCTATTAGGGTAGGTACCGGTTGCACATTGGCAAGCTTTCAGCATTTCGGTACATTATCTGTCTCGAGCGAGAGGCGACACAAGCGTGTTAGCACAGGAGATCACTCAGGCGCACAATACCTCAGTACCTTTGCTGATATGCCATCAGGACCACTGACCTTGTTCACGTCTAGACTAAGTAAGGCTCTACGGACCTCTTTATTGTGGATTGTGATCTCCGGAATCGAAGAATCACAGCGAGGTAAGTTTGGTGGTTGTTGAGAGCCGGTGTCTAGACGCGAGTTGCTCACAAACAGAGAGGCAAATAAACTTGCTTTCTCAGTTGCAGAATGAGCCAGCGAACCGTCAGGTTTCTGCATGGGTGGTAACATAGGACGGCATAAATTCGCCTCGGCTGACTTCGAAAGGGACCAGAACTGTTCACTACCGCTCGGGTAGGATGACAGTTTCGTCTCTATTCGGCTGATGTGGTCGAATCTCGCCTTTCGAATAACCCTTTTGCACGACTTGGCGGCCGAATTAAAGACTCTTTTCTTTGCTCGGATTCTCTGTGCACGGACTTTGCGATCCCGGGCTTGCACCCAAGCCTGGTAAGCAGACTGTTATCGGGTCTCAGTACGAGCACAGTCCGCATTATACCAAGGGCGGGACTTGTAACCAAGCGGGATGGAATAAAATACTCCATTTATAAATAAGTTACATCCGTAATCGCATCGGCAGTACACGAAGGGTCGCTCGAAGAGAAGCATGTTTGCCGCCAGGGCTAAGATGTAAAGAAAATACGCATCTCGTCCCAATCTGCTGACTCGCCTCGTGCCCCTAGGGCTCATATCCGGAGGAGAGCAGATCGATACGGATTTCACCACACAATAGGCGGAGGTTCCCAGCGGGTCTGAGACCGATATCGAATGCTTGTGTGAATCGGTTGTCAGCAGTAAGTCAAGACAATTGGGTGTGTGGCCAGCGTTATCCGGAATTCGCGTCGCTTGATCCACCAGCTGAGTGAGATTTAGTGCTAGGGAAAACCTTCGCGCTTCTCTCTCAGCATGGTCAGTCTTCTGGAACGGGTACAGCCACTCTTTGTGGTGAGCGTTGAAGTCCCCCAGAAAGACTAGCTCCGCCGCTGGATACCGCTGAGTTGTTAAGTCTGCCGTCTCATTGAGGTAGTCTA
Source organism: Scoparia ambigualis (assembly GCA_963921215.1). NCBI lineage: Eukaryota > Metazoa > Arthropoda > Insecta > Lepidoptera > Crambidae > Scoparia > Scoparia ambigualis. The sequence continues at coordinate 9,856,861 of OY992515.1, read as the reverse complement.
TAGCCGAGTTACCTCCTGGTCACTGCTGTGCGATTGGTAGACACAGACGTAGATTTTCTTCTCTACCCCAGTGTCCACCAGAAGTCAAATAACGAAGAACCCGGATTTTTCAAAGCAACGGAGACGCCTACAGCAAATGTCATCGCGGACGTACACACAGACCCCAGCACCTGCACACTTTTTGAACTTATGCTCAATTGAGTAGCCAGGGCAGTTGAGGTACGGCACGTCCAACGGGGTTGCTATTTGCGTCTCTGTCAAGAAAAAGAGGTGTGGCTTCTCAGTCTTATTGTGGTGATGGACCGGATCGAGATTTAAGTTCAGTCCTCTGATGTTCGCGAAGTGCACTTTTAATGGCACGAAGTGCAGCCGTTGTTTACACCCTTTCTTCTTGCTTTGCTTTGTCATGGTTTGTAATGAGTGTTGTGGGGAAGGATTTTCCGTCGAGACGCTACTTAGTCGACCATCGATGTTGCCCTAAGCAAAGCCGACCAAAGGGGAACTCTGCGGGGACGCCCGTACTCCCCGAAATGGCCACCGGGTCCTCCCGTCCAGTCGCCAACTGGCACGGTGGAGCATTTCGGGACTTTTCGCTAGTTGGCGGGGCAGCCTTTGACGCGTGGCTAGCGCGCTAGTTGAGCCCCCTACTAACTGTGGTCGGCCAACGGCTAAAACCGTGCTTCGGATCCCGTTACCCTCCAGAATGAGTAACCCGGTACAGCAATGCTAAGGCTTCAAGACCGGTCCTCATCTGCGCAACTGACTTCTGACCAACCTCCATTGGCACTGGCACTCCCGCACGCCGACACGAAACGCAGCGGACTCCTTGGCACCGGTATTCGGCAGGATGGTGGTCGCGAGCCAGGCGGCCCCTTGCGGAGCCTACCATCGCCACTGGGATCTCAGCAGCTCCTTCAAAAATTGCTATTCTGCCAAAACACATATATTCGTATATGTCAAAGTATGGTCTTAGTATGGGATTGTGTATCTAGTTTTTATAATTGTGATCGCAGGAGTTAAAGCTTAAATGAGATCACGCGGTTCACGTTATGGGATGGCAAATTCGTACGTGACCGTCCCGCGGTGTGCGGGCGACTGGGGAGGGGTGACGTCTGCACACAACTGACGATCCTACTACTACCGCGCTCTTCTTTCCCGCCCCTCAACCTTTCGTCCCCCGTCGCGCAGACCATGGGACTGTTACGTACGGTCGGGGTCACCGTCGCTTTACCACTTTGCAGCGATTTTCGTATGAAGCGCGCCGCCCGCCCGGGTACGTGCCCGTACCAAATAGACGACGCGGTGTGCAAGAGATTTTGACCTTAACACTGGTAAAGCGACGGAGTCCGCCATTGTACCCATGAGTTTGCCAGCCTATAGCTGCATGCATTTTAACGACCTCCGTGGTCGAGTGGTTAGCACGCTGGGTCTGGCGTCGCGCTATCTCTGAGGTCCCGGGTTCAAATCCCGGTCGGGTCAATTTAGAGATATACTGATTTTCTAAATTGATCTCGGGTCTGGGTGTTGTCTAATATGTTTATGTAAGTATATTTATTTGTTATTTTACCTTATTAACAAGTTTCAAAAGAATACTTATCTTGGGCTAGATAATATTGGTGTAAGTGTGAACAAATTTAATTAAATTTAATGCATTTCGACTGCTGGGAAAAAGTCATTACATAATAGGTTCCTGCCGGCCTAGCATGCGCAACACGAGACATGTCGCGGACGATAGACGACAAATCATTTTAAGTTGTCATGTTAAGGTTTGTAGACAAAAATACCACAGTTTATGTAAAATCTACTATTAAGTCTATTTTTGACATATTTTGTAGAGTTAGCGCATCCATGTGTCTTTAGTGTCGATAGACATTAGAGATAAATGAATAAAACACGAGAAAACGGGTCGAGAAGAGTTCTCGTGTTGCGCATGCTAGGCCGGCTGGAGATGGACGAGACGCCGCCGAGAGATCGGCCCTAAAAGAGGTGGCGAGACAGTCTGTGATCCTACAGTCACCTCTTAGAGCAGTATTACTTTAAACTTACTATGCAAATTCTCATACGAATGCTAAAGCCCCTGGGAGGTGATCACGCTAAATAATTTAAACCAAATCACAGCAGAACCGCAGCCGTTGTGCCGACTTCGTATAGCGCCATCGCGTGTGTCAAACGCGATAGCAGTATAAAAGTAGGTCTAAGGCCAGGTCCTGAGTCACGGCGCATCGCGCAGGCGGATTACGGAGCGTAAAGCCCCCTCTTCACATAGGCAGACACATCCGCAGACGTCATCTGCGGATGCGTCTGCCTATGTGAAGAGAAGGCTTTAGAATAATGTATGTAGGCGCGCCCGCTCGCAGTTCGGACAGGTTCTTACATGTCGAGTATTTGTTTCGTGCGCGGTGGATTCCGCCTGCGCGATGCGCCGTGACGTGACTCAGGACCTGGCCTAACGGCTCAAGTTCAGTTGTCGTTTGGTTAAGATTATTTAGCGGGATCGCCCCCCTGGACGCACACCAGACCGTTTGCATGAGGTGGCGAGTGATAGTGATAGATGAAAGGACTTGGGGGGGCGTTTCCCCAGCAGTGGGACAGTGTAGACTAGAGAAAAAGAAGGGTAAATCCACCTTAATACACTACCGAAAAGTATGCGTTGTTTGTTACAAAATGTTTAAAGTTACTCCCAAACAAATAGTTTCTCATTGGCCCTGCGCTAACGTTCCCTAGTGGACAGGCCCCGCGGCCTCCACTTTACTCGAATTTGCTGTTCTCCAGTGTTTAGTGGGTAAACTTCCCTCCCTCTCATCTGTGATTGATTATTATGGTTTCAGTGTGAAAAGGGGGGCGGATGGAGCCCCACATAACCTTGCCTCCCTTCTGGGGGTAGGGTATATTCTTTTGGTGTCTTGTGTCGGATACTACCTACCAGTGAATATTTTGTTTTCATATAATAAGCATGAAATCAATAACTCCCTACGCGCAGATGTAGACACTTTTGAGTCCTGTCGCTTCCACCAGTGACCTGACTAGGGTTGCCACCTTTTTTTAGGACGAATAAAGTATTATTTCATTTTGTTAGAACAAAAATAAAGTACACAGCATAAAAAAGAGTATTTATTTATTTGTCCATAAAAACGTATTTTTTGTTGCTCTTTGCGACATTTAACAAATATTTGTCTTTTACGTAAATAGTGTATTTTAGCGTACTTTATTGGTGTCGTACATTATAAAGTACGCCTACATGCAAAAGAGGACAAATACTCTATTTTAGAGTACGGGTGGCAACCCTAGACCTGACCTGACACATACCGACCGCGAATCAAAAATCGGTGAAGGCGAATCGGAATCTAAGTAGTCAGTTGCCGACTCAAGCAACATTAACTTTCCTTACAAATGTACGGCGCTGTGACAGCTACCTGACATGGTAGCTACGGTTAGCTATGGTGTGTGTCGGTGACATGCGACCGGCGACAAACCCGATCGTATATCTACCGGTAAAATAACGCACGCGTTCCATTGCAGGTCGCCAAAGAGATCCTGGACAAATACGGCGGCGCCGAGGAGCAGTCTAAGGCGCTCAAGCCTTTCGTGCCGTCCGTCAACGTGCCCGGTAATACCCCTAGCACGCCCCCGCAAGGTAGATCCTTAGATGCCTTTATTGATTAGTACTAATGCGAGTATAAAATAGAATCTTTTATCTCTTTTTTTACATAATAATTTTACGTAAGGTTGGTTTCACAGTCACGCGTTTGACCAGCGCCGGCCACACGCGCGCGCTACACTACATAGTAGTTGCGCGTTTGAACTGCGTGATGACTATGAAACGCAACTACAATCTAGTGTAATTAACTAGTAAGCGCGCGCGTGTGGCCGGCGCTAGTCAAACGCGTGACTGTGAAACCAGCCCAATATCGCTGTAAAGGGGTCAACCGGGAACTTCCTCGATCATACATACAATCATGACTATTATCCCCTGGGGGTTAGTCAGAGACTAGGAAATGAGAACCGCGAAATCAGTCTTCTATGCCATGGTCCACATTTCACCAAATAACGGTTGCACATGTGCTCAACGTGATAGGTGGTGAGCCCGTCGCCGCTCTATGCTGTTGAATGTGTGTGCAGTAGTTAGTCGCCTTTTACGACACAAAGGGGAGAGAGGGGGTGGGAATACTATTATTTTAAGCAGCCGCCACCACGCAGTATTGATGCAGTCAAGAACTTATCTATTACTTATCTTATTATTCTATTCTATACTCGTGTTGATTCTTATGTATTAACTTACCTATACCTGTAACCTGTCATTACAAAACTAGGACTAACTTTAAACCTGTTAATAGCTCGGAAGTTTACAACCTAATACAATTGTTATTGAAAACAAATTGCACTATTCATAACATTTGCGAATGCCCCGTGTGCGCGTGAGTCCTACTGTCGTCTCTTTCATGACGTAATTTTCCACATATATTTCATATTAATTTTGAAAGGATTTAATAGATAAATAATAAATAACTTTCTACCCTCACACCAATTATCTAGCCCAAGTCAAGGTTATTTTGTGACTTGTTTAACTGGTTAATTAGATAACCGATCAACATACATACATACATAAACATAGAAAACCTGAAATCAATTTAGATTTTTTTTTCTAAATTAACCCGATCGGGAATTGAACCCAGGACTTCAGAGATATGAAAACGCCAGAACCGGCTTGCTAACCAATCGACTACGGATTAGTAATAAATCGGTGTATTGTTTTTTTTTTTTTACTGAAGACCTGCCCGTAGACTGCGCTTGTTGTTTGCGATCTTGCAAGTTAAGTCAATATCGTTGCAAGTTAATTTATGGCTTAGTCGTTAAGATGGACGCCATCTAGTCGGATTTTGTACAAAATGCTCATTCTGTCCCTTTCTAGCCGGCTCAGTGACATATCTAAGTGATGCTTATTCCGTCCCTTTCTAGTCGGTTCAGTGGCATATCAAAGAGATGCTCATTCCGTCTCTTTCGAGCCGGCTCAGTGACATATCAAAGTGATGCTCATTCTGTCTTTTTCTAGCCGGCTCAGTGAGATATCAAAGTGATGCTCATTCCGTCCCTTTCTAGCGGGCTTAGTGGCATATCAAAGTGATGCTCATTCCGACCTTTTCTAGCCGGCTCAGTGACATATCAAAGTTATGCTCATTCCGTCTCTTTCGAGCCAGCTCAGTGACATATCAAAGTGATGCTAATTCCGTCCCTTTCCAGCCGGCTCAGTGACATATCAAGGTGATGCTCATTCCGTCTCTTTCTAGTCGGCTCAGTGACATATCAAAGTGATGCTCGTTCCGTCCCTTTCTAGCCGGCTCAGTAACATTTTTTTTTAAATTTATTCGGTAAATTAATCCACTACACTTGCAGGCCTATTCTCTAAATTGACAGTAAAATGATGAACACCCAAGGAAATTTGTCGTACACTGCTGTGTATTGTGCCAATTGCTAGTGAAAAATAGAGGGTGCCCGTGCTATGTACGACGAATTTCCTTGAGCGTACATCATTTTAACTGTCAGTCGAGTTAGAGAATAGGCTTGCTGATGTTAAATGGAAATGTAGTGTAAGCCTAAGCTAATGTAGTTTTACCGTGTCGCGTAGCGGTGAAAGAATACTACTACCCCCTCTCTTTCTTTGGGTGTCGTAAAAGGCGACTAACGGACTAAAGACTGCACATACATCCATTAGCATAGGAGCGGCGACGGGCTCACCACCTGTCACACTGAGCACATGTGGAGTCGCTATTTGGTGAAAAGTGAACTATGGCAGAGGACAGCTTTTGCGGTCCTCATTGCCTAGTGTCTCTGACCAACCCTTCGGGAATAATAGCACAGAATGACTAAAAGTACTACGTACAGAAGGTTCACTCTCTAACGACTTTCACGCGAAATTGAAACTTATCATGTGACCCGAGCGTTCACATTCCGTTAAGCAACGCTGACTCGATATCGATTTGACGTCATGACGTCACAGAGCGTATAGGGTTTTCGCGCGCGCGCAGGGATGACGAGTTAAGCGACTCGGCGCTCGGTGTTCGGTGCATCGCGCTCGGCAACCATTACTGCCATACGCCTAGGCGGCCTGCCTGGGAGGCGCGCCGGCCGAACGTACCTAAACTGCGGAGTGACACCCCCCTGATAATAGTCGTGATTATTATGTATGTATGTAATCTAAACGCGAAGACAACGCAGTGTTAAAAAGACGTTACATCACTCACCCTACGGGCCACAAGTTGCCTCTTTACGCCTCGCCCATATCGTAGGAAAGTTACTTAAACATACCAAAGTGATGCTCATTTCTTCCTTTTCTAGCGACTCCAGGCCAGTTGAGACAGCGTCAACTGGCGTTGCAGACCTCCACGCCCATCGGAAATAATCTGAACGTGGTAGCGATTAACAACTCTATGGCGCTGTACAAAGGGGCGCGGCTCAGGGTGAGTTGTAAAGGCCGTTTGCAGCCATCATCGTCGGCCTATTGTTAGACAAAAATTAGATCATTAGCAGATCCCTCTCTAATGTCACCGTACCTCAGCATTGGGTGCCGAAGTTTGACAGTTGAGCTACCGCGCTTTTGGTGGTTTATGTAAAATGTCCTAAAAAAATCTGCTGAAAAAATCCTGAAGTTACCTTTAAAATTTCATATAAATGCACATTACGACCGTGTTTTACAATAATTATTCCTAACACATAGGTATTTATTTACCTTTTCGATTTCTTGACTGATTTGAATTTCCATAAAAACGAAACATTAACTTTTGATAAAAATGTGAATGGCGCTTACGAATTACCGCGGAACCCGCACCGCGCGCCGCCCGCGAGGGGCCGGAATAGCGGCGGAATTCTCGTTGACCGCCTAACCCCCATAAGGGCCATATTTCATTAGGATGGTGGTGATTGCCATGGTGCCGCAACCAGTCGCCGCCACCAATAAAATGTTAAGGTTTTTATTTCTATCGAGCAAAATGATGAGGCCAAGAGATTTCATCTGCCAGAATACACACACTATTTTAACATCAGGCATAACCGCAGAGGCGGAGGTGTGTTAATCTTTGCTCACAACTCACTCAACCACAATCTAATTGAAGAAAGCCCTATAAATGAAAATCATTTTCTCTGGATTCACATAAGCAAGTTTTCTCTAGATATAGGCGTAGTATACAAACCAGAACGTACAAATAACAGAGATTTTCTGGAATACTATTCAGCACAACTAGAACAAAAAAAAGGGGACTGGTCTTTGGTGACTTTAACGTGGGTCTTCTAAGTTCAGATCAATCGACTGTTGACTATAGAGAATCAGTAAAAGAATGTGGCTATCATATAATTAACAAAATAGATACACACTACAGCACCCGTGAAACAAACAAAACTAATACTATACTCGACCACGTATATTCAAATTTAAGAAGAAATCAGTTCCACTTAGCTGTCGTGGAATCCGATATGTCTGACCACAAACAGATATATTTTGAAGTAATAAATTACAAACCAGAACCCATAAAGTCGGCTGAATATGAAGCAATAAACTACGAAAATCTGTACAAAAGTGTTGAAAACATGAATTTTGACAACATAAACGGTGATTATGATGTCTTCGAACAAAATCTAACATCTTGTATACACAAAAACAAAGTCACGAAAACCAAAAAACTCAATCTACCGAGACAGGACTGGATACGTAAAGATATTTTAAAGGCAATAGAAAAAAGAAATACTTTGAGACTTAACATCAAACGAAATCCCACAGACAAAGAAATGGAGGTGAAAGTTTTGAAAGAGCGAAATGCAGTAGCACGCAACATTAGAAAAACAAAACATGAGTATTATTATAAGGCATTTAAAGATTGTGAAGGCAAGGTCTCAAAAATATGGACACTAATAAATAAACTTTCCTATAACAAAGTAATGGAAATAGAAAGTAAAACTATTACAGACGCACAAGATATATGTGAACACTTGAACCAATACTTTTCAACCATCGGAGAATCCTTAGCAAATGAAATCCCTGCCTCATACCGTCACAACAACATTCCCACTGCTGCAAGATGCCTCGCGGGGCCTGATAAGCAAAAGCTGACACATCTGATTCCCGCAACCACAGAAGAAGTAGCCAAGATTTAGATATTTTAGATTATCTATAACTTAAACACAAACACGGCATCAGGTACTCCACTCGCAAAACGAGCCACTTCTAGTGCACGGTGAGCGTGGTATGAATTTATATCCGTAAACGCAGTTTTTTTTTCCGCTCCACTCTGCACTACAGCTGACGCTGTGACTGTGCGCTGTTTTTTTATATTTTTACCCCCGACTTGTGTTATATTTTTCTACTGTTTACTTTGTTAAAAATTTTATGTTCTCATGGTAAGTGAATTGTTGTTAAATCTTAATGAGAATAAAGATCTTAAACCTATGTTTCCAATCGTGTTTTGGAAACAGTCATCCCTTCACACATACTGTAATACACATTGACCCCCATGAGAACAAGTATAGTCTCATGGTAGAAAAAATTCAACGAAAGTTTGCTCGTTGGCTGTTTAAAAGGATTCACGGGTACTATCCCTTCCTTTATCCATCCTTGTTTATATACGGAATGGTGGGTCTTGATACGCTTGCCTCCAGAAGAAAACTGCTTCTTATGGTGCACTACCTCTCCATATTATACCATAAGGTAGATTGCCCGTATGTGCTCGAGAGAACATGCCTCTCAGTGCCTTTGCGAATCCCCCGTGACGCCTCAGGCTTGGTGGCGCCGCGCCGCCGGCCGCGCCTACTACAAAGGCCCGCCACTCGGACCCACCATGCCGTACAAGCACCAACCGTGCGCGCGCCGCACAGCCTGATTGGGGACATGCTCGCTCAATACAATGATTTCGATCTTTTTGCGGATGGTCTGGGACGGCTGGTGGCAGTGACTCACCAGTTTCTTAATATGTGCTAAATTGGAATTTTTATTGACATTAGGTATTTTAAGTTGTATTTCATATGTTTATGTAATTTATTTTTAAATAATTTAATTTCCTAATTTTCATATTAGTAACTTAATTTTCTAAATTTCTAAATGTCATTATTTTTTTATTGTGTATTAATTGTTATTTTCCTATTGGTGAATTCTCTATTGTATTTAGTTTTTTATGTATAACTTGCCTGTGTATTGGACATGTAGTCTGTTAGCTGGCATGTAATTGAATGAATAAATAAATAAATTAATTAATTAATTAAAAATTTCAGTGAGAAATATCTAAAATATTGTGAACAACAGCTAACAGAAAACAGCCAATTTATCCGATATCACCGCCTAAGCCCCCCTAGCGCTGCACCAGTAGTTTTCCCGCCTGAACTCGTATTATTTGGTGAAACGTGGACTATGGCAGAGGACTGATTATGCAGTCCTCTCTGGCAAACCCTTAGGGGATAATAGGCATTAGTGTATATTTGTATGTATGGATATTTTCTCTACCCTCAGTCCGACCAGCTCCCGCGGCCGCTTCTAGACAGGAACCGGTCTGCGTTGGACAAAGTGGTGGACTACCTGCTGAAAGACGGGCCCAGCAACCGCATGGCGCTCATATGCGGTGACTGCTCATCGCATAACGGTTAGTCCCCTTATACCTTGTATAGGTGGTGGACTACCTGCTGAAAGACGGTCCCAGCAACCGCATGGCGCTCATATGCGGTGACTGCTCATCGCATAACGGTTAGTCCCCTTATACCTTGTATAGGTGGTGGACTACCAGCTCATAGACGGGCCCAGCAACCGCATGGCGCTCATATGCGGCGACTGCTCATCGCATAACGGTTAGTCCCCTTATACCTTGTATAGGTGGTGGACTACCTGCACAAGGATAGGCCCAGTAATCGCATGGCGCTTATAAGAACAACTATTTGTATTGGGAGCATCCTGAAAAAGACTGGCGGAAGGCTGAAGAAGAAGAGAGGATAACCTGAAAAAGCAAAAAAATAAAATGTTAATTTTAAAAATGTATGTAACGCCTTAGTTACAGGCGCCCTCGAAATACGAAGAGTGGCGCTCTAAAGAATGGTGACATTATAATAATGCCACCGGTCGTTGTCAGGCGTGTCTGTTAAACAAACACTTTCGCATCTGTTAACATTACTTAGGATTCTTCATCAATGTTGACACTAATAGAGATTTTATAAGATTATTTTTATGAAAAAACGGGATTTTTACCATCCCAGTTACTCCGTGATCATGGTGCATGCAACTGCGCCGAAATATCGGGGACTCAAAACAAACAACTCAGACATGGTAAAAATCCCGTTTTTTCATAAAAATAATTGTAGTGACCATGAAAGTTTAAAATGTTATTTTATAAGATTACTTGGAGGATACTTCTTGACACTAATAGAGATCTAAACATCCTCCATTCGCAGGCATGGCGATGGCGGAGGAGTTCGAATACGTGTCATACTCGTGCGCCTACTGCGGCCGATACAACCCGGCGCGCAAGCAGCGGCCGCACGCGCCCCTGCTCACGCCCGCGATACAGGGGCCTAGGGCTGGTGAGTGCGCATTGCTAATTATTGGACTCTTTACTTCGCTTATTTTTTTTAATATACAATGTGATAAGGGTGGTACTTCTAACCCGTTACGGCTAAGTACTACATCTAAATTTATCGATAAAAAAATAATACCCCCCTCCCCCTATAATTTATGACCATTTTTTACTTTATGCGATATCAAAGGTTTCATTCGTCGCAGAAACATGAAAAAAATGACAAACGGTAGCTAATGACACTGGCTAACTAATAAATTACTTTGTTTCGTATGTTTGAGATTATTTTGGTGAGAAAAAAAATAATTACTTAATTATTTTGTGATTTAAAATCACTTTTTTTTAAGTTCACTTTATTTTTTTTGTCGATGAATTTAGATGTAGTATTTAGCCTTAACAGGTCAGAAGTACCACCCCTATCACATTGTATTAAGCCCGGCAAATGACCCCACTTCACCTGATGTTAAGTGGAAGTGAAGTCCAGGCGCGAGGACAACTGGTGCAGCGTAAGAGACGTAGCATCAGTCACCCTCACTCTGCCGGCCCACAAAGTGCCTCTTCGCGCCTCGTTTGAAGGACCCTATATCATAGGTAGGAGGTAATACGTGTGCTGGTGGACTACTCCATCTTTTAGAGGTGCGGCAAAGAAACGAGTGACCAAATTTCTTTGTGCGTGATGGAATATTAGAGACTGTACATTGGTGACTCCGGAGAGCAGCACGCGTACTCCTATGGAGCAAGGGAGACGTAGGGATGAGGTCAAAGAGTTCTTCAGAGCACTCGCCATGGTGTAAACGGTAAAAGACGCTGAGTGACGCAATATCTCTATGCAATTGCAAAGGCTCGGGACTGTTAGTAACCTCTGCATTGCCAATAATGCGCACAGCGCGGCGCTGCAATCTGTCTAAGGCATCGAGAAGGTACTTTGCGAAGCCGTCCCAAAGGTGAGAGCAATACTCCACTCAAGACCGCACCTTTGTCTTGTATAATAGACACAACTGATCAGGCGTGAAGAATTCAGGACACCGAGCTTACGTGAGGCATTTTTGATCACAGTTTCGATGTAGATATATTATATTTGTACCGACACCTTCGATCACCTATAAAAACTACATACACAATCCACTACTAAATCGTAGCGGAAAAGTGGCAACGTTGACATATATTTGACGTATGCAGGATTTTTTTTTCTTTTGTATACACATCATTTTTTAAGTAAAAAATAAAGAAACTAAAATTGATCAAACATGTACACAAAAATACCGTTAATCATGGTCAATCGACCAGGACCGCGCAATTGAACTCTGACACATTACGATAAAGGATACCTAGGTTAGGTCACCTTTACGTTACACGTGATCTTTCATTCGCCCGGTATCCACGAGTTTTCTTTTATTGTGCCGGACAAATAAAATAAATAATGAATAATAAATAAATAAATAAAAAATGAAAATGATGTCTATTAACGTTACTGAATTATCCTACTTCCTACTAATATTATAAAGTAAATAAAGTTTGTAAGTATGGATAGATATTTTTTACTCTTTCACGTAAAAACGATTGAATGGATTTGGATGAAATTCGGTATTAAGATAGTTTATAACCTGAATTAACACATAGGATACTTTTTATCCCGATATTCCCACGGGAACTGGAACCACGCGAGTGAAACCGCGAGCGGCCGCTTCTATAAAATATGTGCACATATAAAAAAAAATCCTGTATGTGTTTTAGAAAGAAAAGCAATTTTCGAAGGAGCTCTTTGTCATGTTGTCATTTAGCACGCACACTACCATACGAAATGCGTACCTAAATATATGACTTAAAGAGTACCTTTTTGGGCGGCCGTTTTGAGAGTGTTGATTGTGCATCTAGTTTTTATATGTTATTAAAGTTCAAAATCATTTATTCAATTTAGACTACAATAATTGAGCACTTATGAATGTCGCTATGCCATCGGTTCGTAAGTCCTAACTATGGAGCCTTTTACTGAGAAGAACCGGCAAGAAAAGAAATGACCTTGCTGAGTGCAAGGACATTTCTTTTCTCTCTTTCATTTTCAGCGTCTATACAAATTGGAAAATGTCCTTCTACGATAGGGTTATCCTAGAAGGACATTTTCTATAACAACATGAAAAACATTAAATACGATTACAAGACAACAGAACACATAAAATAATACCTATCTAATAAAAACAGGTATTGCTCAATTTAATAGTAGATTGTTATACAAGGGGCTAAAATGACCCATTATATACGAGGTAGTTTTACTCCCGAGCTTTAGCGAGGGAGTAAATAGAAACCGAGTATTAATGGGTTTTTAGCGCCGTGTGTTACACTATGTTTTTCACTACGAATGCGAGAAAATAAAACAATTCAATACAATATAAATTGTTTTATTTTATTAAAAATTAACTCGTTAGTTGCTTTAACGACACCCACGGGAAGAGAAGGGTGGTAGTATTATTTTGATGAGCCCATCGCCGCTCTATGCTGTTGGATAGTTAGGTATGTGCAATCTTTCCATCTCTTCCCTTGGGTGTCCTAAAAGGCGACTAACGGACTAAAGACTGCACATACATCCTACAGCATAGAGCGGCGATGGGCTCATCAAAATAATACTACCAACCCCTCACTTTTCTTCGATGTCGTAAAAGGGGACTAACGGACTAAAGACTGCACATACATCCAACAGCATAGAGCGACGATCGGCTCATCAAAAAATAATACTACCAACCCCTCTCTTCTCTTCGGTGTCGTAAAAGGTGACTAATGGACTAAAGACTCACCACCTAAGCACATGTGCAGACTGTGCAGTTGTTTCTTGCTGAAGCGTGGACTGTGTGGGCGTGGTCTGTGTTGTCCATAGATTCCAATAATTACTAATTTTACCATTAATAACTATCTCAAAAAAGTTGTTGATTTAAGTAAACAGTAAAAAGTCGAGTCTGCATTCATAATTATTCTACCTAAGACTAAATACTTTTTCGTTTTTGTAGGCTCATTGTCATGTGACAGACAAAAATTTAAAAAAAAATACTTTATCCCCTAGGGCAAGAAAAGCTATTTTAGCCCCGCTCTAGAACGCTACAATGACGTTCTTTTTGAGAAAGAGGAGTGAAAAATAAAATAAACAACGTCATACGTTTAAAACAAGAAAAATAAAGATTATTACTACCTTCGATTAACAACACAACTACATGGCAGGTCGGCGCTAAAAATGTGTCTCGGCAAATAAGAGCGCACTTCTCAAGTGAGCTCTTATTTTTCTCGCAAGGCATAAAAGGAAAAGTACGTTATTTGTTGCCCCTTAAGGTTGATTTCACCACTAAATGTTATTGACGTCTTTTCTTTTTTAAGTGACAGGAGTAATTTATTGCTTTGAAAAAGTATTTATTCACGTGGACAGAATTTAGCTTTGATTTTGTACGTGACGCGTTATCTAGTTGGTATTTTTGATCGAAGACTACTACCAATAAAAATAAAATTGCAAGAGCAAACCAGCCTCCACAGGCAGCGCCCGTTCACGAATAATGACATGTGAATCAGCCATCGCATCGCTCAACCATGTTTTAGGGAACGTAACGACCCGACGCACTAGCACATGATCGAAAACTGACACCCGAAACTCGAGGCCAACCGTTAAGGGCCCCACACACGATCACTTAGCCGGCAGGTATCAGCCTGTCAGTTAGTACTAGCCGCCGCCGCCGTGCGTGGTACTATTTAAGGCCCCCAAACACGATCAGTTCGCGGGCAGGTATTGGCCTGTCAGTTAGTAGTACAACGCTCGGGCGGCGGCGACGGCGGGCGGGCTAGTACTGAAGGGCCCCACATACGATCAGTTCGCCGGCAGGTATCAGCCTGTCAGTTAGTACTAGCCGCCCGCCGCCCGTGCGTTGTACTACTAACTGACAGGCCGATATTTGCCGGCAATCTGATGGTGTGCGGGGCTCTTAACTGACAGGCCGATATCTGCCGTCGAACTGATTGTGTGTGGGGCTCTTTAGGCTAGCAAGCAGTGCCAGAGGTCCCTGCGCCAGTTACGAACTTGCGCAGAAGACCATCCGCGTTAGGTCTTGATGCCGAATTAGAACCGCAGAATCAATTTAATTTAACTTCCGCTATATAGTTCATTATTATAACAGTAATTCAATATTTTGTACAAAGATGCCAGCAGGTTGACCTACCACAAAATGACAGATTAAAGATTTAAACAGTTTTGAACTCCTCCTCAAATATAATTTGAGGTATAATGATCAATATCGTTTAGATAAATTTTACAGTTTTAGATAGGTTAATCTGCAGGCGTGTGTACGTTTTATAGTTATTTTAAAATGTGAGTTTGGCTGCAAACGACCTTTACATGTGTCTCTCCCATTCAGGTAGCGGCGATGATTCCTCCATAGCCAGTTCAGCCAGCGACAGCGATGATGACACGAAGAATGGATCACCCAAAGTTGGTGAGTCACAAGTTCGATTCCCTTTTTAGCCGACTTCAAAAAATAGCGGCGGTTTCTGAATGTGTCGGTAGCTGTTTTTATACATCAACTGAATTGTACTGCGATAACCATTATCATCAACATTGTCATTTGTCGACCTCTGTTGTCAGTGTGTTAACACGCCGGTTCTGGCGTCGCGCCGTCTCTAAGGTGCCGGGTTCAATTCCCGGTCGGGTCCATTAAAAAAAAATTGTTTTTCTTAAACCCACCAACCCGCATTGAGCCAGAGTAGTTGGTTATGTCCCAAGGGCTGCGTTCCGTCGCTTCACTCGAGTGCACTCGAGCGCACTCCGGCGCGCGCTCTAACCGTTCCGTGGCTTGGTGAAATTTTACTCTGATGGCTGTCAGAGCGTAGTTTCATTCGTTCTGTGGCTCAGAGCGCAGCAACCAAACAACCATCGAATTAAATGGTTATTTTTCACTCTGACAGCTATTTGACGTTTAAATAATTGAAAAACTGTCAAAGTTTGCAATTTATGTCAAAACGTCTCGAAAAAGATCGCCTGTTTGTTTCGTATTGTTTTACTTTTCAATAATTTTGTTAAATATGGTATAAAAGTGGAAAAAATGGCGGCAGAAGAAGAATTTTCTCTCGTTTTCGACAGAAATACTTCAGAACAGGTTATAAAAACAACTCGATCGTTCCGTGGCTCGGTTGCAACTCAAATGGGTTAACTTTAACCAAACAACTACACCCAACACGACGGAACGCACTCTTGTGCCGTTGTCCACGTGGGGGTGAGACATTTATAGACTGATGGTTGTTAAATTAGATTTTTACCCGATTCTAGGTTCCGGTGGAGAATCAGATCGTCCTCCATCTCCTGCGGAAGCGAAGACCGCAAAGGACACAAAAGAAGACTGAACGGCCGAACCGAAATGATAACCGATATCCGAACGTTTCGATATCCATATCCGAATGTTTCGGATCCGCAAGTGCGAATCGATTTAGCGGCACGGAAAGGTAAACGAACCATTTTTTTAAATGTTTGATGTGATGTTTGAAAGTTGTGTTGCATTGTCAGATTTAGGTGACGGGACTAAACTGTACCTAACTGGTTAGTTCTAAAAGTTAAGTCCTTATGTCCCGTTGTATTTAAAGTCTTTTCTCAATACTTGGCTGGTATATCTAAATTGGGAAAAAGGATGCTTGTGTGCATCCTAATTTTAAATAATTTTAGGAAATTTTTAAATTTAATGTAAGTGTCGTTATTTAAAAATTTAATTGGCAACATTTCATGTTTATCAGTCAAATTTTGATACCGTCAGAACTTTTAAACACTGATTTAAAAAAGTCAAAATTAAAGAATCAGTTAATGACGCGACGTCAAGTCTTAGGCTGAATAAAGAATGACCTCTGCCTACTTTACTTCTATTGTTTTATTTTAGACAGTGACAGATAACGTTTTTAATTCATCGAAATTAAACTATTTAAATCATAGCAATATACAAAAAAATAATTAGAAAAATAAATATTTTTAATTTTTATTTGTATTTATGCCGTTGCAGGGTGTATTTTAAAAATTGTGACTGGTCGTAGTATTGATTAGCTATTTTTAATTTCATGAAAATCATGTTTTTATATAAATGATAAATTATGATTGAAGAAATTTACGAAACTTACGTGTGTTTAAAACATATTTTTATTTGTTTATTTTAAGTCTAAAAAAATATGTCAGCACTACTTTGAAATGCATGCAATTTTTTTTTCAAAAACAAAAATTATTAATTTATGAAATACTGAAATGTTGCTAATTGAATGTGAAGATTTTAGGGAATTATCAAAATAACATAAAGTACGGTCACCAGCAGAGGTACTTAAACTCATCCATCAACTTCATTAACTTGCAGTGCAGTTGAAAACTGAAGAAATACGTATACGTTAGTAAGCAATAATACTCGGTTTTGCTCGTTTTTTTGTGTTCTAAACTCTGTAATTTAAGTCGTTATTCACTCAAACTGAATCATTGTAATAATCGCGTTGATAATTATTATTCTAATTTAAAGGCGCTCGGCGCTCCCTCACAACACAAAATTCAAGATACAATATTTTGAGCATAAAAAATTAATAGAAATGATTTTTATTAAAACACTGTGCTTGTGACTGTACTTAGTCTATTAAAAGGCTTCGTATCGGATCGTCTGATATTTTGAATCAGGGCTTTGATTGTCTTAAAACGTACACGACTGTGTCTCCGTGGTGTAATACAGAAGTTTGCTTATTAGGTTGGACTAATTAGTTTGGTCTCTCGTCGGTTAAATCGTATCTCCGCAGCATCTTTTACCCTATCACTTTAAAATAAGGTAGAAAATACTAAGAGTTACGTATTAGCAAACTTCACCCCTACACTACAAATGTCAAAATCAAGTGACTCTGAGCTTTGATCACTAATAAATATATGATCGAAGAGTCTGAAACACAGTTGTTGTAGTAGTTTTAAAATAACAGAATCGAGGCACAGGAGTATCGTCAATACTGCCGGTTGAGATGTTCTATTTGGATTGTAATGAACAACTATAATGAGTTTATACTGGTGCATAAATGGCTAGCTGGCTTCCATATTAAAAGGCTTAATTGAAATCAATCAATCGATCAACTGTTAAAATTGATGTCATATTTCTGATGTTGATAAATGCTACTGCTCACTTGTTTACATATTTAAATAACTTAGTAAAATATTGTAAAACTTATAATGTAACACTTCAAAGAAGAGCTCAGTTAGCGAACGGATCCGAGTGAAAGCGAAATGCACCAGTGTAAATAAAGAGGTTTGGGTACCTAATCATAAATTAATTATAGTAATCGGAATACAATTAACGTGCCTTGCTAATCGGTGAAAGATTCGCTGGTGTGTGTCGACGTTTCGATTTATTCGGTGAGGAAATGGTTGGTTGCCACAGCGATGCGATTTTGTTGCGACAAAACGCGGTTGGACATTGTTGCTAGCTTTATAATGTCTCACTAGTGGCGGTAGCGGCCGTAGTCTCTCACTGCAGGGAAGGATTAAGTTATCGACTCATTTTGTTTGACATCAACCAACATAAATTGGTATAGTGAGTGAGCGGAGGTTACGATTGAGACAACGCAGTTTCGTTTCCATATCTCTAAGAAGATTAGCTACAGCCCTTAGTCGTCTCGTATTAAACATAAAGAAATAAGTGCCTTTTGTAATAATTGTTCGTTGCTTGTTTTGTTCAGATCAATAGTTGGAACTACTGGTAACAAAATAAAAACTAGTTTGCAACAACCATCTACAATCGGTTTTTGTACGTACAAAACCCTTACACCTACTGATAAGTAGGTTACATTACTAAGGCATCTTTGCGATGTTCCTAAAACAAGATAAACATCATTAATGTCGCAAGTCAGTGGCGAACAACTAGAGAGCAATATCAAAATTGTCGAAACCAATTGTATTTTCTCACTTCGTAAACCGAAACTAAATGTTTGAAATATAATTTATTTTATTTATACTTATTCATTATTTAAGTTACTATTGAATCTTCTTAGTCGTAGAGTTAAAGAGTTTTAGTTAATTGCATTATTTATTTGGCTGGATACTTAATATAAGAAGTAACTTATTTTATTTGTGACCTACCCAATGATTTGTTAAAAGGTAATGTTAAGATTAGTTTTATTTGCAGAAACAAAAGATATAAATAGTTGAGTTAAACAAATCATATGTTAGTTGTCGGTCTAGTTGCCAACCAACTTTCGATATGTTTCAATACGAATGTTAAATAAATCAAGTCATTTTAAAAAAGCTACCATTTTCTAGTATTTTTTGGAACTGGCAAGTCTGGCAACCCCAATACAGCTCCTGCTTAAAAACAATTAAATTTAAAAGTTTTATAAAAATTACTCAATCACTGTTTTACTCAACGCTTTATCTAGTCAACGATTTGAAAATACGACGCATTTAACAACAGTCTTTTTTTGCGTGTACAATGTATTGAGTATTGCCTGTATCATTAATTTTCTAAACAATTAAATTTTTAGAATAAATTGGCTTTATCCTTCTGTACTAAAGCCATGAAGGCTAAAGATTTATCAATGACATCTTTCGTTTTGTGTTGAAATCGTAAAGCGTTTTATTTTGACATACTTACCTATTTACATCGAATCTTCAGCAAATGTTACCATCTAAAGTTACAACTTAATAGTAGCCAACTGTAAAATTATGTCGCATTATTATTGTGTTATAGTGCATCCATACCGCAGTTACTTGTAGTA